>QRAM01000012.1:394720-620445 GCA_013436055.1 Halocynthia roretzi
CAGGTTTTGCCTGCAACGTACTGCTATGTAACGGAAATGAATTACATTATATTTTGATTTGATATATTTGATCCCACAGTGCAACCGACATGCAAACCCACTGACTTCGTTTGCGAAAACAAAGAATGCATTATTGCAGAATGGCGATGTGACATAGACTTCGATTGCACCGATGGATCTGATGAAGTTGGTTGTGACGGTAAGATTTCATATATGTTATTTCTCAAATATAAGAATACTGTAGTGGATTTTTGTGAGACTAGCCTGATCTCAATGAACAATATTCATCTTGTTTGAGTTTCCAAACTTATGCTCATGTCATGAGGTGAATAAATTTTCAGGGGCCTGAGGAACCTGTGTCAAGGTATTAAGAGAGAATAAGAGAACATTTTTACCTAATTGCTTTAGTTTATTAATATTTGACCACAATAAACACATGCATGGTCTAGTAGTGCGGCACTTTATGGTTATGGCAGGTTATGAATAAAGTCCTCTTGGCTGTACGGTGCTCATAAAAAAGTTATGTTATATGTTTGGAACGTGTATCTAAACTATCACTTATTCGTATACTTCTATTTTACACCAGACAAATCCGAGCTTGTGACTGTTGTTATCGCATCCAATGCCACTTGCCGCAGCGATGAATTTATGTGCAAGGGTAGATATCGGGAGTGCATTCTTTTGGCGTACAAATGCGATGGTGATCAAGACTGCCCCGATAACAGCGATGAGAAATATTGTAGTAGGTCCTTTTGTATATATGTTAGAGTTATTGGGTGAAGTAACTCGGTAGAATGTAAAAGAATGAAGAATCTTTTGTTTAAAACTTGAATAAAGACCTCAAGGTATTCAACGGAATAATCGAATATCATGCGTGCATAATCGCACCTAGTCTTACATTATTGTTTTATACATTCTGATAATGAATTGTGCAGGTAGTGTATTTAAATCTCTTGCATTCTATTCAGACAACACTTGCTCCATGGAAGATTTTCGCTGCAAGGACGGGCAATGCATTCCTCTGACATACAGATGCGATAAGTCAGAAGATTGCCATGATGGATCAGACGAACTGGAGTGTGCCGGTATATTTACTTGTTTTAATAGCTCAAAATAGAGTTCAATCCAATGACATCAGTTAAAATTTTGTTTTTGTTGTTGCTGTTTTATGTTACAGCGGTTCACCACACTCCGTATCTGCCATTAAATGCCTTGTGTTCATTGTTGTTTTCGCAGCAGTTGCGGGGTCGAACGTTCTGTGTTTTCCTCCCATTTCTATAGTTTTTTTTTGGGCTATTGTGTTTTCATCATGACCAGTGAAAAGCCAAACGCTAGTGATGGTATTAATGCTTAAAAGCACTTTCAGAGTGATATGACGTACTTAACAAATTGCCTTACGAATGGTGTTCCTGACTTACGAATGGCGTCTCGGAACTTAACTTTTTATTGAGTCGGGGAGCTGTATATTCCAAATTCTATATTCTATTAAACAGAAAGAGAAACTCTTATTTGCATGGAAAACGAATTCCGTTGCACGAGCAACCTCTGCATTAGCGAAGCTTGGAGATGCGACGGTGACCAAGACTGTGGCGACAATTCCGATGAAGTAAACTGCAGTAAGTGACTGTTTTGTCGGAACGTTAAAAATCATGCAAAAGAATTACCGGCAATCGTAAAATATTTCCAGGTGCGTGCGGCAGAGACCAATTCAAGTGCAAGGCAAGTTTAAGATGCATTCGTCTGTCTTGGAGATGTGATGGAGAGGTTGACTGCATGGATAAGAGCGATGAAATGTTTTGTGGTAATAAAGAAAAATTCTTTTTCGTATTTAATAGAAGATGGAAACAATGTATTATCGCTCCTGGTGAACCTTCAACTTAATGTATGTGAAAAAATAGTGACTATATTTGAGTGATTTTAATTCGGCCCACCTCATTTTATATTAACCTTGCAGACCGATGTGAAGAAAACCAATACAAATGCAGTGACGGTCAGTGCATCGGAACGCATAAATTATGTGACGGTCATGTTGATTGCTTCGATCGTTCAGATGAACCACCAGTAAGGATGTGTGGTAAGTTTATAATATCACTGACTCTGACTTTTCAAATTTATTTTTAATTTCTCAATACTAGTAATCTGCTTCCTAGCACTATCATCGATTTATTATTAAAATACCTTTTATAGACAATGTCATGGACAACAATGTCACGAAAAAACTATGTCACAATGGAAATGGTGGTTGCAGACACATTTGCACAAATACTGTAAATGGACCAGTGTGTTCTTGTAATAAGGGCCATCAGCTTGGTGAAGATGGAGTTTCATGTGTCGGTGAGTGGTACAATGAAATAAGCCTAACTTTACATTAATTAATCGCAAAGGAAACAAAGTAGTAAATGTTGTACTATTTCTGAATGATAGATATTGATGAATGTGCAATCGAAAGTTCCTGCAGTCATCTGTGTGTTAACAGCAATGGCAGTTACACTTGCTCCTGTCTGTATGGATACGCGCTTCGTCGCGACGGTAGAACTTGCAAGGCGAGTGGGCCTGAGCCATCTTTGCTCTTTGCAAACAGAATAGACATAAGAAAGATGCAGCCGGAACGCCATGAGCTAAAACCTGTTTTGCAGAACCTTAAGAATGCCATAGCACTCGGTAGGTTCCCTGTTGTAGATTTTGTATTCTTCAGTGAAAGAGCAGTGGTATTAACTGTAGTACATCTGTTTTAGATTACCATATTAACAGGGAGCTCATGTTCTGGAGCGATGTCACTTTAGACTCAATAAAATGCTCGTTCATGAACGGAAGTGCTGTGAGAGAAGTTGTCAGTGTTGGCCTTGAAAGTCCTGGTAAAAAAAATTTCTATGCTAGCCTTCAAATAGTTCTGCATTTTATGTTCACATTGCCATGGTTTACGGACTCCAATGTGCTCCATATTATGAGGCTCACTGAATTGAAAAAAAGGGAGTTGCAGTGTTTGTATATTCTTGTCTGTTGCAACCTGGCCAGTGTCAGCTACTGGTGTAAAATTGAATATTGATGTTATTTTTACATAAATACCATTATTTGTATTCTCGTTTCATTTAGTTGGCATTGCTGTTGATTGGATCCATGACCTGCTCTACTGGACAGACTCGGGAACTTCAAAAATAGAGGTTTCAAGTTTAAATGGAGACATGAGGAAAGTCCTCATATGGCAGGAATTAGAGAAACCAAGAGCTATTGCTTTACATCCATTAAAAAGGTCGGTTTCCATGATATTGTTTTATTTTCATATCTTTCATTCATTCAGCAAGATGTTTCAAAAATGGATGATGATAAAATTTATTTTATATTCTTGAATCTTCAATGTATATTTTATACAGTTTAATGTTTTGGACCGATTGGGGAGTCGTCCCACGTGTCGAAAGTGCTTGGATGGATGGAACAGGAAGAAGGACCATAGCTTACACTCAATTGTATTGGCCAAATGGACTCACTATCGACTACACGCGAGATCACGTGTACTGGGTCGACGCGAAGCATCATGTTATCGAACGTGCAGACCTCGATGGTCAAAACCGTCAAGCCGTCATAAGTAGAGGTTCGTAGCTTCCAAAACTTTATTGAATGGGAAACTAAGCATATAACGAATTCAGAAGTAGCGGCAGACAACTATTAGTTTATAACAATAAACAATAAAAGTATTTCTTATCCTATCGGGTATATATTGAAAGATAGATACTCATTTTTCGTTTATATAGATATAAAATAACTATTTATCATGTTCGTCAGGTTTGCCACATCCATTCGCCATCACAATATTTGAAGATAAGTTATACTGGACTGATTGGGAAACAAAGAGTATAAGCAGCGCCAACAAGTTCACTGGCAGCAGTAGACATACCATCAGAAACCATCTGCATTTCCCGATGGGCATCAAGACGTACCATCCACTGCGTCAGCCAGAAGGTTCAGTCTTATTCTATCTTAAGCGTATGAAGACCGTGAATGCTCGTGGGTTATCTTCCAGATGACAACATGAAATGTAAAAATGTTTAATTTTCACAACAGGGGAAAACAATTGCAGTCACAGTCGCTGCAGTCACTTATGCTTACCAAAACCAGAAGGCTTCACTTGTGTGTGCAAAACGGGTTTTAGAAAAATCAACTTCACGCATTGTGCTGAAGAAATAGATGAATTTTTGATCTTTGCTAGAAAAAGTGATATCAGGTTAGTACATTAAAGTTATTACCTAGAACAAAATTTTTGTTTTCAGTTCTGAACTTTTTTATATTCCTTTCTTCAGGAGAATATCGTTCGATTCCAATGAACTTTCTGACACGGTTGTTCCACTCAGGGACATCAACAGTGCAGTGGCGTTGGACTGGGACAACGACTATGTTTATTGGTCAGACGTTCAGTTGGACACTATTAATCGTGCTCGATGGGATGGGTCGCAGCAAAGAGTATGAAAATGGATACTTAAATTTCTTTAATATGCATGCACTTTTAACTTTCCTTTTTTTGATAGAAAATCATAGATGCAAGTCTTGATTCACCTGCCGGATTAAGCATCGATTGGTTCACAAACAAAATTTATTGGACGGACGCCGGACTCAATCGCATCGAGGTCGCTCTTGTCGGAGGGGCTTTGCGTAGCGTGCTGATCTGGGAAAACTTGGATAGGCCAAGAGATATTTTAGTTTTTCCAGAAAATGGGTACACATGGCTCTAAATTTCATTCCCTAATTTCCAAATGGTGTTACTGAATAGGAATAAACATATTAAAAATGTAGACTGTTGTACTGGACCGACTGGGGAAGGCAACCAAAAATTGAATGTGCCTCTATGGATGGTTCAAACAGACATGCCATTGTCAAGAATATGCTGAAGTGGCCAAATGGGCTGGCCTTGGATGAAGAAGATTTGAGGTGATAAGAAAAAAGATATTTACCAAACTGTCTGATGAATTATTTTAAATAAACTTAATTACCTTTTGCAGAATATATTGGACAGACGCTGGTCAAAGTACAATCGAATCCTGTCGACTTGACGGCAGTGACAGACAACTTGTGTTGAAGAAAAACCTACCTCATCCTTTTGGACTGACCATGCACAAAGGTCGCGTTTACTGGACCGACTGGACCCTCAATTCGATCCAGAGTGTGAACAAGCACACAGGTATGGCATCAAAGTGCCACCGGTTGGATATCTTTCAACATATGCAAATATTAATTATCTCGCATCTCTCTATACAGGGGGAGACCGCAAAATTATTCGAGAAAATTTGGACTATTTGATGGACATTCAGTATTATCACAAGAATCGTAAAATAACCAACAATCCTTGCAAAGAGAGGAATGGGAACTGTTCTCATCTGTGCCTGCTCGCTCATCCGGTTGGCGCTCTTCAAACTACTGAAATCTTGCCTTCTCCTTCCATGTCATGTGCTTGCCCGACTGGTTATGCGTTAAGTTCCGACAGAAAAACATGCAGCACTCAAATGACCAAGTATGATATGATTTGTGTGGGAATCATTCATGTTTTGAGTTTTTTTTTTACTAAATCTGGCCTGAATTTTTAGGTTTGTCGTTGTTGCAAGGCGCACAGACATGCGTCTCATCTCTCTGGATGTTCCGTATCCTGCCGATGTTAAGCTGGATGTCACTGCCGAAATGGTTAATGTCATTGCAGTCGATGTAGACGCTGTGAATGGTAAATTCATAATTTCCAGTTCTAAATTTTCTCGATACATCAAATATCATACTAGGAAATTTAGTAAGATTTATTGCAATATTCTCTATTGTTTCCAGAATACATTTATTGGTCCGATGTTGGGTTGAGTCTAATATCACGAAGTCCTCTGGCAACTCCAGAGCATTCTGAGATTGTTATAAATGATGGCTTGGGAGCTGCTGATGGCATTGCCATAGACGAGTATGAAAGAAAACTGTATTGGACAGGTTGGCTCGACCCTCTGCTTAATAATTGTAAACTAGAACTAAGACGGCTAAAAGTTACCATTGGTTTTCTAAGACGCTCGAAGGAAGCTGATCGCAGTATCGGAACTTGATGGGAAGCTGCAAAAAGTCTTAGTGTATGAAGATGTGGATTCTCCCAGAGCTATTGCACTTCATCATGAAATAGGGTAGGATGTTAAATGAATATCTCCCTGAGGCATGTTGACAAATTATTGTGTAACTTTAATACTTGTGACCTCATGTACTGCTATTATTATATTACATAACATTTTAAATTTCAGATATTTGTACTGGACCGACTGGGGTGTGACGGCTAAAATAGAACGCATGGGCATGGATGGAACGAATAGATCTGTAATTGTAAATACCGATATAGTTTGGCCGAACGGACTTGCCATTGACCACGATGAAAATCTTTTGTTTTGGGCTGATGCACATACTCAGGTATGGCTAATAGTTGCTAGTATGAGTAACAATGGAAGGCAATAAATAGTCGTTTATAAGGTTACACACCCTTCTTCTCCCGGTAACTCTTTCAGGCCCAACAGTTTTATCTCTTATCTTTTCTCCATATCCAGCCAAGGCTGCCAGATGTGAATTTTTAAAATTTCTGAAAAACTATAAAGCATTTTCTTCATTTTATTATAGGTTATTGAGTTTTCTGACATGACAGGGAAACATCGTAAGAAGCTGCCGATAACGGTCCAGCACCCGTACAGCATGTCCGTGCTAGCGGGCTTGTTATACTGGACAGACTGGCAAACTCGGAACGTCGAAGTGGTGAATTTGCAGAATTACACAGAGCAGTTCACGATGCGACACAATCTACCCAATTTAATGGGTCTCAAGGCGGCAACAGTCAACAAATCTTTGATAATGGAGAGAACCAATAAGTAGTGAGTACATATTCTTCACAGATTAAAATCAGATGTTTCGCAAATAATATTTCCAATAAATAATATTTTCATCATTAGTGGCAAATGCAGAAAAGGAAATAAGTGTTCTCACTTGTGTTTGAGAAGTCCCACTACGGAAAGCGGCTTCAGGTGCGCCTGTACCACGGGAATTCTCTTGGCGGCTGATGGCAGAAGTTGCAATGAACAGCCAGAGAACTATCTCTTGTTTACTTCCCGTAACAGCATAAGGAGATTGGCATTAGATTCTGACAAAAATGTCTATGTACAGCTGCCTGTTACCCAACTGCAAAATGTTATTGCCTTGGATTATCATTACGAATTGCAGGTAATTTGTAATAGGTATTTGTAAGTGTGTTGTGTGCATGTGAAACAGTATTGGTCATAGTATCATTCGGTAAAGGGAATAAAACTTTTATGAAAATATTCTCCTTGTTGTTGACAGAAAATATTTTTCACTGACGTGTACCTGGACGTGATACGGTCTGCTGAAATTGATGGCACTGATACACATACGTTGATAGAAAGTAACCTAAGAACAATGGATGGGATTGCTGTTGATTGGATTGCCAATCATTTGTACTGGACCGACACAGGACCAAATGTTATATCCGTTGCCAAGCTCGATGGAAGTAAAAGGTTTGTATATATCCGCTAGAGAAAGATACTACTATTGCTAGACAAATATTTTTAATACCAATATGCTGACATATATTGAACTAGATAAGAGCACTGGCTTTGCTTGGGTGGAAAGAAGCATTAACCTTGACATTATAGGACTTTAGCAAATATAGTTAAACTTTCTGAGTAGTAATCACTTGTTTTTGACTCTCCACTTGGATACCAGTACTCGCATAGCTCTGTGACAACCTCCGAATGACACCAAAACTTCATGAATAGACAATTTTAACTTTCTAGTTTCTATAACTTGCCATAGCTTTGAACAAGCACACACATTCCTCTTGATGTATAAGATATACGTTTTAGAAAAGTCATCATTGATGAGCAGCTGGATGAACCTCGCGCGATTGTCGTGTCCCCGACGAAAGGAAAGATTTTCTGGACAGACTGGGGAGCTAAAGCACGCATTGAGAGCGCCTACATGGACGGATCTTCTCGAAAGGTCAGCCCCTTTGTTCTGTGATATTACTGTAATTGAATATCGCTTAAACTTATGTTCAATGCGGAGTTTCCTGTATATAAGCCTTTTTGAAAAAGGGCAATGGGTGGATCACTTTTCAATTTGAACCATGTGGTGTTTCGTTTTTTTAATTTTTAGAGTTTGCAAACCTCATACCCTATTTTTGTACCCTGCATTAAGTATGAACAGTAAATCCTGTACATGTACAACTAGACCAACAATTTGACCTCTATTACTAATTTGCACAGGTCCTTATATCTAAAGAAATAGTATGGCCAAATGGATTGACGCTTGATGGCGAAGGTGAAGGAAGGCTATTCTGGGTGGATGCTCACAGTTCACTGAGACGAATCGAGTCGTGCGATCTTTTGGGACGTCATAGAACTGTGCAAGCGTCGCACGTGTCTCATGGTTTTGCCATAACATATGTAGGATGTTCACTTTTTCTGAACGATTTAGTCCCGATTATTTGTCGTAAACATATTTTGTGGATGTTGTTAGATTAATCACAAGCTTTACTGGACGGATTGGCAAACGCATTCGATAAGCGTCGCCACGGAATCCAGCTCTTTCAAAAATCATTCAGTTCTCATTAAAGATATCGACGGTTTGATGGATATCAAGGTATTGTAATTGTTGCCAGATTGTATATAACTTAGTCATTATTTGGACACCAGTAATAGCTGTGGAACCCCGTAATAACAAAATATGCAATCTATGAATTCTTTCAGCTCGGATCACTCAATATTCATTCACAAGTATAGTTATAAACCACTAATTTCATCAACTTTTCTGTGTTGTCAAAACAACATTTATTTATTTCGAAGTAAAAATTGAATTCAAGTTTGCAATAAATGTTTTAACAGAAGACAACATTGATTATCCTTTATAGAAGTGATAGTTGTACTGGCAATGTTCTGTGTAAATCTGCATTTATATTTCTTTCTGAACAAAGAGGTTCTAAGCCATCTTTCCCAGAAAGTGTACTTACTCTACTATGCTATGTAATATATGGAAAGGTTTATTGAACTGTGCTTTTCAGGCTGTGTCAGCATCTCATCAGAAGGGAACCAATGCCTGCGATGCCAGGAAGAAATATGGTGGCTGCACCGACCTTTGTCTGATGCAAGGTGTAAAAAGTTTTGCATGTGTCACAGCGGACGTGTTCAATTCAACAATTTCAACTATAGGCATTGTGCCTACAAGCAGCAAACGGCCTACTTTAACCAGTATTAGTAAAAATACTGTAACACAACCTACGCAAAGTAGTCTGACAACTAGCAGAAATATGAATGGCGGAGAAACGCCAACATCCAACGGTATGTTCGCTATGTTTTACATATCAGTTCCAAATTTATTTAGATCTAGATTGTGCCATGACAAATAAACTTAGTGAAAATGTAATGTTCAATAGAATTGGCATGCCCTTGTCAGTGTACTTTGTTGGTTTAATACAGATTTACAAATGTACTTTGAAACCAACAATGTTTGTACTGATAGGAAGGAACTGTATTTTATCATAGCCTTATTTTATCAGGTTCAGAAATACTAGCCTTACTGATCGGTGCGATGATCTTTGCTGCTGCTCTTGGAATTCTGATCGGAGTGATTGTGTGGAGGTAGTTTTCAGAGATTTAATATTATTACCTTGAAAGCTTGTCTACAGTACACACTCAGCGTACAAACTCCAAGTTTATGGGTTGCAAAGGACTTGTGATTGATCAAAATTTGTGACTTTTGGTCTGCAATATAGAAATGACTTGTGAACAACTTAAAAATTTTCAATAACTTGTGACTAATCCAAGATTTGGAAAATAGGAAAGACCAGTAAACTTTGCTTGGAACTTTTGACTCCCAGTCAGTGACTTGGGAACAGCTCTAATTCTTGCATATTTATTACATATTCAATGATTTCAGGCATCTCAACAAGAAGAAATTGAGACAACAGATCGTGCTAACCTTAGGATACCGAAATGGTGCAAGTCAAGATACTCTGCTGACTTCAATAGAAAATGTGGAGCACAGAGGAAACCTAACTCAATCACCTATACCAGAATCCAAGAAACCGTTACTGAATCCGAGTCCGGATGAGGAAATCGAGGATGTAACGGACCAAATATCTCAACTGTCAGCATCTTTAGACAACCTCAGTAACTGTAGTGATGCTGTACCGCAGGAAGATGAATTTAGTGACTCTGAGGTGAATGAAAAAGAGAACTGTGTTTGTAATGATAGTGCAGGCAATCAGAATTCCGGAGAACTCGACAGTTATGTAAGTTACCGAGTTCCAAGCTCGGACGATTTAAAATCCGGGGAAGAACTGGACAGAGATTCATTAAATGTTACTATAATATCGTCCGATAACGAAAAGTAGCAGATATAAATGTAAGTTTTAGTCATAGTTTGTCTAACATGTATGATACTCTTTTGCAGTAGCTGTATTTGCTACACAGTGCTTGCGAAACAGATGTAGATTGTAGCTTTAGCGCCAAACTAACCAGGCGACCTTTCTACTACTTGGCTGCTTTCATTCATTACTTTTTCTGCAGTCCTAACGCACTTATTTTTCTTTGAATGTTCATCTCTGTCTTGGAATAATTTGCCAAAGGTTTGTGCAGTTAAACTTGAAACAGCCAATGGTACTTTCTGAGATTTACGCCTATCTCTCCTTGTTCGAGCTTGTCTACTTCAACTGGATGTAATGTATATTTCTCCACTTTATATTGCATTATGCCACATTCTTTCAACTCTCAATGAAGAAAAGCAGCATATCATTACTCAATTTCTCTATAAATTGTATATCTTTGCCAACTGTTTGAATTGCTTTGTGGGTGTAGATTTTTGTTGTCGTTACGAAATTATCATAATTTATTCACTACTATACCTTGAAATTGAAATCATTTGCACAATCCTTTTTTACCTAACTAATTGTTGATATGTTTGCAACGTTCAGGCGTTTTTTATTTCGTGATTTCTTACGATATAATTTATTTTCGAAATGATCTTAAGCAATTGCTGACTTTCATATGATAACTGTTGTATACTTTTTATACAATAATAAATACAAGTTTTTCTTCGACTCGTGCCGGGATGTTAATAACAGAGGATTGTGCTTCCAGAGGCTTCAACGACAAGCAATGAGCAATGTAACTGACTACAGATTGGTAAGCTTCCATCGATTAGCTATACACCGTGGAAGATGTTTCTCACCGAGCACACTTTTTTTTTTACCAGTCCCTGAAAATGCCGTTCCGGTTTCAAGTATGATCCTGATGTCAAAATTCGAAGATTCTGAGACGAACTGCATAAATTCCAGCTCTAGCACACGCTAACCTCTTCTTACCAAATTGGTAAGTATTAGTAGGTCACTAGCAGACCGGCTAATAACTTCTCATTTATGTAGTTATATGCACCATCTTCTATCATTAAAAATTGAGGATAGTTTGCCATCCAGTTCGGGACTTTGTAATGACGCGTTCAGATATCTAGTGATACGAATTCAAGCGGTTTATTAAGGCCTTTCTGTATATCTTCCGCGGGAATGTGGATACATTCTTTTCCACTGCTTAGATTATCGAAGTACGTAAGTACCCGGATAATTGGATTGCCTATGGAGAAAGAATCTCACTAAATGCATACTGTGTTTGGTATCACAGGAAATTCGGCTACAATGCGTCATATATGCAGAACATGTAAATTCCTAGAAGAATATCGTTCCTTCGGGATTTGGTATGTTACGAATGTAATGTGTTAACAGGACCTGGTGACTTATGTTTGCCATTTGAATTAATTTGCGGTGTACAAGGCGACAGAGAAACCATTAATAGCTGTAATATAACCTGGTGTTCGTACCATAGGCTATCTCGAATTTCGGAATGTCCATGGTCACAAAATTTTGAAAATTACTTAAATGTTGAACAGGAGAACTATTTCTTTTTTTTCAAACTCATTACGAGATTAAACTAGTGAGATGATATTTTCTTAAGATCATCCATCACATATAGTATTTTTTTAAAGTTAAATTAATACGTGCGCAGAGCGTTTGCAGTATAAGATATTATTATATTGCTGAACAATGTTTGATTTTATATATTCCTTTCCAATTACGTAAGCATCAATCGACCACGGAACAGCTGAAGGTTGTTAGCGATACGCGTGCGGTACACAAGCATCATTGGATTGAAATAACCTAACTTCGTACACTACTACGTCTTTCCTTCTGGTTGATTCTGGTGTATTTAGGCAATAAAGTAGAGAAAGGCAAATGTTGTGAATATAATATACATTCTTTTCAATCGAAAATTTGAACGATATTGTAATTGCAAGATTCCGTACTTGCTGGGTTACGCAGTCTTGGGGGTTAATTCATTTCATTCGCAGAGAGCAAGAGGAGCGGCCTTGGGCAGCTGTTTTACATTACGTCACTTCTATAAGAATATTAAAATAGCAAATATAGCTAGATGTATGTAACCATCTCACTGAAGCTACTGCATTGAGTGAGTCCGAGGGAACGTTTGTTGAGTTTTTCTAAGGTAGGCAATTGACTATATATTTTCATAGTTTTATCCATATTTATTAGAGTTTAACCGTTGTTTCTTTTTTTACAGTCGGTAATATAAATTGGGTAAAAATGTCCGGAGAAGAAGAAGAGCCACAACAACATCATGTAAGAAATTTGATTTTACCGCAATTACATTTTTAGCTAAACTATCTGACTATTCAGCACTGTAAGTCATCCAACATGGCTGTGGCGACGACTGTCTACTTTTTTCATTCAGTCAATTGTGTTTATGTACATAATTCTTTGCATCCCTACATCCAATAAATGTACTTTATATAATATTATATATGTTGATTTGAACTCAGAGCCGATTTAGCCAGCAATGCAAATAGATATATTGGTGTTCTGAGACTTATATAGAAGTATCAAGCAAAGTCATTTCCTCCTGCAATCATAAGTTGTCAGAGTAACATTGTCATATATAGCTTTAATGTGGTTAAAACAATTCGACTAGGCTATACTACAGTATGGATGTAGACAATATACAAATTCTCTTACCAGACTTTGGTTTTGCTTTAGATGAACTAAAGACGCAAGATTGTTTGAATAAATTATTGTTTTATATTTTTTTATGAAGGAGGATGTGGAAAAGCCAATGCCAAGGTAAGAAGCATTACTTTGTATATCCGATGTTATTAACAATTAATGAATTCTTCTTAAATGCCAGGCATTCTACGACATCCATTCCTCGCCTTCCGGATGGTGAGAAGGTAGATCTGGATGTGATTACCCAAAAACGTCATCAGAAAGATCTTGAGGAATTGCAAGCTCTGATCACGGCGCATTTCGAACAACGTAAACAAGAAGAAGAGCAGCTAGAGGAACTTCGACTCAGACTTGAAAAGCGTAAGGAAGAACGTGCTGAGAGACTCCGAATACGCGAAGAGAAGACAAAAGAAAGAGTTGCACGGGAACGGGTCTGTTCTCTATTTCTCAATTGAAAAGTAGCCGGCGTTAACCCTCTTCTTTTTAATGATCCAGTTTCCAAGTGTCCTCTAGGTTCATTACACCTTAAAGTACTATATACAGCAGGGCCCACTGACTAAGCCACCATTAATTTATTATAATCAATGCACCGGTTTATTCTATTGGCTGGCTATCACTATCAATATAGCTAAGATAAGCTAGCAATCGTTTCTAAGAAAGGGATTCTATAGTAAGTTACTTTAGAAGATATAGGAAAGTATATCAAGGTTTTGTGAACGTTGAACGTGAATATGAATATTCAAAAGGGTTTACTGTATCTTGGAGAGACCTCAAGCAATATTTAAGGATTGAATAATGAATGAGAGTGTTGGTATTCAATATCTAGGTTATTTATCCAAAAAGAAAACGTACTATGGTTACCAGATATGTTTTGAATTCATACGATGATTCCTTGATTCACGCTACTCATTTAAATTCCAACGCAGCTCTTAGGGGCACTCGTATTCCGTTGGGAATAACTGATGTAATTAATACGATTTAAAATGCCGTGCGCAGGAAGAGAGGAAACACAAAGAAGAGGAGGATGAGAAAAAGCGCAAAGAGGAAGAAGAGAAAAAGAAGGCAGCAATTGCAAACATGTCTCTACATTATGGCGGCTACCTGGCTCGGGTATTAGCTCACAACAATACTAAAATGTATAATTTTGCTGCGAACCCCTGTACTTTCATAGCAAGCTATATCGTTTAGCTGTTTTTCCACTGATTGCTTGTAATCCATCATTCCAAACACTCGAATTAACGGTATATGAAGCAACCTAGTGTTGATGATGTCGTACGCATGGGAAGTATGATAAAGTGCATGGGTATAAGAATATCGGGTACCCGGAAATACATACACTGCTTACTTACGCTTACTCACTATATTTATTTAAGAGTAACAATATATTTAGGCTGAGAAAAACAAACCGAACAAGCGTCAAACTGAAAGAGAAAAGAAGAAGAAACTTCTTGCTGAAAGAAAAAAGAATATATCTGTTGATCACCTAAGCCCCGACAAGTAATACCATACAGATTTTTTATGCTATTTCCAGTGATATCGGACCCAATCTTTGTTTCAATCATCAGCGTTTACGAAGTAATTCTTGTCTTTCAGGCTGAGAGAAAAAGCTCAGGAATTGTGGGATCTGCTCTATTCCTTGGAAGAAGAGAAAATAGATTATGAAGTCAGGATAGATCGTCAAAAATACGACGTGCGTATGCTGCTACCTATTAGTTAGACATATGCTGCCGTCGCTTCCATTAGTATTCGAAGACATATCACTGTTTTCTATATTTAAAATACTGCTTTTCTAAAATAGTTGAATCAACTCAGACAACGTGTAAACGAATACATGGGCAAATACTCGAAAAACAAAAGCAAAGTCAAGGTGGCTGGCCACGGTGGCGTAATGAAAGCCGCAAGCGCCTTCAAGTGAAAATGTTCTCGAGTGTTCTCTACGATTCTTGGAATTATTATTCAACACAAATGACATGTTGGCTTCACCATTTTAATTTAATATTTTCATCGCATCCTAAAAATAACAGATCATCCAATATCGGTATGATAAAACATGAAATTTAGACCCTCTTTCTCCAAAATGAGTGGAAATATAACGTTTATGAGAGAATACTATGAGAAATAAGCTACCAGTGAAGCAGTAGGGAATCACAGCATTAACTTAACGACGGGCATCATTGGGATTTGAAGACGAAATCTGTCTTGAATTTGCAATAGTTTGAAATTCGAAATTGATATTAGGTACGGTCGGCCCTGAACTCCACGACAACCACGAAAAAAAGTAGATTCTCCTAGTCAACCAGCATCTCTGGGTACAATGACGTTCGGCGGGGAAGACAAATGGGACAATTCCCCGAATCTGGATCAGAAGTTATAAAAAATTCGTTGTACTACGCGGAAAGTTCATTCATACTTACGGCTAGTTAGTGCATTACAGAAACCCTTAACTGTTTGTTAATCGGCTGTTATTCGCAAGGTAAATTTTAATATTTAGTAGTGGAAGTATATTTCTTTGACCTTCTCTAAAAAATTCTCAGCGAACGCCCATGATTGGCTATATTTTTACATATTTCAGTGTATATATATATATATGCAGTACTATATATTAGTATAGATCTCTAGCGTCACACAACGATAGCAATGTCTCAGATTGAAAGCTAAAGGTGAGAGGTCAGTCCATCACGATGATTTTTTTTAATCATTTCGTACTTTCTTTGCAGAGCTGTGCAATTTTTGCAGCCCTTTGCAATTGTATTTTGCTCACTATTAGCAGTAATTTACATCAATTGAACATAACTAAGAATGCTGAAAAATACGTGATTGACTTGTAGTCACGATGTCCGGAAATTTTGTTGGTACAATTAAGTTCACCGGAGATAAAACCTGCGGAGTGCAGTTAAACAACTTTCCACTTGGTCACAATTTGGACCAAGGCAGCACTGTTCCTACTCAAACCGTTGTCAAACTTGTTGCTGACAATCTAGTCACTGGATACTTCGGTCTGTCGTTGCTTCAACAATCGAACCATCTCCAAAAGCAAAATAATCATGATATCTTTATCAATGGCTTATATGCCAATAAGATAGGATTTCGGAACGATTCTGATGTAAGTTATTGGATAATACTAATATTTTCAAATCACTTTTCCCCTGTCCAAAAATATATTTTCTATAGTTTGTTAAACAGACTTCTTTTCCTATCAGGTTTCTGCGGAGGTCCTACACAATGTCCCTGCATGTGTTCAAGCCTATATAGAACCGGTGACAATTGACGATTGGGAAATATTAGAACTTCATGCAGATCAGGTGGGTGGTAGAAGTTCAACATGGGCAAAATAGCAATTTGTTTTAATGTAATTTCAAATAGGAAGGTTAATTTCAAAGTATTCAAAATAAAATCATTGCTTTTGTATCTATCTGCAACTAGTACCAATTGCCGCAAGAACATTGCGCATATCTATTATGAAAAATGACCTCATTTACTGTATCCCAGGTTGAATCGTCTCTTCTGGATCAAATCAGAGTGATATGGCCCAACCAGGTGTTTCCTTTATGGGTGGACAGAAGTATATGCATTTTTATGAGAACAGGTAGCTCTTTGATGAAAAAATTATCTGGCCAAACAAAATGGCCATGCAGCGAATTACAGTTGTACTATACAGCGTGCCAAATTCAAAACTAACCAACTCATATTTTACATTCACAGTGAAGATTGAGCCTTTCCTGCAGTGTGCTGTCCTTATTCCTCTCACTGAGTTGATCGTCGAACCCAAAGTAGCCGAACGTCCATACTTTGTTGAAAATCGAAATGAAAGCTTTCTTTCCGATCATGAAATGGACTTAAAAAAGTATGATGTATCTGCCTCCTCCTCCAGTACACCGACAGATTCCATATCACAAAGACAAAAACTTTTCCAACGATTTCTTCAACTGACCGCTGTTCGCAAGTTCATGAAACTTATCGCTTACCTCATGAACTTACTGTGGAACCGCATTATTCCATCGATACGATCAAGTCTGGCATTCTTCAATTTTTTCTCGAGCACCGCAATGCCAGTCACTGCTTCTGACAAAGAAAAATATCAGGTACCTCACTACCTCACCTCTAATCAAGTTGTAGGAAAATGCTAGGCAAAAGCCTAAACAGTATTTCAGAAATTTTTGGGAAACACTGCTGAATAATATGCTACTACTAGACTCTGATTAGGCTATATTCTTCAATTAGAAATTTTGTGTACCGGCTTTCTTCAATGAAAATTGAACACAAGTTACGTTCATTGCCGGGAGGCAGCAGAACTTATGTAGTAGTCACCAGAAATTTTATAAATTAGGGATTATATAATTTTTGTTCTAGACTTTGCAATGTATCGAGGATTTCCCCGAAAACTTTGATGTTGTATTCCGAGTAGAACCAATGTCAGAACGCGATGTTTTCAATTTCAAGAGATGCTACAATAATGTTCATAATGGTGACAGGTGAACAATAACTACTAGTTATTTTAGTAAGCTTTCTTTTAACTTCTGTTTATATTAAAAGAGGCCTGTGTGATTATGATTTAATCTGCTCACATTATTTCAAGGAATAAATTTGTGTTGTTAAGGATATATCTCTATTTCATCTATAGGTGGAACTTCGTTGATGATACAGGAGCTCTGTTTTGTGGTGAACCACGTTGTGTATTAATGCAGACAGATACAAAAACTGCAGAAGAAAAATATTTCAAGAAAACTGAGAACGAAATCCCTGTCTTAGACCAAGCCCAAAGTGGTTCAGAAAACTACGAGAGCTCTTTATTCTGTGATCCTGGATACTTTATTGTTTCTCTACAAAAGCTTCCTTTTCCCTCTGAAAGGGATGTCAAGCCAGGACCTGTCGAAGTAAGTTATCTTCTAGCTGACCTTACAGAGGTCAATGTTAGTATTCTGGTAAATGATTGGTACTGGCGATGCATCAGTTGGGGAAACAACGGTAGTTACACAAGTGCACTCGGTGCAGAAAGCGCACTCATGCATTCACGCTTATGATTTTTAGTGCTAGGATGTACTCACGTCAACCATTATTATTTTTAAATTTAATATACAAATACGATAACTAGCATGCAACTTCTGAAACAATTTTCTTTTCTCACCTACCATTTTTAAGGTTTTACATAACAGTTAAACCATCTTTACTTCTTAGAAAAACAATCCCAGTACTTCCCTTGACAATGCTGACGGAAATGAGAAAAAATTAGCTTCAGAAAACATTGTACGATTGTGTGTACATGCCTTCAGCAGGTTGGTTTTTTTCAAGAATTTATTTCACATTTTCAGAAACTGATGTAATACTGAAAGCTAATGCAGAAATGAATCGATTTGATGCATTCCTTATGGAAAAACATTATCATTTAAGTATTGTTTGGGTAATGACGCTGTTGAATCCAAAACTTTAGATTTGCCCAGATGTTCAAGCGGAAATCTGAAGGTTCTACTTGGGACACTGAGTTGCACCCGCTGAAGATCTCGGCGCAATTGAGACAACAACTTCGTATAGGAACATCATCAAGAGTTCGAATAAAGAAAGTTAGATCACCACAAATCGAGACCACTGTGAGTGTATGGATAGGTTCTCATTTCATCTCTTCCTTCACAAGATATCAGAGATGTACCACACACAATACAAAGCTATTGAAGAATAATTCTATGATCTGGAAATCAAAATTCCTTTGAGAATTGTTTTTTCGTTCAATGTGATGCTTGTTGATAGTAACTTTTCTCAATATTGATGATGATGTTTTTTCAATTGTAAGTCTTTTCCTATATGCTCTTCTTGTTGACAGATTAGAATCAAGAAGATTGTTTTTCAACTGCTAGATGATTACTCAGATAGAAAGTGGATTACTGTAGAAAGAATCACTTATTCTTTGGAGCAATGGATGTCGCTAATAACCGACTCCGATCACCCGCTTCCTGTCACTGTGGGAAGCATTTTGTGCATTCCCTGGAAATTGCAAGCACTCTGGAATGGAACAGATGCAAATCTGGTTAGTAAATTTAAGCTTATTTAAAAAAATATTGTGACTGTTGGAAATGTCAACAATCTTTAGTGAAAGTAGCAAAAGTAATCTTTCTACTTAGCCTCAAGACAGAGACCTGTTCCTTGAAGATGGAATTAATGTTGTCATCAGTGATATTGAAACCGATTCAGATAAAGAGAAACAACCCTCTCGATATTTTCTGATTTCTGTTGTGGATTTGTTGAATATCGAAGTGAGTATTTTGTCATATACCTTACACTGTAATGAAAAACGAAAGTAACAACTCTCGGTGGATTCTTTCAAAGAAATAATTATTCAACTGTTTTCTAAATGTGACTTCCATACCTATCGCAGATAGAGCTACTTCCATATGGTCCGAACAAAACTGGGATGGCCAGCCTTGACGAAATTGATCCTGATGTACCGTGTGAGAGCTTGGCGACCCTCGGTTCCGTGCACAAGAAGTGCCTCAGTTCTCTGTTATTTCATGCTGAAAATGTTTTGAGAATGAAGCCGCTCAGCAACAAACTTCCAGGTTAGATTAAACTTTGTGATACAGTATAAAAATGATGATAATTTGTAACTGTACCTAGAAATGCCTATTTTTATCTTTAATCAAATCTTTGTTACATTCTTATAATAGGACAAGGCAATAGCATGCAGCCAAGATGTATCTTGGTAACTGGTAAGGGCTCTCCCGAAATAGTAAAGTCTTTACAGTCTTAAATATGCTTTGTATATTGATATTTTTTCATCACCAGGACCTAGGGGTGTCGGAAAATCTACCCTCTGTCGAGCTGTTCTTCGTAAGCTAGCCTTCTCTGAAATTCACGCCTATGTTTACTGCCTGTCTTGTGACAGTCTGAGAGGAAAAAAAATAGACACCATAAAGGTAGGCTGTCAATGTGTGTTAGTTCAAAATTTCTATCCGGTCATGGTCAAATTTGACCACAATATTACTGATTATAGATATTGATATTTGATCTTGGATAGGTGAAATGGTAAATTCCTTAGCGCTAAATTTTTTTTCTATAAGACAGAAATTACTTCACGGTATCATGCGGGAACTAGTGTGGAGGCGTCCGTCTATCTTACTCCTGGATGACATAGATCACCTTATGCCCACGACACCAGCGGAAGCAGAGAGGACGCCGGATGCAAATTATTCCCTGCAGATTTCTCTTCTGATCAAGGATTGTCTGACCAGTCTTGGTCAAAATAATTTTGATGATGCTGTTGGTACTGACATGTATATGCCTATGAAACGTGTCTGTGTCATCGCTACAGCAGCATCCCAGCATTCTATCCAACCTTGCCTTCTGCCAAGTTCAGGTGACTTTATGTTCCTATTACAAGTGCTACAGCATCTGCCCTTATCCAGTGTATTCAAGGGATTATTTTATGGCGCGATAAAATAAGACATCAACGATTTTATTTATTTGAATAAATTCGATGCACCTAATTGCATAATACCATGGATTTCAAATAATACATTTCAAATAATTTGCATGCCCTTTAAGTTTGAAAATCACTGAATACTTTGAAATGGCAGCAGGGTAAGTGCAGCTGCATCAATATTTGCAGTGACTGTAGTTGAAAATTCTTCTTATATTTAGGTTGCCATTTGTTCAGTAAGATAGTCAATATCAACTTACCTGACTCACGTGAACGAGAAACTCTCGTTCGTATTCTTATTGACAAACAAAGTGACATTGCTTCAGGGAGCAGTTTTCTGGATGTTTCTGAAGTGGCAGAAAAAACAGAAGGTGAGTCTTATTCCTTAAATAGCTTCACCCATTGTTTACATGAATATCTGGAATAATGATGAGCATCATTACTTCTAGCAAGAGGTAAGTTAGCTTCATTTTATCTCTGGACTAGATTATGCAAAAAGTTGATGGCAGATTTTTCTGAAATAGTTTTGAATTATCAGCTGTGAGCTAATGAACATTTTTCCACCACCGGTGGTTTACCAAAATGGTATACTAGATGCAAGCGCCCTCGAGTGTTATTCAGTTATCATGCTCTGGCCAATATCTTCAGAGAATACAATTTTTGAAATTTTTCTATTTATAATAAATATAATTCTTTATATTGATTAATTAATATTTATTATTATAATAAATTATTACCTCTGTACTAGGCTTTATATTCAACTTACATATGATAGGTAACTTATACTACTACTATCAAAAATATACATATATAATACAAGTCTCAAAAGCTCTGATATATTTTTTATTGCAGGTTATGCAGCTCATGATTTCGTCAGACTGTCCAAGATAGCTTTTCACAACTCACTAAGGCGTGTTGGCGGCGATGTTTTTCAGCCGAATGAAGTGATGACAGAAGATTATATCCAGGCACAAAAAGGGTTCGATTGTACTTCCAATGAATTCTGACTGACAATTTGCTTCCACTTCCTTCCATAACTCAATGTAAAAAACAAATAGAAGCAGATAAATACTTGATCCGTTACAGGTTTGTCCCAATATCATTGCAAAACGCAAAGCTTCATGATCCTGAGAAGCTAAAATGGTCTGATATCGGAGGGATGGAAGACGCCAAAGAAAAGTTGAAAGAAGTGTTTATTTGGCCTTTGAAGTAAATAGTTTCACTGGTTTTGTATCAGTCAAATAGCCAAGACTTATTTCTGATTGTGATTGTGCGAATGCTTAGATACAAGAGATTGTTCAAGTCCTCCGGTATAAATCTTCACTGCGGAGTTTTGCTCTATGGACCTCCAGGCTGCGGCAAGACGTTACTTGCAGGTGCCGTTGCTAATGAATGTGGACTGAACTTCATTTCAGTAAAAGGTACATCACCTCTTATTTTACTTTGTTTACAACATTTTCTCTATTTACGAGTGAGTACGTTCCTGGAAACTTGCTTGTACGTCGAAATTTATCAATTTCATACATAATTACTATACTAATGATTTTAGTGTAGTAAACTAAGTAAATTAAATTATACTATCAGCTACCTTGTATACTTGACCATGAAACAAAGGTATATCAGGGACAAAAATCGAATTGACTAAGTCGAGTTGTTATTTCAAAGTACTTCTCAGATCAAAAATCTTGACTCATAGTCAAGTTTATACGATAGGTCTAATTTTATAATTTTGCCCACTGCTGGCACTGTTGAAAAAAGATGTTTGAAACTGTGCAGATTTATTGTACAGTATTTTCTGAGTAAAAATATTTTAGGCCCATAAACACACACATTATTAAGCAAGCTTTGTTTCATATTGTAGCAGCTAACAGATATGTTATTGTGATGCGAAGATCATTTATGGAGTGAATCTTTGTTGAATATAGAAGGGTATCTATTCAACATGACAAAATTAGGGTAACCATAAGGAGCGAAGTAATGTTCATGGATGAGAGTTATGCCATCTATTGATCGAGTAGTTTAAATTAATAATCATTTTGATGTAATCACTAATACATAATTTTTAGTTTTAGTTTCTTTCGGAATATTCTCCACATAACTAACTTTTCATTCAAAGAAAATTCTATTTAACCCAAAGTCCAAATGAAATTTATGTGTGTCCCCATTTGACAGCATGTCAGGTCTAACTGTTGTTAAGGAATTTTGAAAAACTTTATCGGCAATTTTTAAATAATGCAAAGAAACATGATCTACAGTGATGTGTTGGTTCTAAAGAGTTTACAGAAAATTCAAAGTCAGTTATAGACTTGTTAGTGTGATTCATTGTTTGGATGGCTTGATTCTTCTCACTTCTGTTTTTGTTCTCTTCTTCCAAAATCTTACTGCTAACATCCAACACAAGCCACAGAAAAAATCACCAAATTCAGCAAAGGTCATGAAACTTGTGCCGAGCAAAAGCCCAGCAGCACCACCTATATCACATAACATTTTCTCGAAGGAATAAGTAGATTCTTCTGTGATGTTTGTGTATTTCAGCAACGGATAGTATACTCGAATGTTTAATCCACTCGTTCTGTCGATATACAAGGTAAAATTTCAGATATGAGCATGGATATAACACTCTCAGGACAGTCATACTCGGTGGTTAAACTATATTTGATGTGGTCATAATAAGCAGAAGAACTGTACATCTGGATGCATATGGTAGTTTGTAGATTATCATGATAGGGATGTGTGTTTAATTACAGAGCCTCTTTTTTGAGAGTATTCGTAGAGTTGCATCACATAGCTTAGCACAGGGGTCACCAAAGTGGTATGCATCGCACTGAGAAAGGGATTATGGATTATACATGATAAAGAAAAATATTTATAACATTATTATCCCAGAAATTGAAGTTTTCATCAAATTGTTTGATATCAATTCACTTACTTCATGTCGAATCCATAAGCTGCTTCTTTTATTAAGATACGGCTTCCTTCAGTGATCTGTGCGACAGACATTTGGACAAAGTAATTGGTTATCTCGCAATCAGGAGGACATCCGCAGTTTTCTTTGTCAAAAGAATCTGCAAACAAAGTTTTAATAATGACGAGCTTAATCTGTGTTTAAATGTTACGAGAAAGCAGTTATTTTTACCACCATCGTAATGCTCCATTTTACACTCAATTTCCTTTTGTTTGGTGCATGTGGTCACATTGTAATTTCCAGGCATGTATTCCCTCTTGCATTGGCAGTGTTTAGCCATGTGATCTGTTTCACATTCCAGCAAACAAGATTTCTTTGTGTATTTGGAAAAATACTTCAGTTCCTTTGATCCGCATTGTCCATAAGGAGGAGGCTGTAAAGAGACTCATATGCAAAACTTAATGTGAATTAAACGCATGTTTTTACAGCCTATTATGACAACCTTATCTATGAATGTACCAAAAAAGTGGTGGTTTCCTTAGAAATCCTAAGACTGGCTGTACTTCCTATCGGAATGCTCAGGCCATTGTCTTTGATCAATACAGTCTCATCGTCTGGATCATGAATATGAACAATGAAACCTTCAAAATTGAGAAATGGACCAGGTGCCCATTCATTTGGGTAGAACCCGATTCCCAAATCCAGTCCTCCTTCCTTGCCTTGTAATATCGACATTTTATTTAGAAACACTCAAGGATTATAAATTCCACTTTTAGTTTACAGTGAGATAGATTTGAGCTTAGCAAAAATTAATCATGGCCACCATTCATGGTAATTCTTGGCTCTTGCACAACAGTAAAAAGTACATGGTACCTTCTATACTTTGATGTTTGAATTTAGGGTTTTTACTGGGATCAAAAGTCACACATACTCCAACGTCTCGTAGCTTTGTATACAATAAACTTTTGTTGCATGGGCCGTCCTTGTACAAACAACTGCAAACAAGCAATGTATGATGATGATGATATATTCAAGTTTATATATTTAGAACTTAACTCACAATCCAATGTTTGGCAAGTAATCGAAGGCCTTTTGGTAGTAAAATTCAGTCATGTTGGGTGTCTTGTAATTCTCGGTCTTATTCGCAACGTTCAGTAATGGTATATCGTATGGTTGATAGATACTGTGCAGCATTGCGATTTCTTCGCTGGAAAGCTTGCTTTTTCTTTGAAGTAAGGTCAATATTTTACTACGGGAAGACGTGGATGGATCAGCCATCAATTCACTCAAATCATATTAAATATTTATTTAATTATGAACATATTTCTAAATAACTTACTGAAATACATTGTAGTTACACAAAGTTACAGCTGGAAATGCAACTTTGCTCTGAAATACTGTTTTGCTTCTGGTTGTGGTTGGATAAGCTTCATAATTCTTTATGCTGGTAAAGTTGAGGTACCCGCAGTAACCTAATCCAGTCAGCACAAAAATGATCCATATAAGCCTGTTAACAAAACAACCAATGAACAACTAATATTGACGATAGTCAAAATGAGAATTATTAATGACCTCCGGACTTCTAGGCACATATGTAACTATCCTACCTTCTAAGCCAGGTCGCGTTTTTCATAAACACATAGCGAATCCCTTGCATTCCAAAGTTTTCTAGAAAATCATAGACATATACTGTGATGGCAAATTTTGTATATTTCTCAAGTTTCTCTTTGTCTTTTAACTTTTTATCTTCTGCTTTCTCTTTCTCCAACACATTGCTCTCTTTATCCCTAATCTTATCGTCATCTTGCTCCCATGCACCAACTCTGCTGATGGAGCTAATACTTCTGTCCAAATCCAAGAGTTCCATCTTTCTATGCTTCTGTGACATCCTGCTATGGCCAAGACCCCTGCTGGACAATCCCGCAATTGTTGATAGCGCGTTGATGATAAATTTCTTAATAGAGCCTATTGAGATGGCTAGTTTCATGACAAAATGTCATATTATCTGTACGTTATTAGGTGTTTGTGCATCTCTTGCCCAGGTGCTGGCGAAACAAATTGTTTATGAGTCACTTACTTCTATCAAGTTTTTTAGTCAATATCCTGTTTATTTTTGAAATAGTTCTCTTTATATGTTAAGGTTCCATTTATAATTTTGGATTGTTATATATATCTGTGGTAAACTCATTCATAATTCATGATATTCATTATCTCTTATTATTGTCATTCCACTCCTGTCCATGTGTTCATTCTTTCACGCATTTGTGTAACTAGGAATTCGTAATGATAGTTAAAGGAACCAAAATTTAATGTATATAGTAAAATAGTAATGTCACCATTCACAATTTCTCTAAGTGTAATTTTATATTTGTTTATAAACTTTATTCAGAAAAAGCTGGTGGATTCATGCCCACACGAGTGGAAACGAGGCCTATCTATGTCTATCATTCTATTCAAATACGTATTTTCAATGATAAACAATAGTAAAATATTTATAAAGTAAATGTTTTGCAGTCAATCTCAGTGATGGTCATAGTTTTTAGACCACTAAATACATAAATAATACATTGGTTTAGAAATGACCTATATTTTACATATATTGGCCTATAAGAGTTGTTCTACTTGTGTTATGTCTCTATGTATTAATAGTAATACTAGTGATCTGTAAATCTATGAAACTTTTCACTATCAGCCTTTCTTCTTTCACCAGGACCGGAATTATTAAACAAATACATCGGTGCCAGTGAAGCAGCAGTGCGAAATATATTTGCTCAAGCCAGTGCCGCCGCTCCCTGTATACTATTTTTCGATGAGTTTGATTCCATAGCCCCGAGAAGAGGTCACGATAGCACTGGGGTCACAGATCGTGTTGTGAACCAGTTACTTACCCACCTTGATGGTGCGTGTTTCACTCATACTACTACTTTTCATTTACTTCACTTTATTCTGTTTTACCTATTCCAGTTTGTTTTTCCAATTGTTACAGGAATTGAAAATTTGGATGGTGTTCAAGTTCTTGCTGCTACAAATCGGCCTGACCTGATTGACCCTGCACTGCTAAGACCTGGAAGGCTTGATATTCATCTCCATTGCCGTCTTCCAAATCTGGAAGAAAGGTTTAAACGAATAATGTTTCGCTCATGATCGACCCTTTCTTTAGTAATTGCTTTTTGTTGAGATATCAGCATTCAACTTAACTGACTGTAGTTGTTGAGAGTCGGTTTGTTAGTTCTAAGGATGTGTAAAATTCTTTTTTAGGAATTAAGTGAAATACATGTTGTCTTATTCATAGAATCAGTATACTTGAATCCCTACTGAGGAAAGCAGAACAAGTGGACAGTGTTTCTATAGAAGCTGTTGCCAGCAGGTACTGATTGCTCTTCACTCTATAATAGTCCATAGAAAACTCTTTATTGAGGTTTATTTGATTGATTTCTAGGTGTGAGAACTTTACTGGGGCTGATCTTCAAGCATTGGTATATGATGCTCAGCTGAAAGCATTGCATGGGCATAGATTTGGAAATGATTGCTGTGAGGTAATATTGCTGTTTTGTGATACGTTATGCAGTGTTTTTAAAGTTTTAAATCAACTCTGCATGGCAAAGCAAATTATACGCAAGATAAACCTGAATAAAAGATTATAAGTCACGTGTTCTGATGGTGTTTCTATCGTATTAGGCTGTATCTATTACAAATATATATAATTATAATCCCGTCAGTATATATATATATATATATCTTGTTCATATCTATTCATCCTGAAAAGCTCGTCTGTTCTATTGAAAACTTTTGATTTCGTTTTGAGTTTATTCTCTGTGGATAATAATAATAATAATAATAATAATAATAATAGAACTATTTATCATTCTCATTAGATGTGATGTGATCTAAAATTTGAATTTGGATTTAGACGAACGAACTTGAACAAAACAAGAGCGGATATGAACCCGTACAGAAGAGCGAATCAAAATCTATTGGTTATGGAAGTTTCAAAGATCAAGTGACTGCAATGGAGATTATTGAAAGGTGTGTAAAACATTCTTACATATGAAGTAAAATAAATTTTTGCACCTAAAATTATTTTAAAGATGTGTTATCTAACCAATCACCCTTGATGTTTAAGAAATCTAGCAGATTGAGATAACACTTTACATCATTGACCAAAAGCTATCTTTTTCCTGTGTATGTTTCATTTTGTACCAGTGTGATCGAAGACAGCAGATATTTCAGCTAAACTAAATTCGTTGGACCACTGTGCTTTAGAGATTTAGTTAAACAAACTTATATGGAACTTGCATCTTTAAATTTTATTATTTACTTGCAGTAATTCACATAGGAGAGACATTTTTGAAGCCTCTCTGCTTCCATGTATTGAAAATACACTGCAAGGTTTGTTATATTTTAGTTTTTCATGGTGAATGATTTATTATTATTTCAATTCGAGCCCTATGAATGATATTGCCGATGATATGATGATGGTTGCCTTTCCACAGATCCAAGTTTAAAACATGAAGAGTCTGGGGATGTTCAAGATGTCATTTATTTTTCTTCTGTACACAACAAGTCAGAAGCTAATGAAGTGTTGCCTGAAATTATTAGTGAACTTGCTAGGGAATATACTAAAGATCAACAGGAAAATATGACAACTGTAAGTGTTTGCGATTTGCTGAACTTCAGTTGGAATATAGCCAGACTACTAAATCGCACACTTGCATTTCAGAATTCGAATGAAAATGACCGAGAAAGTAATGAATGCAGAATTGTTATTAAACGTTGTTGCATAAACCAAGCTCTGATGTATTCTCGTCCTTCTATTTCCCCTTTGGAACGCATGCGCTATGAAAAGATATGTCTTAAGTTCGGTGGATTGTTTTCCAGTGGAAAGAGTGCTCCCGACAAAGATTCGTTGCCCATTCGACAAAGGGCAACTTTAGCCTGATTTTTCAAGTACGATTTTCACCGATTTCAATTCTGATTTTTCTATTTTATAATCACACACCATGATCATATCTATTTTCCTCTGAAGTGCCTTAATCATAATATTTTATTTTGTATCCTAAATGCAATAAACTCGTCCGAATTACATTTATTGTGTTAATTTGTTTTTGATATTCCGTGGTTCAATGTTATCGCAGATGGCCAAAATTAAAATGTTGCCTGCGAGACACAAGTATGAACCTAGAGTCTTAAAGTCAATTAGTTACGTGTAGTTAATTAAGTAAATTATTTTACGTAATGAAAAATGTGCCGTTGAAGCATTACTTGGCAGAAGTGAAAGAAATTCATATTCTTTTCGCATTTATTTATAGTTTGTGAAAGGCCAATTGCGGGTGATTGGTCCACTACGGTACCAGGTGTTTTGCATATACTTTACCGTGCATCTGAAACTGGATGTGAAACTTTTTGCTGATGACTCTGCTAAGCATCACGTTTTTATCCTAATTAGTCTGTAGGTTTAATAGTGTGAAACAGCTAGAGTCTGTTTCATAAGACCAAGTGGATATAACTTTTTGTATGTTCATAAATAATGATCATTTCTCAAATAAATACATACATAATATTACAAGTGGAAATAGAACGCAAATAAATTTGATATAGGCAATCATTAACATTGAATAGGTAATGAAAAAGATAACATTGAGTTTCATTGTTTCAGGTCGAATGAATCCTGAGTTATGTGAGCGTAGTGCCACAGACAACGAATGTTAGTCGGGCTAATGCCCTCTTTTATTAGGAAAAAAATATAGCGCTAAAATAAGTTGTGTTATAGGTCAATGTATATATACGTATTAGTAATTTATCGTTACTAGAATGAAGGCTAAGACATAAATCTTTGAAGATGTCAATCACGTGGGACATGGGGAAATAGTGTGGAGAAAATAATATTAAAGAGTAATAATATCAAAGAGTAAACTGAAACGAAAGATTGAAGGAATAGTAAGTGATAAAATACAGTAGTTTATTGGTACTGCCAAGGCTACCACGGTACTTCATCAATAAGTTAAATTGCGATAGAGTTGCACTTTGCTCAATAGCAGTAGTTTATATAGTGTTATCCACTATCCAGTTATTCCTTCGTGGCTATGAAATAGTAACGTTCATGGGTGACATAAATTAATTCACGTATGTCAGTTGCGCTCCTTTGTACCAGCAAAGGTTGTTATTTCACATTGCATAGTGAAGTAAGAAAATTGGAATATTTCTCTTCGCTCTAGGGGTGGAACTGTTAACCTAACCCGTAGTATGTCTATACTTGTACATTACATTTGAATGATATATATCTTGAGTATTTTGTGCGAAAACGTCAAATAAAAAATTTGAATGGGATAATTAACATAATTTCTATGTTGTTTATCGCCTGTTGTCCACACGAACGTCAGAAATTAACATGATTCCGTGGCTGGGGCCATTCTTGTTCGCCCTGAGAACGGATCATGCACTCGTATTGAATTCAAATTTTATTTCTGTAGCTGGCTAGCGGCATCTTCTTTGTTCGTACGTAGTATATGACCACCCCTATGAGAACAATAGCTACAATGCAGCCAAGGATAAGTCCTGCAAAATGACAAAACGGATTAGATTCACATTATTGTTTTGTTTTCAGTAAACTGTAATTATATCTGTATGTAGGGAGAGGCATAGGCTACTACAATTGTCGACTATACAGAGTACAGTATTGTAGAATTTAACGCAAAAAGGTGTGACGGATAGGCTATAAAGCATCCCATCCTACAGTCTATCGAACCAGTATCATTAACTAATTAATCGATTACATTTATAATCATCATCAAGCACTGCGCTTTTAGGATCTAGACTGATAAACGTTCCTTGCAGACTTCATTGGAACAGACTAAACATACCGATCAGCGGTCCCGCCGCAATTCGCTTTGATACCACGAAGTGTCCCCCGGAATTGGTGTGAAATATCACTGCGGAACTTGTAGATCTGTCCTCATCTCTGACTATTTCAGTCCATAGCGATCCGTCAATCGAACGAAACACTATCGGTTCCGTAAGTCCCCCCACCGAGCCAGACGTGAGCTCGACCTCGACTTCTATATTTTTGCCTTGCTTGGTTACAACCTGGCGTTAAAAAAATCGGTAATTATCCATTGCTAACGCTGCGTGTGTAATCATAATAAATTGTATTGGTGTGTCCTACGTTACTGGAGAGATAGACGAAATTACTGATGTAGTCAGTGTTAGGCGGTTCTTCTCGAAAAGATGGTGTCTCGTCCTTTGCGTACGATTCAAGCTGAACAACAACAGAACTTGAGAGGGCATCAGGTGGGATTCTTACTTCGGTTCGTAGTATAGCACTGTAATATAAAATACAAGTATTTAACTTAAGTGTACAAAAATGCAATATAGTTTCAACAGTTGTATGCAAAAAGTATCATGTATATAGTTAAATGCTTTCGTGACACACTCAGCGCAGTCGATATGTACAATACTGCATAAGGCGATGACGTTAGCAACTGTGCCACGTTAACTTAATTTGAACAATCGTATTTTGCACGTGTCTTCTTAGTCAACAGATAGAATGCTATTTATGATTTGAATAAGTGAAATTTGAATGCTTTCTGAATGGATGGAATGTGTTTAGTCAGCAGCATTTAACGTCTTAAAGACCTAATGGTATTAGCAATTGAATACCCAAACAAAAATAGTGCAGTACTGTACAGATATCCCCCAATTCACGACCTACTGTACAGCAACAGTCTCAATCCGCGGTATATACTTCGGTAAAAATCAGACGCTGGCGGTTAGTGCTAAAACCACCTAAAATCAATATTTTATAAAGACAAAGTGAATGTCCAAAGTCCTATTGATGACTCAAGAGCGTGGATTGAACCGTGGACCCTGGGTTCGAGTACCATCATTGAAATATTTATGACGGTCTTGTGCATAGCAATTAATGTTACATACTTTGAGGAATCATTGATTTTGTTCGGACACTGGGTCTTCTATACCAAACAATAGCCATTATATATTGTACTGTGGTTTGTTTTATGTTAACAATGGGCATGTAAGATAAGAATAGTCGTCCTTTACTTCACAACACAATGAAGTACAATATAATTATATTGGTTTAATCTCTTTGCTGCAGTATGTGCTACCTACATTGATATGAGTAATCCTTAAAGAAAATCTACCTAACTTGCATAACATTTTGCATTGAATAACATTCAATAGTCCTGTAAATCGATGTGATACTGTTCCGTTGTAATAGTGATATTTCACATGATTTGAAGGAAGTTATATCGTATCATCTTTGGATACCATTCACTTGCATAAGCGTAATGTTGCATTGGTATTTTATTCAACGCTATACAATAGAACCCTTTGTTCGCTATTCAATTGGCTTCTATTATAATATTTTATTACGTATCAGGGATATTCATATACCTTGCATAGTCAGCCTACTTACATAATGGGTTAAGTGACAAACCAATTTCATCATAGAAAACTATACATCTATTTCTATACAAATTATTTCACTGTGGCCTATATTTTGGGAGCTATAATCATGATTACGAATAAAATAGACATAAGCGTGTGTATCTTTGATGTGAAAATGAGTTCCTGTACATCTCAATTAGTTACCATGTAAGAGGGAGAGAATTACTGCCAAATTTTGAGGAGTTACCATTGATTGATAATTATCAATATAAATCCAAACTGGCTGTGGAGCTGATAGTTCTACTTACGGTTGTAGCTTTGAAAAGAGGAATGGACATGTTTTTTCAGGTGGTTTGTTATACAATAGTTCCAACAGCTAAGGCCAGCTAAGTTGGTAAACATGCTGTGCATTTAAACTAGAGGCTACTTACTCGGTTCCACGCAAAGCAAGGGATCCACCCAATGATCCGATATAGTCATTCGCTACTTGTGAATCTTTAACGACGATCTTCCCTTTTTGACTGCGATTCGAAAAATTGTTGTTTCTGGTACACATGTAATTAAAATCTCCCTTCATTGTAACCTTTCTCGGTCCGAGGTCGAAGTATGTTCCCGCGTCGTTTAGCTCCTCCATGGATCCTCCGTATTGCCCTGCGGAATGATATTATTTCTAGCATTAAATTAAATATTTGATAATTGTTCCGGTGGCCCACTTGTAAGATAACGCCTGCAATCATCATTAACTCTTTTAGAACATCTCAACCGTAAATGATAGTACAGTGCCCTACATACCAATATATTTGACACGTGTTAAGCTTTCTTTTATATATTTCAAACTAGTAATATAATAAAGGAAAGAATGGAGCTGTGTAAAATGATCTAGGGGCGCTCACCATCACGTAAAATAGCAAGTTTGATTTTCGCGTCCATGCTCCAACCGAGAAACGGGGCCGAAACATCGCTCGGGTAACTTACACCTGAATGACCGTATCTTCCTGTTTGTAGCGCGGGATTCCCTTCTATAAAGGTCTGGAATATAAAAGCAAAATGTTACCGTTTAATATACAGGTCGAGTTAATATAAAGTATTTTTGTTGTTCGCATTTGAAATAGCAGAAAATATTTTTGTAAATATTTTTGAACCTACAACAACAAAAAACACTCAGTATTACCCTTTCTCTTTGTGGAACGACATTGCTTCTATCGGTTCCCCTGGTTCCTTGGCCATCGTTGTTTTGGGGATTAAAATTAGAACCGGTCCACTTGAAATCCAGGTAATCATTGGGCGCCATACGTAGTGTATTTGGGACGAAATCGTACTCAACCGCGGGATAGACCTTTGAAAGTTTTAAATGCAATTTTTTTATGGAGACCGGATGTATGCTACCTACCTACATAAAAATCTACTGTGAAAGGATATGGTGGTGTGAAACGTAGTTTTCCCACGTATAATATGACATATCTTACATAACTTTTAATTGAATTCACTTTATTTTAAATGCTTATGGATTCAATATCCTTTAATTTACCTGTACAATATTTCCACGCTTTCCTCTGACATTTAAGTTGTATATAGTTGCTGCAGCTGGTATTGCACTGTCCCTTGGGCGTATTTCAAATCTGTGTGTCCTGAGCATAACGAACGGAGCATAAAAAAGGCTTAACTTATGTGTATATCCAGAGTAAATACACAGTGAACCTATCAATGAATGAATTGTAAGTTGTTCCCTCTCTTTATGTTATTTGACGGTACATTATTAGTTATGTTTGGAAAATATTGGTTCGACTTTCGGCGTTTGTCAAAGATTTGTTTTATGATCTGATGCCTCTTTAGTCTGTTGTTCTGGTGTAATATAGAAAATAGAAGATTCGAAGTTCTTTAGCATTGTTGATTAAAACTTAAGATCGTGGATAATATAGATAAAGGGTATGAATCGAAATTGTCTTATGTAAAGCCGATCAAAGAAAGAATTGAATATCCGTTCTAACGCATCCTCCTTTTGTACCAATGTACATTATTACCTAAGCATCATTGCTGCCGAGTATTACGAAACCTCCGGCCTCAAAAAGACCTCGCAATTTGAAAAAAAAGGGAACTGCGGTTCAACTGAATGACTGCTTTTAAGATGAACCTAGTACTTACCTATCTTGGAATGTTCGACCATACTGTGCCGTGTTGATAGCAAGTGCTAACTTGAATTTATTTGTATTGAATACATTCACGCGAGGGTCGTTTTCCAGCACGTAACCACGCTCTTCAGCATCTTCTTGGCTCAGACCTATTATACGATAATTATTTAACCTCTGACAGAGGTGACCTTATCGAGATCATTCGGGTACAATAGTATCTTGAGGTCTCAAATACGCATTTATCCGGTGTGTAATGCTAAACCAATTATATTTAAACTAATGGTTTGACCTTTGCCGTTTAATACCAGTCAAGTTCTACATTACATTGAAGGCAATACAACTTTGTAAATGTCAGCACACTTTTCTAATTTTCCTCAAAGTAAGCTGGATATTCATATTAGTCAGTAACCGGTGAAGCCCAATAACAAGACTATAAGGTTTTTGCTACTTCACGACATACCCTTTGCTGTCCATACATCTGGCCCATCGGAAGATTCATCTTTGTTGTTATAGGAAGCGTTAGTATTCCAGCCGTCGTAGTCTGCAGTAGATATGTTGTATCTGAAATTGAGTCAAAGACTGTCCTCAATAATTCTGTTCGTGTATACATTGAATGACATGACTTAGTACAGTACCTTATTCGCAATACACAACTCTCATGAATTTTGTCGGGTATAGACCAGTTGTAAGTGGCCGGATTACCGCCAATGGTGTTTCCCAGATGGTTATCGCGAGATGGGAGCGCGTTAGCGCATTTGGGTGCGGGTATATTGTGCGCCGGATACTCCTTCCACACCCCAGAAACCTGAATGAACAGCAGTAGTAGTAGTTAATAGTCTATAGTAGTGAATTAACCTAACTTTATAGTTACCAGACTTCCATTAGACGAAGGCACTTTGAAATTTTCGCATTCTGCCTGCGTTATCGGTATGTATGATCTCATATTTCGTCTTTGGCCATTCTAGGAATCGTTGTATTAATATTAATGAATAATACGGGGAAGGATACCGCCTTTAAAAATATTTTGTTCATGCATATTTAGGGGTATTTATTTGAAACAAGCAAAGCTTGTTTTCATTGGCATGGACTGCTGTTTCTAGCACAAAATTTTCAGATTTTTTCATTACCATATAAAGATATTGATAGGGTACTTCACACGCAAATCTTGTTTTCGTGTTTTGACTTTCGGTTTGGTAGTAAGCACACCTACTAACATTGCTGGTAAGCACCGCAATATCCTGTTAAAACAAAAATCAACATGTTCAATATGTGGTAAACTATCAATACCAAAGATTCCCATATTCGATATCATTAGAGAAAGTAAGATTGTAATCGCGCTGTGGATGTAACGACCATGACATGTCTGGTCGTTAAAGTGGACTCCGTTGGGAAGCCCTGCAGTAAAATAATGACAGAAAAATTATAATGCTTACTCTCCATGGAGATGGACCCCAATACGGGTAATAGTCTCTTTCCTCAGAACATTCATATCCACGTCTAGTTCCATCAGGATTTTGTCTGGTATATCTTGCTGATTTCCCTTTTAGATTCTGAACGCAATCGAATAGCTATTGTACTGGCGTATTGAAGTGGCCTTAGTTCATGATAGCAGTTAACCTCTTAATACGAATAAATTATTGAGCTATTGAGTCTAATTTCATGATAAATGTGGGCTAGAGTATAATATTATGAAATTTGAGGGTTCGAATTCATTTTTCAATGATCAAACCACTATTTTGGGAGGAAAAATATATGCAGTTCATCAGTACTTGTGCTCAGTATTATATTTGGCATTACCCGTTCTTCACTGAATTAAAAAATAGCACTGAGTTGTGAATATCCATGCAGACAACGTAACGAGAAGGAAGTCACATAAAATGTTCAACTGAACAGTGAACAATGACCAAATATGGTCGGTCACGCAATCGTGATTCATTCGAACGATGTCATTATCAAAAATTTAAAAACTTAAGAGAAATCGACATTTGACATTTCTCGCAGTTATACTTTGGCAAGCGTCATTTGAATTCCTTGCTTAAATATCAACCGATTACAAACGATTGTTAATGTGGCAGATAGCGAAAGTCGTGAATTGAACGACTTTCATTATTTAACATATTTCAAAAGTAGATTTTGTGGGAGAAATTAGTGTTTTCAAGGAATCTTTTAAGCATGGGGAATCCAACTAGGGGTTTGTTCAAGATTGATGAGTAGTAGGTGTGTGGACGTAGTATACTTTATGGTATTTCAAGCAATATAAACAGTCGCACAACCCAGTGCGAATACAGAATGCTGTTTTGTTATCTGATTATAGAAATCGAAAGCAACCAGACACTTCGATGCATCCACTTCGATATCCCCATAACCAAGTTAAACTAACCGACATAAGCAAGACAATATCAACAATGACCGTTTCACCTTCTGATGTAACTCGTCCAATAATGAAATTTACGACAAAACTAATTAACTACATTATGTCTGTCTGGTCCAACCCTCTCATTAAGTGTTACTCAGCACAGATCCGAAAGGTCTCCAATATTCGGGGTCACCTTCTCTCACTATATGACCATAACTCGATTTGATTTACCTAGGCTACTAGTAGCGCAAGTACATCAGACTGGAGTAGTATTCTATGTATTCAAACAAGCCATTGAAATCTATGGTCAATTTAATTTGTCAATTTGCAATCTAACGTATTGTTGAAATTCACTTTGTTTTGTGCTCTTTCCTAATTCGCTGCAGGGAGGATTTTATCTTGAAAAACGATTTCATATGATTTTCTGTTGAACAGTCATTTCCACGGTATTAATTACCTGCTGTATATGCGTTTTAGATTTAGTCAATTGAATTAATGCATCTTAATGGGTTCAAAGTATATATTTCGAACAAAATTCATCTATATTATGGAGGCTAATTTCCGAACCAGTTGTTTTTATGTATGACCTTTGACATTGCAGAATCAGAAGCTTCTAGATTCAATAACTAGTTACCTGTGTACACATCGTAATTTGTCAGGCTGGGAAATTAGATTTATTCCAAATATATATGTGATACCTTACCATAGAATATTTGTGATGATGTCGTTACCTGATCTGCAGTAAAAAGACCATTGTTTCGTTCGCGTAAATTGCAGTGTGCTTGGTAGTAGAAATCTTCATGCATTCCGTACTCCCTGTCAGTGTCGCAGTTGTATCCTTCACATTGGGCCGGGTTATTGGGGATCGTGGTTGTTTTGGTCCCGTCTCTTATGAGGTCACTGCACATGTATTGTAGGACGATTTCGCAAAAGTTGTTCGGATCACCGCACGAATGCTGATTGGTCCTGTTGATATATAATATAATTTCAACAAGATTTAACCTACGGAAAAATTGAAAATCGCAATAGTAACGGCTGCATTAACTTTGTGTTTTCACGTACATAGATCGTAAATAACTTCATTCTATAGAAAATTTCATAACCGTTTGTAATAAAGAACGGATACAGCACATCGGTGCATAATAGAAAAGGATTAGGTAATCCAGATAACGTAAAGAGAAGAATAGAAAGAGTTACATACACTACTTCTTCCATTGAAGTTTTATGCGAGTTTAACTAGTTTGTCATGATATAAAAAAAGGTGTAGTTGTTTAACTGTGTGTATGCCATTGGTGCCAACACCACAGCGTGGTGCGAAAAAAACACATTCAAATTTAATCTGTTTTTTGAAAAATCTATAAATTCGAATTTGAATTGTATAAAAGGTTGTAAATGTACATACCATTCAATAGACAACAGTGAACCCGATGAGTAATACAGATTTCCGACATTGTAGCCACCTCTGTCGTTATTTTGCGAGTCGAAAAGTCTGTTGGCGTTTTTTCGGTCGCGATTATTTCCATTCAGCCTATTGTTACTTCCTCTATGGAATAATATATAATATTATTTTGGATTGTATTACCTATCATAATTTTTCGTGTTGAATTTCTGCTCCAGTTGAGTTAATATGACGTCATCATGTAATGGTATTCATCGATAGATATTATCTATTATTCAATAGGTACCTCTGTACTTGAATTGAATCGAGGTATATCTTAATCATATCGAAAACCATACATTATTTCTGCACAATAGGGGAACTGTCATAATGTAATCTCTTATAGACTCCCTGAAATGAAATCTTACCGAATAACTTCAATAGATGAAAGAACGGGAACAATACTAGGATGTAGAACTCAATTTTTACATTCAGCATTAGGCAATACCCTTTTTTCTCCATAGAACTACATAACGATAAAAAGCTTTCTTACCGTGGATTGTGCAAGTATATATCCGATTTGATAGGAAGCGCACAGAACAGTAAAAGTACTGCTACTGAAAGCTTTGTCATTTTCAGTTCGTAGTAACTAAGTTTCCTGGGACAAATGTATGGTATATTACATATAGAACAAAGTACTTTACAATTTACATACTCCGACCTCGAAATTCTTCTACTACCTTGCTAGCTAGTGCAGTAGTTATCTAGTGAATACCTACTAATTTACGAACGCGATAATAAGCGACCTGATAATGCAGTCGTCAGTAACAATATTTCCTGACTATCATGAACAAGTACGGCATAAATCTAGTTCACTATCTTCCTACATAGATATGAAACTATTTTAATCATTCATTGAACGGGTAAGATAAAAATGAGACAAAGTCACATGAGAATGACAAGGCTCATACACTTCTCATGTCACACTATAGTTGTGTGTCAGTCGTTTCGAGCTGGCTTGCGCGAAGACAGTATAATCGGATGCTATACCTTTGCGTACAGCGTTAGTGGGCTGAGAATTGTATTCTATATCACATCTGGTCTTACATTGCGGCAAGGAAGTCAGTGAGACTCTAACCACAGTGCAACCTAATGGAGGGGAAATACGTAGCGCCTGTAGGAATCTTAACTCAGAGGTATTTCCGCTTTGCTTGACAATAGAATTGCATAATAAATAAATGATGTGGTGACACTATTCAGCTTTTACCTTTTGGAATGGTTCATAAAGAGCCAACTGCAGTGTACTTTGCATAGTAGTTTGCGTACTAGACAGCGAGAAATAATTCATTCTTAAACCAGGTTGAATAATACAGTCAGTAGGTAATATAGCACTGTACAGATCTATGCTGCCACACTACAAGCAAGGAAAACTAAGCTTCTTGATTAAAAAATTGCTATTGAGCTGCTATAACGTGAAACTAATCAATACTTTGAATATACTAGATACAACAATATTATAGCTTGCACTCGAAATGATTTTATAATGTTGAAAACGTGCGCTGAACAGGTAGTCTGTGTCGCAGATAAACAATTTCCCAAGGTAGCTACGGTAGGTAGGTCACCTGCTGCTTACTAAAAAGAAGCTCAAGCCCCCAGGCTGTATCAACCTAGGAAATGTAGTCGCGAGTGAAATCATTCTTTGTGCTGGCCTTTTTCAGTGTACGTTGGACTACACAGACCTTTGGCTGTTTTTTAGAATAATATTAATGGTAAATTGTATGTTACCTCTATATTGCAGAATACAGTTGTCCTATGTTGTATACAACCAATAGTACTAGTACACTTTTGACAGTACTGTAAAGAGAAAGAAAGTATATCCGATTTTTATGCAGATATTAACCATGACAAGTATATTTTAAATAGACCACCAATTATCTCATTAAACGTGATGTGACGTAAGTAGTGATGAAGTCATGTGACCATACATCATTAACTCTATACTAGATTATTTTAGTTTTTATTATAGATTGAAAATTTCTTCATCAACGGTTATATTAGTTTTGTGATTTTACATCTGTTGATTTACTCATAGTGGATAGACAGTTGTTGTGTGGTTATTATAGAATGGATATTTTTTTGCTTTAGTGATGAGCAATATTAATTAAAAAACTCTGTGTGTTTAGATTTACAGCAGAAAAATTTAAGACTGTTCTTAAAATGAAACTTGTTTTCTTCGTTGTCGCTATAGTGGCGAGCCTCCTGGCATTGAGCAGTGCTGATATGTACATGCAGAATCCCAGAGGTTCTAACAACAGACTTAATGAAAATAGTGCGAATCGAAGGACAGCAAATCGTATGTTCGATTCACAGGTGAGTAGAGGCATAGATGCTTTGGCACATGTATATGAGGTAGAATAAGTCATTCGTTTCTATTTTTTAGAATAACAACAGAGGTGGGTACAACGTTGGTGACCGCACCGACAAGAAGGCTGGAAACGACCAAGCGAAGCAGTACCGCATGGTATGTACCCATTGTATTATAATTATAAAGAATTGCATGTCCTGATTCTCTGAATATCCCTTGGGATGACATTTACTTATCCGTTTCATATTTTCTTTTCTACAGAATTACTTTCAGAGCGGCACATACCTTACACAAGTTGCGCCGAATGGAAGAACTGAACTTACTGTTGAATGGACCAATCAGCACGGTTGTGGTGGAAACGAAGACACCGATCCCCACAAACAAAACTGCAACATCGTTTTACAGTATATGTGTCAAGACAACTCTTCTGACTTTGCCCGTATTGAACTTTTCTTCATAACCTCCCGAATGTCCTTTGAAGAATCGACGTTTTAAATATATTCACATTTTTCCTTACAGCTGACGATGGAATAACAATAAGAGCAGGTAGTTCAACTGCTCGATCGGATTATAGCCGGCTTAGCAGTGCCTCGCTCAAGCAAGCCTTCATAAATAGGCGCAACTCCAATACCAGGGCTGATCGTGGACTAAATGAACCTTGGGTCACTTATGATGATTGTACAAGAAGAGAAAGGAACAAGGGTACTATTACTTTCACTCATTTTTGGCTTGGTTTACATTAGGTTTCTAGCAGTTGGTAGGTAGGATTAAATATTTCGAAATGCCTGTTTAAAAATGTAGTACAAGCAGAGAAAGATGGAGGATAAAGAGTTGTCGGTCTATTACCCTAGTTTGAATACATTGACAGAGATAAAACTTGCATGGGCACGATAAGAATTGTGACGATTCTATGGATTGATTAACGAATATATTATTTTTAGGTCTTTTTACCGCCACACAGCAAATGGCCAACAAAAATGCGGCCATTAATACTCGACAAAACCGCAACGGGAATCGAAACGGATATGAGTGCCCAGAAGAACGTGATTACTACCCGTATTGGCATCCGACTGTTTGGACCGATATAGCAATACTTGCGCAAAATGAATCCCTTTGCTCGTAAGTGATATGACAACATCTACATCTAAAATAATCTCATTAAAGATTTTCAACCCAACCAACCCAACCAAAATGATCCAAGAAAAGACTTAACTCCATTCCATCCTCCCATTTTTATAAAAATCGGGTGAAAGTATTCGATACATTTCTATCTTCGAATTGGCTCCGATACCGCTTTTGATTCGCTGAATCATTCCATCTCTACAATTATAACTCTACTGAATCAAAATAGTCTGTTTCAGTGTCAGTGTTACTAAAACGTCTGTCTCGTTACTTTAGGTATTACTCAGCCGAAAGCTTCAATTCGCGAGCTAAAGGCACTTGTGTAGAGCAATTCGCTAACAACGGTGGGCGCAAGCACTTTTCGGAAGCTAACAACCCGACAGCATGTGCGGCAGCCAATGGCGTGTGGACTGAGTACCAAAGTATGCTGGAACTGGCACCACAATTTACGACCCCCGCAGCTGTAAGTTCAAATGATAGTATAGCAGTATAGTTCTTTATTGTAATTATGCTACTGTAACTGAGATAAACACTTGTTAGTTTGCCTTACCTGGGAGGTAATCATAATACTGTTTCGCTTTTAAAAAACAAATAACCAAGGTTGGGCAACGTATCCGATATCATTGTCGAGAGCATTCTTCTTAGCTTCGGATAACGGTTTAATGTTTTAGAATAATGTTTTTTTTTTTTTTTTTTCAGTGCACGGCGGATCACCAGGATGGCCTAACTTACGCATGGGGATTACCTTATGATATAGTCAAAATAAACGCATTTGAAAATATAGTACCAGTATGCTTCGTAAGACCACCACCTGTAGACTGCGAGGTATAACTTGTGTATTTTTCGTTCTTGGTCGTTTCTAGTATCGTCATGCTCTAGAATTATTTTAATACTATAATACTGTAATCATTTCCTCCTTGAAAGGCCGCTCCGTGGTCTCGTTCGAATCATTTGGGAAACGGCAAAGACGGAGTACAACTGAATTACAAATGGACGTTACCGTATTTCCCAAGCATGAACTCGAAAAGATGTATTCTTCGCATCCGGTATAATTATTAATGATCCTAATTTACGGTCGCTATTTTCAGTATATTTCAGTATAGTAAATGTGAATATATCTGTTTAGATACAACATTTCTACCGACGATTACGATCCCTACGATACGGATGCAACAAAGTAAGAATTTACAAATAAGTAACCCCATGGTAAGCTCCTAACTTTCATTTCACTTTTTACAGTAACGCACAGTCCCCTGTACAAGAAAATCCACTGGTGCAAGTAGGCGCAGCCGGACAAGATTTGAGACTTGCCATAAATACAGCTCAATTTGGAAGAACATTCCAGGATCGCGGTCACCCTTTTACTATCTCACCACGTCCAACCGGTAATCAAATTTTCAAGCAGTTTCCGTTGATCCACTGAGTGCTACACTTTCTTCATATTAACGAGTTTCTTTTTATGCTAGGAGTGTCCAACACGGATCACATCACAAATCTCAATGTGAGGGGAAAACGTGGAAATATAGTGCAAACGTTTCCAGCCACAGAATATGATTACGCTCCATCTCGACCTAAAATCGAACAGGGTGATTTGGTACATATCCAATGGACGGGATCCAATTCCCATAATAATGGTAGGTGAAAATCTTAGCGCTCATCTAAGGTTCTAAACAGTGCTGACAGTTAAACAACTGCGAAGAAATTAGCACCAAATATGCGCGAAAACTTGAATAATGAACTTTTTACTAACAAAACGGTAAAAAATAGAAAAAATTCGACCTTGTTTCACACTTTTTATGGGGTTTCTTCTCCTGCTTCTAAAAAACCGGCGCGAATGAGGTCCAATTGAGCGCAAATAGAGAACAGGACCTAGCAACACTGGATCTTGATAATATCAAGTTTGATCAAGTAATATAATGAATAATAATGTAATTACAGGAGCTCCGGGTGGTGATGGTCAAACAGGCGACGCTGGCGAGGGTACAGGAGGCACTGATCGTCATAATCTTTTGCAGTCCGGAAATCCTGATGAAAATTTCCCATTGCCTATCGAAAAAGTCACTATGTTTGACGGTAATTCTTTAGTTTCCATTTTTTTCCTATATTGCTGCTTCTTCAAGTTATTTATACCATTTTGAGACACGTCCAATCTTATCTATCAAAGGCTATTTTTCTCAATTCGAATGTATCAATTTCAGTGTTAAAACACATCCTCTTTACCAATGTAATTATTTGAAAATTGCGAAACTTTCAAACCTCATTGCCCTCGGTAAGAAGGCCTGATCCGGGGGTGTTGAGGTAACTGTCACCAATATCTTTTACTTATATGTTCTGTACTATCTTGAACTTGACACTGAATTAACTAAAACTACTCTACACAGAGTAAATTGTTGATATATTTAGATATTTAACATATATGCATTTTTTTCCACTTCAGGTGTCACTGTTGGTTGGGTTGCAAGTGGAATAGACAATCTGTCAGCGGCTGACATAGCAGTGATCTTGGCATCTGCAGGATATTATCAGTAAGGAGTTACCGGATGCGTATTTCATCCCTTTGCTATAAAGATGCAAAGTGAAAGAATTGCACAGATATCTAGTTTGAAAAGCAATAACACAATTTTTCATTGTTCTGTCGTCCTATGTTCTCTCTCACCACAATCCGCAGTGTCCGAAATGTATGCTAGGCTAGGATTGCTATAATTTGATCTTCTCTTTTAGATGTATGGAGACTACTAAATGCGGCGCCGAAGCCGTGGATACTAAAGCACAACTGCAAAACCAATTGAACAACGCGCCTGCATCTTTCGAGGGAATCATGCTTCGCTTCAATACACCTGGGACGTACTATTATCTTTGCACGAGAAATAACAATTTCACCAACCGCAGCCAGAAAGGACGTCTGACAGTTGTTGCGAATACTAAATAATGCCACTCATGAGTAATTTGTATTGCCGTTATTGGCTAAATGTTCAGATTGTTTAAACCTGGTTTTGTCTTCAAAATTCACTTAATACTATGCACAGTTGTATGATAGCAGTTGTCAATAGCCATCTATATACCAAAGAGCAAATTTTCAAAATTTCATTCACTTTAGTTGATGCCATTCAAATAGAAGTCATAAAAGAATCGTAACATATCTCCACTGTATAAACTATCTGATTTCATCGTGTATCTGCTAATATTGATGGAGATTTTCTTATTGCAATAAACAATTCTTACATAGCAGTCAGATAAATAGTCTCCAGTTTTCGTTATCAGAACAGTAATGTTTTAATCAACTCGCAAGCAAACCTCTCAATAATCGAGTAAACTTGGACTCCTACTAGATTTGCTTTCAAAATCCTTCAAATGTTAACTTTGAACTTCCTTCTTCTGCATAAAATTTGATTTTATCTCACTTGTCATGACGTTTCCGCATGTGCTTGCTTGATGATGTTAGTGATGCATCTTGCCCGGTGCACCGGTTGATCAAATGTGAAAAAAATGGTATCAAGGGATGTCCCAGTGCTGTACAATGTTCAGTATGGTATGTTACTGTAGTTTCGAGTATGGATTCTATCGTATTTTTTTCTTTATTACGTTTACCAGTTTTCAAATTATATGTGTGTTAATTACGGTTTATAGATGGAAAGTAATAACAATCTTACATATTGCATCTCTTGCCTTGTTGTTTCAATTTATTTCGTAATTGGAGCCGCGTACATTTTTCATTTTCGTCATCGATAATCGGTAATCATTTAATTAACTAATTCATGGAGTTGTGGCCGTTATACTACAGTGATCTGAAAATACTCACAGTGATGGTAGGCGTAATAATTGTAGGACAATTCTAGTTAACTTTAGAGTCTTGAGGATGGTAATGGTAAATATAAGGCCTTTACAGTCAGTGAGTACAGATAATCTAACGTACCAAGCTCTCGAAAACCATCTAGGTAGCTTTGTAACAAAACAGAAAGTGTTAATCATTATATATTATTATATGTTTATTCACCAAGCTGCTAGCAATCTTCAAGTAAAAGTTAAATTAAGTGTACCATTAATCTCAGGTTATAGTTATCCTAACTGGCATCTCTCCGTTTAAACGTATTCATCGTATTTGAAAATCCTGCCATTCTGCTTTCTGTACCGTGTCTTCAGCTTAATTCTGTTCTTTGCGTAGTTCAACTCCTTACTACAAGTGCACTTTTCTTTTTTACACTTTTTTTTTCTGTTTTCTTTTTGACTCCGTCTTCGTTTTGTCGGTCTCTTTCTTTTGCTGCGCTTTTTCTTTCGCCTACGTTGAGAGCGTTTTGACTAGAATTTACAGGAAAAACGTTATAGAGTACAGCAGGTCCTCGCAAAAAGTTAAAAATACGTAAAGGTAACGATAATAATACAGGTGTTTTATATCAATGAACGATACCGTACGAAAGCGCGCTACAATTGATTCCGTAATATAATAAATAATAACTATGAAATATTTCTACGGGGATTTCTGTTCGATTTTTTGATAAATCATTTAAAAAACAATAGATATGAATCATCGGGTAGTTGTATTTGCAAGCAATTTATTAAGAAAACTTTTAACTAGTCTGTACCTTCTTTTTGCGGTAGTAAGTTTTCTTGAGCGTTGCTCTTCTTGCTTTTCTCTTGCGCCTGATAAAAATGATTTGGCAGTCATATCACATCAATAAAATCTCTGAGTTTTTATTTCAGTTCAATCCGGAATATTATTTACCTCCTCTTATCTCTCCTTCTCTTGCGACGAATGACAGCCACTGCTTCTTTCTTCACTAATCTGCGTCATTAGGATTATGGTAATTTATTGTACAATCGAGTAGCATCTTATTACTATGTATTCTATACTGTGTAGTATCTCTAATATGTGATTCACCTTTTCTTAGAAAATACATAGAAGCCTCGATACTGACGCAGCACTCCCAGTTCTAACATCCAGTTCAATATATACTGAAGTAGCTCGTCATTTTTGATGCGGTAGCGAATGTGAATATACCTGTTCAAAAACAAACAAATACTATTTATTACGCACCAGCAAGCGACCAGACATTTCCAAGTAAGTCTTTAATATAAAACTGTAATAATTATGTATCCGGATCACGCGTATACGAACTCATGAAACTTTAGGACACGAAAGAGACTTTTATATTGTTAAGCGGTGAATGATGAGGAATAGCATATAAGGTAGGTGTCATATTGGAAGTTATTCTTAGGACAGGGTAGAATATATGCTCACTTGGAAATAGCTTCCATCGAAGTCAGATTGAAAGGTTTCAGATCCCGGATAGCAGTTTTTACCATCGCTATATAGGTTGGAGCGTGCCCGCTTGGAATAGGACCGTTTACGAAAGATGCAAAGTGCTTAATCAAAGTATCTTCAACGTTCCTTCTGTCAGATTTCCTGCTTGAATTGGCAGCATAAGTGCCACTCACATCACTTCTAAGGAATTTCGCTGAGGATTGGGAAGAATGTTGGGACCTGGCACTTCTTGAGCCGCCGCGATTTCCATTATTATTATTGCGGTGGCATTTCTTGCGTTTCGACGGACCGGCACTGGGAAACAACACTGAATTTATGAAATGCGATGACTCTGATTTTCGATTGGGGCTGCTTTTGATAAATTTCACTCGAGAGCGTTTAGGAGGCGAGAACGACAGCAATCTATGACATTCTGGGACTGAGTGTTGCCAACATGCCCTCTGAGTCGGATCGCTATGTTCGCCGCTTGGACCCGCACTTCCCGTTGGTGTCAATTCAGTTTTCCGATTAGCGATCAAACTGGCTATGTTCAAAAGCTGCTGAGAATAATTTCTCGACTCTTTCTCATTTTCCTTCGACATCCAGTTTCCTGTGTTCTTGAAATTATAAGCGGAAGTTACTTCCATCACGGCGTTATGCAAATTGTTACAAATGGGACAACTCAAATTAGTAATTGCGTTATCGGAGGATTTTTGGGATGCTTCTGGTACTATGGAACCTCTGCTGACTTGATTTTTCAGCACGTATTTTAAAAGATTTTGCTTGCTCCTTGTTCTTCTTTTGCGCTTATTTTTTTTTCTCTTTTTTCTATTGCCTCCAGGGGTTTTGATGCCTGTCTTCGGGATCGGAATGCTCTCCTCCAAAGGATGCCGTCTCCTTCTTCCGTTAGCCTTGCGCCTGTGCTTGGATACGGAGCTTTTAGAGCGTTTCTTCGATTTCACGTGAGGATGAAATTGCTGGCTTCTGAGCTTAGTTCCGTTGCATGTTTGATTTTTGAGAAGAACATCCATTCCTTTGCGATTCCTCTGTCTGTACATACTCCGATAGCTTTTACTCCGGTGTAGCTTGGTTTTGGATTTGCAGTTGGTGCATTCGCATTTATACTTTATACTTGTCGACTTTCTACCCTTTCTCAAGAACCGTTTTTCTTTATTAGTGGCTAAGGAACCAAGTATATTTTCTTTCGAACTGTACTTTTGCTTTCGGGAATAAACTCGTCCTGACCTCGTCTTACATGGCTGCTTTAAAAAGCTTTGGACGGAGTAGGCCTTCTTTACATTTCCTGTCAGTTTTTCTTTTGAAGTTTTTTTTGCCTTTGACTTCTGCTTTCTCATCGGGCGCTTTGAAAAGGATCTACAATAGCTACATGAGAAAGTTGCTATTGTAGTCGATTATTCTTGGATGTGATTTGCAAGATCTAACAAATTGATAATTTTGTGCGATTTGAATTGGTATTATTACGTCACATAAGAATTTATGATTACGTATTCAATACAAATCAAACAAGTGAAACTAATGTGAAGAATATTAATTTGCGGACATTTTTCTTCTCCTATTTGAACCTTCGTTCTGTACTTGTGTTTATTCTACATTATAAAAATTATTATTTCCAACTGGCTATAGCGAAAAGGAACATTAGGAATTCGTGGGATAATTTTCTATTATTCTATACTCTATACTTCACTATGGATAAATTAAGCTCCCTAAATCATATATGGGAGCTTAGTGGATGATATTGCCTTGGTCACTGAAGAGATGATGACTCTAGTTAAAATATATGACAACTGAGTTGAAATCACAAGGACAGAATTTCACGCATGAATAAAATAAATTATCACGTTATCAGAAAGTTTCCCTCTAGTGGCATTACAATAAAAAAAGTAAAAAGGCAGCTAAATCTCGGTAGACTCGTTATTGATGAGTGTGTGTCGTGATCTTGGTTTGGATGTAAGATCGTCCTCGTTTGTCTGTTACTTCAGGTTCGCTAATATACTTATATAGAATCGATGTTAGTGCAGTTAGGAATGAGTAGTGTTCTTTGAGTGGAAAAGCAAAGAAGATTTCGGTGAGTTTCTTTCTTTACTCAAAGTTATGTTTGTCGCAGAATACTGTGTCTACTTTGCAATGAAAATCTACTTTTTACATCATTACAAATGTAGATTAATTTACATATTTACGATGTATATACGATGAAGACGTTTTCAGTTATGTTTTGCGGACTGCGGTATTTGTCCCGTTCGCTTACCCGGCCAAACGATATATTTTAAGAGCGAGCAAATGTATATGAAATCGGTGGTCATTGAAACCTTGCTGGCCAGATATGATTTAATAAACAAATGTATGTAGTGTATTACAGCTGTAAAGTACTTAGTAATAATAGGTTCAAGTTGGTTGTTTATCATTCATTTAAAGAGAATCCTTAAGGATCTGCAATACCCAGAAAATAGGCAAGTTATCTAGCAAATTTATATGTTAGCTTCAGTATCTGTGTGCAGTATAATAGTTATTTCGTAAGTGACTTAGTATTTTAGTTCGGGAATCTCCTTATCCGTTCATTCGAATTAGTATTGTCAGTTTTCTTATACTGTACGACGTATTGATCTATTCTGTACTGATATAGTAATCAAGTTAATCCGTCAAAGTAATCAAGGGAACAGCACATTGGTCCGAAAATCGAGAATTTGGCGTAGATTTTGATTGGGCCTAAATTTTTCTATCTCCTTTCACGGTGTAATCAAAGTTGTCAGACTCCGTCCGCTGCTTTCAATAATTGTGATACGCATCTAGCAATCCTGCGAACTTAGATAGTACTGTACAGTACAGTGGTATGAACGACAGCATTTCGACTTTATAATTGGCGCTTCCATAATGCACTGAATGTTGCAATGTTTGGTTGTATTTCAATTTAAGACCTGTACATTTAGGCAACCTTAAAATGCGGATTGAAGTTACGCACTTGCTGCGAATTCAATTCACCCTAAATCTCTATGAAGAATGATAAATACTGAACTCGTAGGAGGGATATCCGATAAAACTGCAGCTGATTTATAATACAAGAGACAGATAACTCACGAGTAGAAATATTTACACTTCAGAGATATTCGATATTCAAAACTTCTTTAACAAATTAAAAGTAGAGCCCAGATTCCAAGTTCAAGTCCAGGCTAAATTATTACTGAATTTTTATCCGTATTCCTACACAAACTGGATATAATACTGGTAGCGAGAAATGAAAACAAACACACTTCTGTTGTTGAACAAATCAATGTCATATCATTTGTAATATATTTTAATCTTACAATAATATATTTCGAGTGACTGGAAGGCTATTTTGAATATATTACATCGAAATTACATTGTTGCTGACATGGTACCGCATGCATCTCAAAGAAGTTTATTGCTAGTTTAATCATAAATATCGCGCCCGCAGATTTAGCGCACAGGGTATGCAAAAAGATCATCAATACAGTACATACGATCACGGTACTAGAAAAAAATCTTACGTAACATTTGACCAATGAAGCTCTAAATCGCGTGTTGGTTGAGAGCCGCTAGAGAGCAGCAGTGAGTTAATAAATAATGTAAAAAACTTTCGCGTAAAGATACAACGGCTGACGCGTACGTTCATTTTGGTAAAGGAATAAATACAGTTATAGTAACACACTAATCTTCATATGCCATTTTCTTCAATAATATATTCCAAATAACTTGTTGTATGGAATTGTTTTATGTTTGAAGCGATAGGGAATCTTACAACGAACATGAATTGTGTTTCGTGTTGCACATTGAAGTAATGCAACAGCATCTACATACGCTTCCTGGCATTCCCGGCTTACACTGAGAGTTTTTTCGTCCAATACTTTCAACATCACACGCCTTCCGCTGTTTGCACGATTTCTTTACAACTGTCTGTAGTTAATGAATCGAGAATCGCAAATCAAATGATTTTGTATATTTGTATGTTAGTAGTTATAGACATCATATCGACATATAAGCAGCGCCGTATGATAATGGTGTAATACAATAATAGAAACATAGGTGTTCTAAATCCGTCTAAGTAGAGAGTCTGGTAGAAATAGACGCTGTAACAACATATCTTGGCCTTGGGCCCCCAAAATGCTTTTCCCCCTCAAGACCTAAGCGCGAAGATATTTCTCAAATTAATGTATCTTGATGTAACACGGATTGGGTTGGTTTGTCCGAAAGGTTCAGAGGCTGTATTGAGTAAAACTAATGAAATGAAACAAGCATGAATTACCTTTGTTAATGTTATTTGTCTGATCTCTGACTGACATATTTCACCCGAGTGGCAGTACTTCACCTCTCCCATATCATTGCAGTCGATTTCATTACTCATGTTATCACACGCAATGCAGGCGAATCTTTTATCGACTCTTGTCTGTTCGAACTCTCTTACTGTATGAAAATACCACTTTAGTGTGTATAATGCGGGTGTATATGAATCACAGTTTACCTGTCTTGAAGAGCAGATCACCTGGAGCGATTTCTGTGTCCCTGCTTTCAAACACGCAACCGGTTTTGTCGAAACCGTAATCCAGCGAGAAGTTGAATAAAGTATTGCTGAAGTCTTGTGATTTATTACCAGTGATGAGAAAGGCTTTCCCGGCGCCAAAAACATCAACCTCATCTTTTTGCCTTTCGTCAATCTTCGAACATGAAAGAATTAATCTAACAGCGTGTATTCCCTTTGTTTATCGGTACCACTTCCGTTTTAACTATTTCCAATCGTAACCTGGGCGATAGTTTTAAATGTCGCGCAACAAGAAGTACTGTACAGAATATTTAATGAGGGTGTAGCCAACCAACGCCATACAACTCCGGTACTCTCATTCTATTCGTGTAAAAACATACAGATGTAAGAATATACGTTGCATTCTACATGATATTCTTCGCTCCTGGCCAAACTCTCACGCTCATTTTTAGGATGACCATAATATCAACTCGAAAATACAAATCGATCCCGTTCATCTTCAAATTAACAAATTATGATAGTACATGAAAATTACAACTGAACCTTATATGTATGCAATGTTTTTCACACTCATATCTTTAACAAAAAGTTAGTGTCAGTGGCCCTGCACGTGTCGCCTAGGGCACTTGTCATACGTGGTATTCTTTAAGTATGCCACTGTTGGGGAATTTTTATCTGTGTAAACTGATAAGTAAAATGTCAATAAAATATTGAATATATGAATATCTCCCCTTGTTACACCATCCCTCTCATCAAGCCTACCGAAAAAAAATATCATTTTTTTTGTTATCTGGGTATTGTTTCTTGTGTGCCTAAATAAATATCTAGGTATATTTTGTCTGAAATTCACTAATACCTTGAAAGAAGTGACAGAGCAAGGGAAAAGTATACTAAACTGGTTCCGTTTAGGTTTCCCGATCTCGTCTGTCGCGCGTGTCTTTCGAAAACTGCTTTTTGGTCTAGAGATCTTTACTTCCTCGGGCAGTTTACCGTCAGTGTCCATGAGACGCAAGAAAGCGTTGGAATCGTAGTATATTTGGACGTTCTCGCTAGGTTTTGGTGGGTTTTGCGACGGAAAGGTCGAAATCTGAGGAAGAGCTTGAAGGGGAAAAAAGGAAAAAATATTTAAATAAATTCATTTCCATATGCCGTACGTATCGTCAATGGTATGTAGATGCTTACATGCAGCGGGCAGCGATTCGCCCCATATTATATCGATATCGTCCTCTGTAAATCGGCAAGTGTCACTAAAGTCTGCGTAGAAAGTTATATCTTGCGCCGTAATAAGCTTATTTTGCACCAGAACGAATTCATTGTTTCCCGCTCCATCAGCAAAGGAGTTTGCGCAATACGCGTTCACATACTGAATTTGAATATGTAAATAAATATAAGGCCAAATAACAAAAAGTTAGGGAGGTCTCTTAAGCGTTGCCAGATAAGTTTGTTGTGGTTACCAACAATGCTGAATATTTCATTGTGATTTTGGTATATTCATTTACGTTTGATACGAGCATATGCTACAAAATTGTATACTTAATATGGATTAATTATAAAACGAACTGTTATCTTAAAAAGAGACCTCGTGAACGCGATACAGTAATAAATGCATGCTGTCAAACGGCTACCTCGAATACTGGAGGCCTGCAAGGCAGCTTGACAGTAACCGACCACCAATACTCTGCAGGTCGTTCCTTCGCCAGCTTAACGTTGCCCTTGAAACGATTGCTGCTTTCACTCGTTAATACCGGTAAATCTGTGGCATATCAAAACAATAAATAAATTGCGACGCCTGTTCCTTGCACGGTACCTGTTCCACGAGATGTGAGATTGAATCCCACCCAATGCGGTCGCTGTGGTAACGCACGACATGGTTCGCACTCCCCTAAAACACTGGAACTAGTTCAGATACCATTCCGAGGAATATTCTATATTTTGGGAATTCTCGTGCCCTAAGGTTATTCCGTTATTCCGCTATGTAGAACCAGTTGAATCCCATCACTGCCGCCAGATTGAAATGGTTTTGTTCACTAATGACCAGATTCGGTACATGTGAGAATAATGACAACCGTTGCTTTGTTTGGGGTTTAGTCTTTGTCTTGGTTCTGCACCGCTAATAGTATATTTACATTGACTTTGAAAAAATAGTTTCTTTGTACAGAGACTAGCAACGTATAATTCAATGGTTTAGAAATGGTTTAATCTGAAGTGTTGCAGTAAATTACATCCAGCAACTGCGTGTTTGTGTTGTTTTAATTTAAAAATCAGATAATTTTGATGAGACGATGTGGTGTGAATGTGCAAGACCTGTCATTATTCGTTTTACATCGTAATGAAAACGTATCCGCAGAGCGTTTTAATGATTTAAATGAGTTAAATGATTATGCCCTGCGAACAGCATACAGCATTAGATTAAACAAAGTAAAAAGGAAATTAAACTTTAGTTAAACTTACCGTGGTCGAGGAAGGCGTAAATATATTTGTCTATGCATGCTATCACTTGTGGTTCGGTGACATTAAATTTTTTCACCCACGCCTCTTGTAGTAGCGTCGCTGTCAAGGCTTTCCAGCAAATGACGCAGTTGTCTATTGATTCGACAGATTTCTGGGAGTTACTTCTGCTTGACCGGCATCCCTGTGCAGATTGTAAACTATGTATATCAGTGGGCCGGCAAATTACACTTTATTGCTGTCCCTTTCGAGATGCAAATAGCAGTGTTACAATGATTTGATTACGACTAGGGGTGATTCAGACAATTTCCAACTGCGACATTTTCCCACTGTATACGGTCCACGTTTTTTGGGGGGGGGGATGATGTTAAAAATTATTATGTAAGATACACAGTTAAATGCTTTAATGATGTAACTAACCAGCTGCACGCATGAATGAACTATCAGCAGTACTACACATAGAAGTAGATCCGTAGTGGGCTCCCGTTTACCAGCCCCAGGAGATAATTGCGACTTGCCTTATTTAACTCAAGGTGTAAAAATACTTTTAAGATTGGGAATTAACGTGAAGTAGAAACTAGTGATAAATCAAATACTAATCTATTCTTATTTTTTTTGAAATTTTTCAACAATTTTCTCGTTGAGTAGTATTGAGATAGCTATCTTTATTTTTGTTGACCAGAGTTATCGGCCTACTAATTCGATTAACGTCGTTGCGCCTCAAATCCTTCACTACATACAATAACCCTTTCTCAATACAGCTAGTTATGTTATTTCGTTTTCGTAATTTAGCCACAAAAATAAGTGAGTATTTTATTGGATGAATTTTCCTCTGGTAGTAGTCGTGGAGTCAAAGTTCATTCTGTTTTCACACATATGCTTTCCTTTGTTCTACTGTTTTGTGTTCTGTTACTTATCGAGGAATTACGTATTTAATCGTGGATAATCGTATGTACATAGTAGCAAAATTGAGCTTTATTGTTCTGTAAGGTTTTAAATGTTAAATGTAAATGTAAATAGAAAATATTTCTTTTGACTCTACTTAAAATCGCAGAAACCTAACCGAGGTTTACCCATACACAGTAAGCTATGTTTGGAATACTCGTTCTACGTTAAGTACTACTTTGAGTAGGAAATAAGACTTTTAATCACGAGTTTTATACATGTTCAGGAGTTCATCAAGCATTTCCTTCCCTAGGGAAAGCCAAACCTGCCCGAGGGGTTGGTAGGATTACACAAACCGTCTACTATCATTCACAAATGGTATTTACTCAGCTATGATGATGCATTTAACTCTGGTGGTAGATAAGATATACGTTCAAAAATAAATAAGACGTTTAAAAGCTCACCTGATCTTCACACACCGGGTACTTATCTTGATACCAGCTTCTGATAGTCAAAGCCATCTCGGGTGCATTCAGTTTGAGACAGTAAGCTACTTGTCGCACCCACTGGGGAGCTCTTGCTGTACACCCACTGAGCTTTATTGTGGTTTTCGACGCAAAAACTGATCGCTTTCGACGGCAAACTTGTCGCTGACATTCTGAATCCAAAACGCAACCACTTATTGCTATGTTAATTTTACTATTTGTATCTTTTAACATAAATATTCCACTTTAAAACTGATTTCATGCACTTAAGCTGGTACTACTCACTTGATAGTCCATTCCCTGTTGAATTTGTCTTAGATCACAATGTTACATACATCAGCAATAAGTACTCTATTTTCTCGCTATAGGCCATTATCATTCGCCTATATTGCTCTAATAGATCCATAATTTACCAATACCAGTACCACCAGTACTTACCATGAGTTAGCAATGCTAGCTGAAGCAGAAGTAGGGTGGCCAAAAACGTTGATGACCATCGAGCACAATACATAGTCCCGCAGTGGTGAAAGCAACTATTTATAAACCGAATTTTGTACACAAAACCAGCAAATCCGTCAGTCTTTTTAAAGTGTTACGACTTCCCTCCTAAACTAAACTAAAAGCTATCGCTACCGGGCAATCTATAACATTCTAAAATACAACACTTTGAAACCTGTTAGTCACCTGTGTTGCGTTATAAACATATGGGCAGGTCGGGCGTCAACTACACGTACCAATTGGTGTCTTGATATAATATTTCTTCACTAACAGCCATAACCCCTCCTACTAGCTTCTAGCGACGTGGCCTCCGGGGCAAATCAAGTCAATCATGCTACAGTCAGCGCTATAACTTGATAGTGCCTAGATTTGTTTTGAGCACGAAAATCAGATAGTGTCAGAAATACGTGCATAGTCACATTTATCGAACCATCTGAAATCTAACGTTCCGTTAATTGTACAAGTACATTGCGGATTATTCGCTTGTTTGGTCTCTTGTTCTAAGTGGTAACTTGACCACCCGTGCACGTTCGTCTTACTACTTTGTATTTACATTGCATGTTCTTAACGAATGTGTTCTCGAAAAGCATTCGAAGACGTTGAGCCCGTGCCAAACGAATATATATATAGGAAAACTGATTCAGGCCTCGAGGCTTAATTATAATCTTTACTTTTGCTTATTATGATGCTTCTGTGGATGAGTCTACTTGACTTGGTGGTTGTCAAGAAACATAATTCGGCAACAACCCACTGTCCACGTAATTGTACAATAAGCACAAGTCTTGATAGCTTTATCTACTTGTCTCGTCTGCCTATTTTGGCAACCTCAAGGCAAAATATATCGTTTTTTCAGTATTTAAATACTACAAATATATCGGAATATCGAAGACGATGGTTTATTGGGAATAAACATTACGATAAAGTCCGTAATATTTAAAAATAAAACTGCATGGTCTGCAGTGGTTAATGAATCGCATGTATGACGCGTGATTCGTCTGATATAAAAAGTACCGAAAAGTTCGATGGAAATGTTGAGGTATAGCGCAAAGATCGTGGTTGAATTTACACATTCTCTATTTCATTATTCACTCCGAAATAAATTGCTAGTTATGGTATTGCCCTTTCAAACATATAGATGATGTAAGATATCGTAGTGTCAATAGAATTACGACAAGGTTTACCACCACGGGATGTGGCTTATATCCTCAAGTAATAATTCCTTTAACTGCTTACTCAGCTTACCCAAGGCCTAGAATTGCATAACCGGAATTCATTGTCGACTTCGTATAGTAAATAGTCTTTCGGGTATCATTTTGTATAATTGTGGTACACCGTTTATCGTAATCGTATGATGGATTTCAGTGATCTCAATTGCTCTTAAGCAAAGGTTAGGTGTCTCCCATGCCCCAAACAATCTTTGAACATGTTATGTTACTCATATGCGGCGATAATTGATTTTACATGGTTTGTGAATCATCCTTTATGTGAATGACATAAAACAACACATTTCTCATAAGATGCAAAGGATAATAGTAGCGCTGAGCAGTACTTGAAAAATTCCATTTGCGGTCTGCTGTATTTTTTGAAAACAGTTTCATTTCGTCGGATTATCTCAGTTGTATTTTTAGTGCTGACAAATTCATGTGTTATCTCGTCACCTAGAGATTAGCCCTTGGTTTAGTGCAGTTACACATGACTTGCCATTTTCGAAAGAACTACGTTACGTAGGCAGCATGTAATAGCTAAAATAGGATACGATTCATTTACTATATGTGGTATATAGGTAAACAGTTCTATATGACAATAATAAAGAACATTTACCTGAATGCTAAAATGCCGTGAATGCACTTTCTCCGTGACTTTTTGACGTATAATTGAAGTAAGCAAGTTGATTATTTAAGGCTTATTTTCAAGTATACATCCAGCACCCACTTCGGTGAGGTAATATCTTCAAAAAATACGGGGGTATGTGTATCAGCTATCTTATGAAATTTGAATGGATATAATGTTAAGACTTGGGTCCCATCACCAAGATGTCTCATTTTATGGATGCAAATATAAAAATATTCCCAAATCCGAAATTTTTCGGATGAAATGATTATCGCTCATTTCAAATAGGCCATGAATTTTAACGGCTCTTCCTTGCCTGATTGTAACTATAGGGTCATCGTAAAACCTGAAGTTTCAACTGCCTTGTTGTCAGAATTTTCTTGACCAGTCGTTAGATGGCGATATAGAGCACATACAGCAAGAATGATATCATTTATTTAAAAGTTCCAAAATCATATAAATACGTTTCCGTACAAATTCTCAGACCTTTCACGACACGGCGGGAAAGCGAAGCATAGAGATGAAAAAATAGAACCAAAAACATAAAACGAAAACAGTGTGGTTGGCATGCAGCAACTGATATCATTTTGCCTAAGATAGTGTATGATACTTGGCAACGATATGGGAGCATATATAGAAAAGCACAAGATAAAGATGTGGGAAACTTGCAGTTAAGATCGCGTAAAAGTAACAGTGGTAAAGGTCTATGTAATCATTACGTGAACCTCTCGTGACAGGAATAACCAATGAGGTTGTCATTGAATTCCAAGCATAAATGGAACGTGAATGACAATTAAAGAACGTCGCTTGCATTTTATAGGCTGATCAATGCAACTTTGAGTTAATGTGAGTTCAGTTTCAAACCAATCACAGTTCTGTATTACAGTAGAGAAATGGAGGTCAAAATAAAACGTTTGCAGTTCTGGAAAAAAAATATGCAACAGCTCACGGCGAACGATTTAAGAAAAATGATTAGGAAACATTTGAAAAGTTATCATTTGGAAGTTGCAGTTCGTAACGACGCCGATGTTATTCAGGACGTAGAAAGAGAAACGCCATTCGGAGAAAGGTGTGCCGATAGTGATGACGATGCATGAGACATCTGGGAAGACAATTGCGTCGCTACTGTACTTACGTGACTCGCGGGTATTGGATGACCCAATGCAGCAGCAATAGGTCGCACGGGGACTCCAGCAAAAGTCATTTGTCCGTTAACTAAAGTGGGAAACTGGAAAACTGTCTGATTCGACGAAGGGGAATTTGAGCCTGTCGATGTCTTAGGCGTGTTAAAATTAAACTTTGGTATCTCGCTAGCGCCATCTTTCGCCGAAGACATAGGGCTCAATGTACTCCAGAAGGTGATGCTGGGAATGACCTGTAGACAAACATAAAAATTATTAAGGAAATGTTTGGAAAATAAGTACCCAGAAAGAGCTGTGTTTTTAAAATTTATGCCTTGTTTCTTGTCGATGTAAGGAAATATTGTATCTCATTAACAAATGATGAAGTAATTGAATTACCATTGGTGATGGCGTCATTAATATTGGCGCAGGAAAGAATGAAGTTGTCGTGTCTGACGGGGTTTTCTTCGAGACTGCGTCAGGGGTATTAATACTTCGTCCATCGTACAGATGAGACACGTTGCCAAGAAGTCCGGCTCGGAATCGAAGATGTTCTCCACCTTCCTCTGTTTCGTCTCCACTCCTATTGGACCGGCTCAGGTCTATCGGACTCGGTTTATTATCGATCGACTTTCGTCCCGCGATTTTTCTTCTCTTATAAAAAGATCTTTCGTCAGGATCGTCTGTTGGATGAACGGTACTACTGATTTGATGCTTGGGGGAAGGTTGGGTTCTTTCCACCGTTAAGGGAGACTTCGACGATGATCTGGATCGCGACGCAGCTCTTTTAGTACCTTGTGGAGCTGAAATGTTAGAGGTAGTAGATTTTGGGGAGGACGTTGATGATCTGGGTGACGTGCAGAGATTTAACGGTTTTTCACAGTTGATTTGAGGAATCTGCAGCGGAAGAACGTTGTTGAGTGCCGAACATTTCGGAAGCCCGAGTTCCCTCAGTATATCGTCATTCGGCATCCGTGTTGCTATGTTAGGGAACTTTGTAGACGTCGTTTTGCTGGTTTCGTCATTTACAGTCTGATTTATAGGACTGATGTTCCTTTCATCTTGTAAACTTTCATTTTCCAACCTACCGGCGGCAGCACGTCTATTCATCATCATCATCATAAAGGCGGCTGTGGCTGCAGCATTTGAACTGGCGGTAACTGTGTCAGTATCGTCACTGTCTTTGACTTCGGTCTTAATATTATAACTACGATTATGGTTGAACAAAAGCGGGGAACTGCGAGAACTTGTCTTCAAAACAGAATGATGCTGTTGCTGATTATAATGATCGTGATTTGAATCTTCGCTATGTCTACTACCCGGAGACGAAGTGTGCATTCTACTACTCTGCAACGTTGAGCTGTTGCGACATGATGCATTTTCTTCATATGGACGATGGAGTTGAATTATCGACGAGGAACTGTGGTGAATGTGAGGATGCTTAGGAGATCTCTTGCTTGTGGAATCAACCTCGGATTCGGGAGATGATTGCCGTCTTTCAACATGCATACGATCGGAATGCATAGTAATGTGACTATTCGATACATTTCGTGTCTGGGTCGACTCCGCATTCTGCATTGCTTTCGGTGTGTGAGCCATGATTGCCTCCTTCAGTGCCTTGTTATTATAGTTAATCAACTCTTCTGTACTTATCTTTCTCTGCCTATCATCTTCGTCATCGTACGGCACACGACACTGGGAACCACCGAATTTAAGTCTGCTCGCTCTGGCTTCGTCCTTCAGCAGAGCGTTCATGCTGCTGCGGTTTCTGGCGTATAATTCGTCTACGGTAAATTTCTGAGATGACCTAGGCATGATTACGCTCTCGCTGCATCGTTCACCGACAAATTTTCGCCACTGTTGTCCGAGTAGTTCCTCTTTTTGGTTATGATGATGGTCACCGGTTTTGTTACACGCGTTGTTACTGTTGTAGTTTCTCCAAGACGATACGTGTGCTGGGGAGTATGATCGCCTTGGGCTGCCGTCATCGAGTTCTGTAGCGAATGAAATAAACATATATTTAGCCGTTGTCAACGTCAATGTATCTCCGATAATAGACATCCCTAAGACGAGGAAATGCGGAAATTTCATTAAAATAGGGTGGTTATTACTAGCAATATTGTTCTTTAGTAACGTACGCTATTTGTTTATTGGTACAACGATGCTCATTACGGAGTTTTAAACGAATTACTCGAGGCACATGTCTCCTAGGTAAATATGACTATAACTCAGTACTCTGAAAACGATATATCAAATTTGTCACACTTTACCTGTGCGTCTCCCTGGTGAGACAGAATTATAACTGTTTGTAACAGCTGCTTGTTGAATTTCCGCCCAAAAATTGGCGGCAACAGCTCTCGCCGCTTCCTCTTTTATCCGGTTTTGTTCCAACATGACCGGCGACTTGCGATAACTTCTTTTAAAGTTCGGTGGTCTGCTTTCCGAAATCTCGTCATCCGAAACGTCGTACCGTGGACTGCTGTTTGCGTAAGATATTCTGTGAAAATTTCTCGCGTCTGATTTCAGACTCCGCTCGCTTTGTTCGCCGACTCGAAGTCTTTTGTCCGTGGTCTCGTACCTCTCCATCCCGGTCATGTCCGAGCGAACAGGTCGTTGCTGAAAATTTTCTTCTGAGCTGTCGTTCGAAGTGTTGTTCATACGCTCCATTTTAACGCGGAATGGGATTTTGGTTTCAGTCTTGATGATCTCCGGGAAGGAGACGAATTTATAGACGAATTTTTGTCCGTTCACTTTTTTAATGATGTTCTGTGGAAATGAATTATGAGAATAGTTTATAGAATTAGTTCAAAAAAGAACTTATCAAGTTCATGTTTACAAGTTCATTAGTACTCGTCGATCGGACTAAAATACATTAGGCGTAGATATTCCCTGCGTCCTATATAGGCTATTAGACATGCAGCATTGCAGCACTGTCATACAGCAGATTCTTGATTTACAAAACGCTCATTGCATTATGTATATAACAAATATGCTAACTAAGAGTTACTTTTTTTTAAAGCCGAACGATCCTCAAATATCACCCATGAACATTTTTGTTTCGGCCATTTTTTGTCATGTTGAATCCGTAATATTATCATTCTTTTGTTAAGGCTCTGGCTTACTTACATCGTAATCCAACTCTACAGAGTAACTCAATATAGCTCTGTATAAAACCTTCGGTCGCATGGAGAGAGCAGAATGTTAGATTAGTTGCCATTTCCCCTGTTCCCTTGTACTATGTGGTTTAATATCCGACAGGAAATTCTAAATTGGTGAAGTTATTAATAAATTTAATCTATTTTCCATGTACGCTGCGAAATAGCATTATAATTAATGGAGCAACGGAGTAATTAACTTTTAATTACCAACCACGGGCTACAATGGAATTAGACGATTTGAAAGATTGACTTCGTCAATACAATCAAGTGTCTTTGTAATTGTAACTTCCTTTGTGATAAGGCTAAATTCTTCCATACTTTAATAACATGGAATAAAATCGAGGTGCACAAATATGTCATATAACGAATACGGTATGTTTAATTGAATATTACATTTAATACTTGTGTGAATTCTAATACGTTTCCGGCAACGACCTATTATTCATAAATTATAATAACTGACAAATAATTGAGCTTTGATAAATTGCATCTTTCCAGTTACGTTACCTAAAGTACGAGGCACGTTAAATAATCCCCTGAATCTCTGTAAGCAAACCCAGGTGCAGATGTCGATATAGCATGGAGGATTAGTTAGATTACTGCACAATAGAATGGTATTTTGGCAGACAATTAAATTTGATGGATCTAACCATGCTTCTGTGCTTTGCAATATAAATTGTGGAAGTTCGTATAAATAGGAAGGTAAATCCGACTATCGTTCACGTTGTGTTATAAATGGAGATGATTTACGAATAATTGTATGCAACTCTCTGTTCAACGCTAAAAAATAGCAATTTGTTATCATAATTCAGGAATTGACCGTGATTTGTCCACAATAACATAACTATTTCCGTTGTACAGTAACATCTGGTGTAATAGATAGCGAAGTACTGTAGATAGTAAAAGTAAATCGAGTGCTAATGAAGCCCATCGCCATATTTTTTTCAGTCGAGAAAGTCCTAAGGTGGTACATATATAGACTATAGAGTATAGACCAACTCAAGTGGATTTTTCTACAATAATATTAAACAAATAAAAACATAGTATTTTGTGTATGGGTGAAGCGCGAAAGGAGGAAATGATGTAAGCGAATTGAGAAATTTTTCGTCATTGCAACAGGAAACCAGACGAAATACCTTGAGCGGTGAGACCCCGTTAGTCAGACAGGGTTAGACAGGAAATAAATTTTCATTAGGTTCCATGAACTAAAGGAAGTGTCAACAGAGAGTATGAAACAATATATACACAACCAGATGACAATCGGCAAAAACAAAATATCTAGGTCCGCTGCTTATATTAACGATAATACCAACGCGGAGTCCTCGCTTTCCCTTCATCACGCATACACCTATGAACGATTTGAAAGTGCCAAGCAGATTTGGCGTAAATCCAATGACTCAATTTTCAATGCAAACTTCGAATTAGCACCAAAAACGATAACATACTACACAAATATACTTTGGAATTTGAAAAACAATAGTCGTCAGTACAATAGGCCCAACACAAAACCTTCGAGGAAGGACTTATCATTTTGCATTTGAATAAAGGCTTCACAGAGAGAGAGCCCGACTATAAGGACTACTAAGTACAATGATAACACCGCAATCGTAACCAAAACCGCTTCCACGAGTCAGTAAAATGATAAGGATCCTGCCAGAGCTAGTCATTCCGGATACGCGATCTTTCCTACATGCATCAGGCCACATTAAACTGCTATTATTTTTTTTAGCGGTGCTAAATTACAGCAAGCTATATGAACGTCAATCTGGATTTCGTATTGTTGGCGCAGTGAGCGACGCGAGACAGTTGCAAACCTATTGAAAACGCTCTGCTTGCCATAATTTCCCGCATCCGGTAACGGACGTATTGAATTTTAGCTCCACTTCTCGGTACACGCAAGAGGAGAACTGCCGCATGATATGCCTACCTGCTACTAGCTACAGTAGCTCTATTACAGCACTAGCCTATCCGCATCTCCTCCAAGTGACAGTTCCAGTAGCTCTAAATTAAATACGGATCGCAAACCCTAACATCCTTATGTAATCAGACAGCAAAAAAATGTCACGGTACAAAGTTGAAAATCAATGTGAACTAATGATCTTATCTTACGTAAAACTCTGCCTTGCAAAACGCCACTTCGAAAAACCATTATTGTGAGTGGAATGTAACCAAAGACCTACCTTATCGTAGTAGTAACGGAGTGCCCGGCTTAGTTTGTCGTAGTTCATGTTAGTTTTGTTCTTTCGTAGTCCCCACATTCGAGCAACCTCTTCTGAGTTGTGCAATTTGAACTCGCCGTCATTTGATGTCCAGCTAATAAGATGATTGTTATTTCCATCCATCAGAAGTTCCAACAAGAACTGCCATAATGTCACGTTCATGTCCATCACTGTATAAAATAGGACAAATTAATTAAGTGTAATCTCGGAACCAAGCGGTTCAAAATAGCGTTTATTAGCATCTGCAACAAATTTAGAACAGTGCTAATTGCTTCGCGATTATATAACGAAGACGCAGAGGTAAATGTGATTGGATGTAAGACTTTCGTCCACTGAGATAAATTTTAGATTTTATCTGCCGATTTACGGATGGTATATACATACACTCGGTAATTTTTGTGGTAGTAATTATAAATACTATAACATTACAAGTTTTTAGAAGTCGCAAAGTTTATAAATCCCAATAAAAATACTGAGAAGGGCAACTTTCGAATCACAATAATTTGAATTCCATCTAATTATTCTGGAGTGAAAACAAATATTTTCAATTTGTGAGCATGTGTCAGTTTACTTATTAATCCTCCACTCACCACGAGATTTTCTCGACCTGAATGCAAGAAGGAATGCTATACCGCTCAGCTGCTACTACAACATCCTGTTATTTACCGCGATAAAATTTCTTTTCCCAATCGCTCTTAATTAATGTCAGGATTTCCTTCCGCATAGCATTCATACAGTATAGAAAATAGCGTTTGCCGGATACGATCGACAGACTTCCCAATATATTTCTCCGAAAAATGTTGCAAATTTCGTTTTAGCAGCGTGTATGTAACCAGTTTCCTTTCGATTCTCCGTAAAGGAAAAGGCCGAATTTAATATTGCACAACGCTAAACGTTGCGGCTGACTGTCATTCATGTCACAGATTTTAGCTCAGGGTCTTATAGTACTAGAGTGTAATAAAGTAACCAATTTTTTAATAACGTTATCCTAGATTCAGCACCGTTCATATATTGAAACAAAATATCATCCAATACAAAACAATACTTAACTAGGTAATGTTTATTGAGTTTCTTCACACCTTGGTAAAAGCATTGGTACATAGTAACCAAGAGTTCTGCATTCACTGACTCGTTCTATCGGTTGGATAGCCTTGTTATGATTGCAATGTACTATCGTATTTTGTATAAAGGAATATACTAGATTGACGTGGTGTTTCAACTTTTTTAGGATTAGAATACATTGTGTATAAGTCGAATGTATATATGCAACAGGAAGATTATGTTATTGTTCGCTATAGGAAACCAAACGTTGGAACTTACAATTTCAAAACTAATTTCTCTACGTATCATAACCAAATTTGGAAAGCAGTTTCAGATGCATCCTAAACTAATGCATGAACAGAGAAAACCCGGGTCCGATCTCACTCTCGGTCCAAAGGGGAAAATCTTACTTGCGACCGTTCAAACGTCCCAGGCCGACCAAGTTCGGGTCGCCCTGCTAGTACTGTAATTAATAAGTTTAGACGAAGTATGTGCGAGTTCGATAATAAGTCTGTGCGTATAACATTTTGTATGATAGGCATCAGTCGTGGTAGTATTTTAGTAAATGAAGTCTTACGTATGTGAGGGTATAAAGGTTCTTCAGATGAACGCTGTTATATAAATTCGAGTAATCATAGTAGACGTTCGGTACTATTTTGAACTACAACTGAACTAATATTGAAATTTTCCTAAGACAATACAAGAGTACGATTCGATGACATTTCCTCCCAATTTCAACAGGAACTGTAGCCAGCGAGTTAGAGGTGGTATAGGATTTCCTACTCAATCGCAATTTGAGCAAATTGACGTTTCCTTCTGACGTCAACCCGTAGGTAATGTCAAACATATTCAATATCCGCAGGAAAGTACGAATTTGAGGTTGTCTAAATTACCTTGTAAGGTTGCCTAATACTGCGAATACTCTTGAAGCCATCCTAAATCGTCTTTAAACGGGATGTTACTTGATTCTAATTATAGAGTCATCATTAGGCTGTCTTATTCAGTGAACGAGGCGGACCAAACTGGGGTTGCCATTTTGGGCTAAAATTTGTCCTTTCATACTAAAGTTTGAATTGGCTATATTAGGCTGGGTTAACTTGGTCTATTGATGAGAAGAATTGATTGATTATTCAAGCATCCATATTATAAATACATTTTGATGAAACCAGATAACCATTTATAATTGATCTTACCATCCTTTGTATAGAGTCATTTGTTACAAATTCGTTACAAATATATTACAAATATATTACTTCAGTTCTCTACCTATGATATGAACTGTAGTTACAGAGAAACCGGGAAATGCATTCATATTGTTTTTGTCAATTCCCTCTTGGGTTTTTTAAGAACGAACTGGTTGGGTGTGGCGTTGCATACAATGCTTACTATGTAAACTGTATATCAGTTATGTGAATTACGTACTGATATTTTATAACACATAATGATGTCATCGGTTGGTTAACCGGAATAGAATGTAAGCGTCAGCTCTCGTCACATGACAAGGGCGGATTGCGGACAACGACTCCATAAAAGGTGAAGGAGGATATGTTTAGTCGCTTTTCATTATACAGATAAGTCAGAGTAATATTTGTGCAGTTTTGTTATATGGTACGAATTTTTTTAAATCCACATATTTATACATATGAATAGATAAGCTTATGATTATTGTCGTGCCGTCGTCAACGTTGAACTCCCATTGGTTTTAAACTCTTATGCGTTGTCAATAACATCAAAATTGACGTGCTAGCTATCACTTTTAATATGAAAACCTAATTTTTTTAATCAAGAGACACAGTACACAATCCAGATCAAGCAACCCTCCTCGTAACATTTAGTGAGATAATAAAGAAGTATTATTATTATTATTATAATTATTATAATTTTGGATCATAAATGTGTCTTTACCTTGTATTAGTGCACAGTATTTTGTAAGTTCATCAAGTCGATTGTTAAGTAAGTCTAGTAAGTAACCAATTCGTTTCGGTACCACGGAATGTGTCGAGCGTTAGACAGCGGAGGCTGTTACGAAAACTGCCACGATAGGAGAAAATAAATGAGTCATTTGAGTACGACGTGTTGTTTACAATTTCGTGATCCACCGCTTTCATAATAAACCATATTCACCGTAGATGTGACAGCATACAGGCTATGTAAGTCCATTTAATTTCACATTAATTGAGATATACAGTACCATACCATTCGTTTTGTGGATTATTTCGAACCAGATGGATTTAAAGCGGTAATAAATCGGTATGTGGTAACGCGTGTTTCCCCCTCCGACTGCTTTCCCCTTTTTCTCGCTGAAGCGGATGTCGAAACGGTTTCCGCACTTCCTTTATCATCCGTCTCGCCTTTGTGGTCGCTTCGTCAGTTCTATCTCCATACATACACTATACAGTACTATACAGTACTATTACGAATCGAGTTTTATGACTCTCTTGGATAGACGAAAACGTGAAAAGTGATCGCTTCGTAGTTCGCACCCTATATTATGTCGACAATAGCGTCATGATACGCCAGACTCATACTTCTTTCGAATATCCTTTACTGGTGGTGTTCAAGAGATAATTACTGGCGTGAAAGAAGATAAATCTATCGTGAACCAATTTCAGACAGACATAAAATCACACCCCGTGACCGGTATACTAATGGTGTTTATTCTTGAAGACGACCATATCCGGGAACAATTAAAAGAGCTTGTGATAGCGGGATAACTGGTCGATCGTTCAAAGATTTTGCTTACGAAGCAGGAAACGATACCGAGGTTACTAAACATCCGAGAAAAAACACATTACGACACGCGAGTCGCCGCAGGTAGTGAGATCCGGAAAATCAAACATGAGATAATGTTCACGGATCAACTCACTTCAAACTCTCTAGATTCTAGAACTTGTTGTCTGACGCTACGGTGTGATTTTCCGCAGCACTAATTGATAGCGTCAAATATACTGCGGATTCCTCGGAACGGGTACATAAATCAAAATTATGGTGTGTAAACCACGACTTGCGCCTTTTCCAATTTGTCGACGACTAGAGGGTTTCCTGTGAAGTATGAAGTTTCAAACATGAGTGCCTCGGGCACTCGCATCCGCTTTCCGGAAGTACTTATGTTATTCTTTTGTCTGCTAAATCACAGTCTTAAAATATCTTCTAAGTGTAGCAGCAATGAAAGAATTACTACCGGAATGGAAGGTTTACTACAATACCGTATTGTAGCTGCCAAATAGTTTGACCTACGGATGTTACAAACATCAAGTCAATGCGAAAATCAAAATGGCAACAAATACGAAATATTTGGGTACGTTCGCTTATATTTTTGCCTTAAGCAAACGTAGCGAGGCGCGCATCGGGGCACGAACACACACGTATCCGGCCATTGTATAACACTCATCGCTTGGTCTGGTATTAAAAATGGCAACAGCATGTGGTTTGCTGAATTTATAGTAAATTGTGGCTTAATTCTGCACTGCTGGAATTTGTTTTAATAACTGCGTGTAGAACTGTTTTTATTAACTGAATATCTAAAAAAATAATATTCATACCTCTTGGTAATTGAGAGTTGACGCTGACAACATCTTGATGTATGTTTCCGTTAAGCCTCATTCTTTCTTCTGACGGAGGATCAAGCATATCGAAATCACACATACTACTATATATTGCAATAAAAAATTATCACGCTGTTGGGATTAAAAAAGAAATAATTTTGTTACACAAATTTGCAAAGGTTCGATTGTAGCATTGCATATTGAATAATATATTGCCTGTAAGTCCTAACTGTATAATACTGACTGTACCAACTGGACAACCAAACCTGATTACCAATTCAGTACTCGCTAGACAAGTATGTCCTTATAATTAGTCCATATACTCGATGGCCTGTGTAGCATGAATACAGTATTACAGCAATACTAAATTTAATATGAAGCACCATTCTATCTATCCATATCTACCAACTGATAACCAAATACCTTCTATTGCACCCTTGCGTCTCTTACATATCATCATACTACATATGACCACCAACTGGCCATTGATGTGACTCCCAGAGCAGTGTAAGATGAACAATTACCGTTCCCCTTTTTTCATCCATGAAACCTTTTCGTAGGAGAGTCACCTCTTTCCTGTTCACACTAGCTAAGCGACTACCATACGCCGAAGTGCTGTTCCTTTTGTTAAATGCACGCGGATACGCCCGGAAATAGCTTGATATAGCAGTTATGTGTCGAACTACTATCGCGAGAGCAAATCGGCGTGAACGGAAGTACAATTCGAGTAAATGGCGGAATTCTTAATTAGTTGGTAATGAATATCATTAACATAGTAAACGAACATCCTTTAGGATTTAAAAATTTTTCTCATCCATCATCCTGCAAAAATTATCACTTAAGTAACTCGGTAAAACGTTGATATTAATGTTTCCATTGATATCGCAATCGTCATGATTTAGTTCCAGAGGTTCATTTCCGGTAATTTATTAGGCCAGTATCACTGAACTAGTATAAAAAACTGTTATCTGCCAAATAGACTAATCTGAGACATCTATACCAGCCTATCTGCTATTGTTAGATGTAATGCAGGCAGGCTGGCAGGCTGGCAGGCAGTCCGTTTTATGTTGTATTTAAAGAGGTGTTGCAAGTCTAGCTTTATTAGATTCTCAATTGCCCAAACATAATCGTAATGTAGTAAACAACTTCCACAAGTGCTATCAGAAAATGAAACGCTGTCGCCTTCTTTACTGGCACTGCATACTGCGATACCGTGGGAAATGAAATATTAAATGTCCAGAGGCGGAAATAAATAAGCGATTGAAGTTCCAGTGAAACTGCATCCAAAATCGGGGATTATTCGTTACATTCATTCAGTCGCTTTGTCATCATAAATTACCACTTGCAATCGGTTAGCGAATTGATATCCAACAGTCCGTGTCATTCATAAGGTGGTCCGTGATTGCTACTTCTTCAAAACTGGACAAATCTATTTTTATTGTGTCTCAGTATTCAAGTATTCTCAGGGACAAATAGCACAGAGATGATTAAAAGGGAAAAGTAGACTACGTCCGCAATGGCTTGCATTATCATTAATGGAGTTATTTATTTAAATGATGACCCGTTTACTAGCCACCGTATATAGGTATAAGTCCAGTAAAAAATTCCAAGGAAATAAGTTTCTTGTATGTTTCTATATCTGTCTCGACTGGGGTACTTTTCAGGTGAAGAAAACTCGAATGATAGTCAAGTATATACGGTACATTTACGCATACCTGTCCCATGGAAAGTAAATCTGGGAACCACTGAACCGCAAACCATAAATCTGAAAACTGCTGAAATAAAAGTAACCTGACACTTTTTTTTATTGCGGAAGTCCGCGCAAACAAAACTTGGTACTAGTCTAGAATGTGCAGTTTTTCCCAGGATTCGTGGACGACTATGCCTTCCGACGACTCGGAAATAATTACAGTAATGGAAACGAAGTATGAAAGTGCGGTTTCCTTTTACACACCCCTATCACTAGGGATAGATCTTTGATAAAATGGCCTTTCAAACGAGTAAACTTTGAACCCTTGTTTGTCACGAATTACTGCGCTATTACTACTACTACTACTAGTAAACCGGATTGTGTTTCTTTGTCGAATTTACATTTGTAATCATCATTCTCAATGACTTCTCAGCTTAGGGCAATACTTCCGTGTATTGACTGACGACTACGATCAGGCATCTATTTCGAACAAATTACGTAATCCTCATTCCTCGAATGTTCCTCATTACCTGTACATAAGCACAAAACACTACAAAGTCCGTCATTATGGTTATAAACTGAAATGAATCATATAAATACTAAGGGTGCTTATCGGAAACATACGCATATATGCGGAACAAACATTTCTCTGTGAGGAATTATCAAAACAGTGTGTGCAGTAAATAATGTCCAGTTTATTGAAACTTTTCGCCAGGCTATAGTGGTATGAATAACTGTAATGTGATGTGAAGTATACACACAGACAGAACAAGGAACCGTAACTGTCTGAAATTCGACTAAGCAACCTTGAGCCTGTATTAACATCACTTCCATTCACTGGAATACATAATCGTTCGTACGAACTGTGCTTGCTAGCTGTGTCTATATCTGTTCTTTCGCTCTACTAAATTGTATAGCTTATACGCTCGAAATCATGTCGACGACAGCTGTGGGTAGTAAATCGATAAAAAAATAACAGACGAAACAAGTGAAAGGCGGAAGTCAGTGACGTCCGAGGGCCATCGTTGCACAGATCCGGTTTCTTTCTTGTAGAGAGCAAAAACAAACACCCATTTCTCTCGTTTTGAAAGAACGCCTTTCAAGAAGTGCGAGTGAGTAACGGTACGAATTAAATTGAAAGCTTTCGCCTTTGTAAAGACAGAAATTGTGAAAATAAACCAGTTCACCAACACCACCACTGATATATAATTTTATTATATACATGACAGGTACATCTGAGTACAGCACATATGCATTTTATACCATCCCCCGTTTCGTTTACACATACTTCCATATACTTTTTCTCTTTCGCGAGCAGAATCGCCTGAGCGTTACGACGCAGTTTCGCAAACGATTGTGTATCGGATTATAAGATGAAACAAATCTACTGAGTACCAATATACTTTTACTACTACTATTTTGTTTTCGTTACCGTAGCAACGGATTTACGAACCTTGATCACTTGTCCACGAGCTCGACACAATTCATTTTGAACTTAATCTCGCTGCCTCATTGCCTAAACTTGCGTTGGCGGAAATACGCTTAAAGTATAATTTAGTTACACACACTCCCTAGAAACAGACTCGAAGCTAACCATGCTTCGCTGCCTTATGTTGGTGACTGTGTTGTTCGAATTAAAGACACATTCGCATGTACTATATGCCGATAATACTCGGAATTATATACTACGTCTTAGAATATGAATTCAACTTCCTGTAATTACACATTCATAACGACGAGGCCAATCCCGTACGCGCTCTTTCATTAACAAGATAGGATTATGTACATTTTTATCTCGGTATTTCTCTCTCACTCCTGTTTCCTCTCTTTCTTTTTGATGCAGATGACGGAAAGCGATTACCGACCGACTTCTCTTCCGCAAAGTCTCGTGCTTATTAATAAGTAGCAGATCCGCTTTAATAGTACGCGATGATTATAGTCAACCATAAGACGTAGGATAAAGACTACGGTGCTATATCATGCTGATATTGTAATATAATGAGATAATGGACTTCCTGTACGCATTCGAATATTTAACTATTCCCGCAATCGCCATAAAACAAGACCAACATATATTTCCGTCGTGAACCACAGCTGGTGTTAGTTTTGTAACATAATATATAGGATATTGCAGAATATGAAATAAACATTTAAATTGTACACTCCGCTCTTCATAACACCCACGATTAGAATAAAATGAGTAAGTCTGTCTTTTGACGGAAAAGACAGTGGTGAGTCACAGCAAACAATTCTTATTTGGAGACATCTTTGTGTTGCTGTGAACAACGGATATTGCTTTCTTCCCGTTGAAAACGTTCCGCGTTCTGAGCAACTGGGCCATTTCCGTGAAACTAAAAAAACGCCTTAAAAGCAAATTTAAGTAGAGCGCCAAGCGAATCAGTTTTCAGAAGTATCATATGACCTTGCTTTCACATTACCTTTTGCGCTTGACGCACACCAGACTATGACGATCTGCTAATTAATCGTTCGTTTCAGAATTGCTGGCTATTGGAAATGCTTTTAGTTGTCGAAAGTAGGTGGTCGATGTGCTACTGCAGACAATTCTGTAAATTCCTGCTGTCATTTTTAAAGTTTAATGTAAACCATCTTCCGATCAAGTGCTATCTATTTATTCTTAGTAAAAGTACCATGTTAGATAGCGACAGTCACATATACGAATTCGTGCTTGTCTATGATAGTTGTGATACTAGATTTTTAATCTAAGAGATAAATAATAGCTGTATTCATATTCCATCTATGACTAGGTAAGAAAATGCGTTCTCTACTGCCAACTAACGGATATAGTGAAACTATGATTTTATGATTGCGAAGTATCTATAGTGTAGACGCAAGAAATATAACTTCAGATCGTAATGTATTTAGGAATAAAAACAACAAATATCTAAAAATCTATGGCTGTATGTGGGTTCGACACCAAAATTATCGGTATTTCTAATAATCCTGATATCTATAACTCAAGTGCAATTTGGTACAGTCGGGACAAGTGCAATGACTTTGCAATATGTCTACTTAAGGATAAGTTCGATAATTTATATTAAGTGGAACTAAAATTGCGTTATAAATACGTATCTCCAAAACAATGACGTTCAGTAGTAGTAGAAGTAGTAGGCGGCTACTGTATGATACATCCACAATAATAAAGCATTTAGTTATGCGATAAAATACAATAAAAAGTAACCTAACTCCGTGTAGTTATACAGAATGTACACAGAAGGTAATTTGTCGTATAGGTGGGTACCGCTTGGAAGAGATTCCGGAAATCCAAGCCTATACAGTATGTTGCCTTCTGTATTTGTATTCCGGCTTTTGACCCCTAACCTTTCACCTTACAGAGCGCGCGAACTGGATTAATCATAATTTTATCAGAATATTTTTCCTTGTTGTATTTTTAGAAACTGTACCTAAAAGAAGACATAGGACGTGGTAAATTATTATTTAATTTGTAATAGAGGGAACTCACTCTATGTATATTATGTCCGGCGATCACAAGCGAAGATTAACGTACCGACCTACTTAGGGTAAATGCAAAATAGACTTTTTAGGCTTGTGCTTTTCAAACCTGGGTTATCTTGTGAACGGAACTGTATGCATTCTTTCAGCTGTAAACTAAAACTAATTATTGCAATGTCGAAGAAAATAGTTCACGTGGAAATTCAGCGAAATCCTCATAGCACCGAGGACAGAATTAATATTATTAACGAAGTTGTTAAATATCAGAAATGCTATCATGAAAAGTGCTCACATCCAAGCAGTATGTTCGATCAGCTTCATTCTGAAAATATCTCTTCAATATCCGTGTATGAGAGCCAACTGGACTCTAGAAACGGTATTGGCGCAAATAGCTATGAGTACAAGTATCATGTTTTCAACTTGTTTGACCTCGAACCTGCAGACGAGGTGTTGGAAGACAGCGAAAATAACTCACCGACGGCCACCCAATGGGTTTTGCCCTCGACTGAATTTGTTGGGTTGTGGGATTGCTTAGTTTACGATTCTGGAATAAAAGATAAACTCTTGATGTACATCGACACCATCCTCCACTTCTCAGACCGCGGAGTTAACCCTAACGTTATATCTTGCAACAGAGTTGTGCTGTTGCATGGGCCTCCAGGAACAGGTAAAACTTCGTTGTGTAAAGCCCTCGCCCAAAAATTGTGCGTTCGTTTGTCGCACCGGTTCCGTCACGGCTCCCTGTTGGAAGTCAATAGTCACAGTCTTTTTTCCAAGTGGTTTTCTGAGAGTGGAAATTTAGTGATGAAAATGTTCGCTAAAATCGAGGAACTTGTGCAAGAGGATGACATTTTCGTATGCGTTTTAATCGACGAAGTTGAAAGCCTCACTTGCGCCAGGGCTTCCCACGATTCCGGTACGGAACCCTCGGACGCGATTCGAGTCGTTAACGCCCTTTTGACCCAGATTGACAGGATTAAAAAATATCCAAATGTGATCATCCTCACCACTTCAAACGTTACGAGCAAAATCGATCTTGCGTTTGTAGACCGTGCTGACATAAAGCAGTACATCGGGCTGCCTTCCCCTAAAGCAATCTATAAGATACTAAGTTCATGCATCGCTGAGCTCATGAGAGTTGACATCATTTGCCCGTACGTAGCCTTGCCGGATTCTGTTCCAGCAATTGCCGATTCTTCCATGACAAATGTTTACTGGAAAAAGCTTGTCAATATATCAGAAAACTGTGAGGGTTTAAGTGGTCGTGCTTTGCGAAAACTCCCGTTTCTAGCGCAAGCTTGCTATATTAATTCCAGTTGCTGCACACTAGAAGTCTTCCTCGAAACATTGTCTATGATTGTTGATGAAAAGTTTCAGGAATTGAAAGAATTTCAGTGATCTTTCCAAACCTTTCATAAGATGTAGTTCTTCCTATATAGTAATTATATAATATAATACAGTGCATCTCTGAGCTGTTCTAGGTCTGACAGTTGTCATAAATCTCATGGTTTAATAATTATAAATGTTAGTATTTGTGGTTGCAAGAATTACTGTTACAAAATACAACAGTAAACTTTGATGTACACTGAAGAAATATTTTAATGTGTCATATCTATGTTGATGCATATGGTCAATTCAGTTCCCAGACAAAAAGATGTTGAGAAGGGTTTTTGAGTTGACTGTAGCATTGAGAACACATAAAAGTATGTACTAAAGTATTTAGTAAAATATGTGTATTATCTGTAACACAATGTTCAAATAGAGTTGTAAAAGGCAGAATATCCGTTATATATTCTTGAATTGATCTGCGGTTCTTTGTTCGAATTCAAACTAAACATATCGTGTAATTGTTATATCAACAAAGTTGTTGCATACTTTATTTATATTTACTTTTTGAAGTTGTAGTATAATGATCAAATGCATGAGCCATAACTGAAGTAGAGGCGTTTTTTTGAAAAGCATAAACTAATACTGTATATGGTTTAATGAAATGTGTCTGAATATAGAGTTGAGGCGATGGGGTAGTCTTGTATAGCTTCATTGTTACTAGTATAATAAATTGAAATGATTAAACTTCAACATTGATTCAACTTTTTTGGAGTAGGGATTTAAATCATTAATTTGTAGTTCTACATTTTACATTTTTGGGAAGTACTTTTCGTTGTGTTATTTCATTCCCAGTTATATTAGTTTCTCCATATAACTAGAGCTGGTTTCAAGTGGTCGGATAGCTGAGAAAAAATATCTCGATCCTGATAATACATCCGTTAGGTGGCATACAAGTGTAGTTAAATTTCGGCTCCGATACCTGGCGCGGTACTAGTGACTAGAAGCGTGTTGAGTTGGATGTATGTTGGTGTTTACTACTTCCTAACGAACACCATGACCATGCTTCACAAGCTATAGTTAAACAACGTGTACCTACAATGAAGAAAATCCATTCAATCTACGAAATAGCCTCGCACAAGATAAGAAGACTTAATTTGGCATGTTGTGATGTATTATGAATTTTTTACCCGATATAAATAAACTTCTTGAAGGACGTGTGATATCCATTCGAACCGAGATCGAAATATTCGTACGCCCACGATAAAAATTATGCATTTTACAGCGCCAAGAATACCTTGCTATTATCCCAATAAAATTGAATTTGCAATCCGAAAGCGTTACATGAATGTCAAGATTCCGGTTGTAAGGTAAAGAGAAATATCGCTGTGCGTGCATGACGTCAATCAGAAGTTTGGTGGTTCCATGGAATTTTAATAATGGTAGTCAAATTTACTTGGAATCTATATTGAGAATTTTTGTCATCCCATTTGATTTTGTCAAATCACGATATTTAGTGGGTTTTGGAGATATTTCAAATCCTGAATTCGTCTTGGATTACCTTATGTTTGGTAATCCGCATAGAACCCCGGCTAACATGGGTTTAAACTTCTCCTAATCCGGATGTTATTGTCGGACGGTTATCTGTAGAGTAGTCTTCGAGCTTTTGCTCTCTGTTGCTTTATTTGTCGTTAGTAACATCTTAACCAAAATACAGAGGCCTGAATACCAACTGTAATTGCATGTTCTGGGCATTTATTAGTTGATTCGATTTCAAGTGCAGTCTGTACTTAGTTGCGGTTGTGTCGTTCAACATATAAATATCCATATGGTATTATTGTTAGGAAGATTTGCTCGATCAATATTAAAAAAAAATATAAAGCTGTACTTGGTCTAGATTTCAATTAGTGTAAAAGATAAAATTGCTATCATTATCATTGTCTATCATTTGATGATTACCCGGGAAGATTATTGTGGGCGCCTTTTGGGGGTAAAATAATTAGGGAAATTGAATTTATATTCTGTGAACTTCCAGTACTTAATGTACACACCTGGTGAGTGTGGGTAGGTGCCATTCCGACTGAAAGCCCCTCATCAAACACTAATTTCTTTACCTACCGTCCTCCAAAGGGTTTGTGTCCACTGAAAACACGTATCTTATTACAACTAAAGATGATATGAACAACACGGTACAAGTTTTTCCTGACTAGATCACCGCCCAGATCAGCAGTCGTTCCCTGTAATATGTAGCATGTGAAAAGCAATTAGTCATATTTTGTAAACGGTAATTAAACGGTAAATGCGTTTAAACTACTTTGTGCATGCATCTCACTTAAAGGGTGACAGGATATGCCGTTGAAAGCTTACCTGAGCGGGGTAGACATTCGAAAAATCGTCCATGAGAAGGATTTCATGCAGCATCAATACAACGTGTTGTTTTTGTTTTGACAAGCTACGGATTCCTCTTCGACTCCATATTTAAAATCTGTTTTTTTTCACAAACTAACCCTTCTACTGTGGCGCACTAAGGATTCGATCCTTCTATGGCCCTTTAGCAGCAAGCAGTAGCGTATGTATATTTTTGTTTGAAGGCGTAATGAATTCTATTCAATCGACTTTCATAATTTAGTAAGTAAGCAAGTTTTCGACTCTTCAAATGTTTATGTTATGTATTTTATTTGAAGAAGCTAATACCTAACCAAATTTTGAAATTCTGTTTCGAATTTCGAAATTTTGCCCACATAGGACGCCAATCTCTTAAACATATCTCGATAACGCTCCAAGTGGGCTGCTGATCGTTGCGATAACTCAATATTGGTTACCTTGTTTGTAGGAAATTTATTTTTGTGTACAGTATATATTATTGTATTATTGTCGCAAACAGATAATATGGTTGCTACAAAGTGTGTGGTTTGGAGATAGACATGTTCTTATCACCAAATTAAATAGAGTATATTATTATAAAATTTGCTTACATAATAAGCTTCAATGGCATTGTACTGTATCAATTTATAGAATAGAATTTATAGAATATAGAATTTATAGTTCTGTACTTGGATTCGAAATACTCCACCTCCCTCATTCCATGGTAACATAGTTTGTTTTTGATTATACTTGGTGGCTAGCTACGAGTTAGGAATTATGACATCCAGTATCACAATTTGATGTCTCCAGGCTAATCGAGAACAATTTTGTATTGTTCTTGAACTATCGTGACCTGGACTCATTTGGTATTACTTGAAAAATTTCAGTTAGACGTGCTAGTAAAGTGGTCCCCACACGATGCTAATGCCTTAGGGTGTAGTAGAATATCATTTTTCGATTATGGTTGAAAATTGAAAGCATGCGTGACAAAGCTTCGAGGAAGCTGCTTTTTAATAAAGAAGAAATAATATCCATTTATAACCGACCGCGAGCGCACTGTTTTGACAGGTGATTATTTTAGCACGCTTAAAATTACGAGAAGACAGCGGTTTCGTGCTGTGAATAATTTCGAAAAATACGCCTCCAAAATATCTTTAATTTCTCATGCTGCGATTCTCTTACAAATTTCTCCAGACAGCCAATCTTTTGGGAAATTCATATACACCACAAAAAAAAATATCTCAACTATTAAGGCTGTTTTTTTTTGGTAGTGGGTTATTCTAAACATCACTAAGAAAAATATCTGTTTTGGGGTATTTAGTGATGCAGAATATGTAGTACTAGCAAAGTGACCTTTCTCGGATAAGTCTTTGAAGGAAAATCAGTACATATCCAGGGTCTTATTTTCGCAGTTAGGGGGCGTTAGTACGGCCTTTATACCGAGACGACAATATTTGTGACCATTATTAACGAGACAATATTGCGTGAACTGTCACCTACGTTGTTGATGGAGTATATTCATGTCGGAAACGCCTTTTATATATTATTACAATATGTCATATATTATATTAGTGATGCGTATAACCTTGCTTTTATATGAATGTGATGGGCCGTAATTTTCTATCGTTGATTCATGTAATACTGTTGCTATTGCTGTAGGAGAACAGAGTGGTTTACATATACAATACCACAAGCATCAACATTCAAAAAGATTAGAGGTATTAAAGAACGATACTGACAATCTATATAAAATCTGTAGAGTAGAGGTTTATGATTACAGTATATGGTAATCATCCGTGAAAATGCAGAAAAAAACAGTGACAATTTAGAAAGTTGACGATGGTTTTATTTCACGCTAATATAGCAAATAAAACTCGATCGCTAGGTTTTCCGAATAGCTCGGTTTCACATGCGGAACGGAACTATATAGAGGCAATATATAAAAAAAGATAAATAATAATTAAAGTTTAAAAATAAATTTCAAACGAAAATATTCAATTCTAATTTCTGTCTTAACGAGAAATATCCGTACGTACGTATAGAGGATTCTACGAGAAAATGTGAGAAGTGTAGTCAAACAAACCAGGATGATCCAGTTCCTGGGGCAATTATGGGACATTACTTCAAGTTCATTGCTACTAGATAAATAATACTTCGTAATCATGTGCTATCAAACACCAAAGCAATATTTGATATGATAAAGATATGTGTGTACAAACAACGGATGAAATCATGTTTAGAAATCTATACGAAAAAAGACCAATTTGCAATTATAATGATGAGAGATTCTGTGGTCAAGTCATTTCTGTATAATACGTGTAATATGGAGAATCCTGGAGACCCACTAGGCAGTGGTTGTCAACATTTTCCCATTTCACCAAATGTCAAGATTGCTTGACTTCAACGGGGTGATTCTCCAATAATATGCATGTATTGAAAACCCTGATGAATTTTGCGATTTAAAAGAAACTTGTGATTCGTATTTTTTTGCCATTTCTGGAATATGTGGAGTTTTTGATCAGTATTTTAGGATATTATTCTAGCCATTAGTGATCCCAATTCCTCCCTAGAGATACTGAAATTCTTTTTTTTGGGAAGAATTTCCCTCGAGACTATACCAATCAACGCGGTAGATTAAGGCCTAATATGATTGGGCTACAGATCCTCCCTATATTTACCCTTACTTCCCGTATTTGGCGTTTCCGAAATCTCTTACCCCAAATAATTGTCAACTTCCGATCCCAAGAATTTAGTACGCGCCGTGTTGTAAACCAACCCGTTTTGTGTGTATGGGCAATTATTGTCCAATGGGCCATTTAGCTTCGAACTCCAGCATCCACACCCCCACCTCCCACTCCACCTAGAAAAGTACATCGTAGTTCGGTTTGGAATCAATAACCCTAAGCAAAATACTATAACAATGTAGCAGTCATGGTGCAGACCGCGATTCACATCATAATACTTCATATATAAAAGGGATTATAATAATGCATACAATTCGTATACAGCAATAAAAATAAATAAGAATTTCCTGATACGATTGATCACATTGATCACATTGATCATCTCTTCGTATACTGTAGTATATCATATTGTCATGGTGCGTTGTCTCTGGCTTAAGGAGAAAATTCGAAAAGTTGGAACCTGTCATGGAATGTATTGTCTTCATTGAAAATATATATATATATATATATGTACAGTACAGTGTAATACATATATCATGTTTTTGTGTATTATCCGCGCGCGTGGACCATATTTGACTGATTCAGTCCGAGCGCGAGGCTTCCCGGAGCGGAACCCGCGGGGGCATGGGACGGGTGATGATGCATGGGGTGATGCGCGCCGGGCGGTAACATGTGATGAGATGTAGCACCAAAACTGGAACCTGCCAAATGGTGAGACATGTGATGATGTGGGTGGTGCGGTAAACCTCCCATGGAGTGTACGGGCCCGAATGAGCCAGGCGAATAGCCTGCAGTACCGCCTAGAGCTCCTTTGTCGAGAAATTTAAAATTGCTTTCGAAGCGAGGGTCTCGACACATGGACGATTTTTTCAGCTTGGTTGAAATCTTCCGATTCCTTGTTTGAATTCCTTCTTTTTTCATAGTCAGAGGTCGATTCACCTGTTAATGGTACGATATTTTATAGTAGTTTGGTCTTAGCTATATTTCAGTTGAATACAATGATACCCAAGCGTTATAACCACGACCCTAAACTATAGAATACATTTGCCATCAACCTAGATTCATAGAAGTTGTATCAACCACTACGTATTTCAATGGAAGGTGGTATATATTAAGCGAGCATCCATCATAGGAGCAACGTTTAACAAATTTACAATGGTAAATTTCGTAAATAGAATAGTGTTTTCATCTATGTAGAATTTCGGGCAAAGAGTCTCCGGACGCCTATGCTGTGTAGTATTATTAATATATAGAAAACATATTGAAAAAATTAGTTATCCTCCTATTGTAATTGCTTACAGTATACAAAGCGATCATGGTCAGGAAATTAATATTGTTCGAAAAATTTCCAACATACATTACAGTACTATGTAAGATTTTAACTTACCCCATGTAGTTTATAATATAATCCACACGCGTTGCATACAGGATCCCCATTAGCATTTCTGCGCCATAATGTCGTTGTCGTTGTGGAACAATTGCTGCAACTTGTTCCCGCCCGCCTTGCCGCCGACTGAAAGAAAAGAAACACTTGTTTATCAGCGTATGTGTATTTGTAACTGTGCTAGTAGTAAAAATGTTAATGCAGCAACGATCTCGAATAAAGTTGACTAGAAAAATGAATAAACTGAATACGGAAAAAAACTTTTAGTGAAATAGGTTCCGTTTATTAACGTTGTTTCACTTCAAGTCGCATTTTCCAACAACCTTTCCAACAGGTCTACTGTTCAGATCCAAATACTGTTAATGCGATTTGTTGGAAGGATACAACAATTTCACCTGAAGGTTTGGAATTGATTATGACTAACCAAACTTCAGCATTATGAGTTGTTTAGTGTGATGGAGATTTTTTTTATTATAGGTAGTAGTGAAAACCAACTTGAAGGATTTAAACCATGAATTGTTTGAATATCTTGTACATATCCGTATTCCAAAGACAAATAGTTGAGTATTTATTTGAGTATTTATTCATCAGAAAATTGTACAAGTCTTCTACTTCACTTGTCAGAGCAATAAATCATTTAGATATATTGTTCAATGAACATTACGTTACATTTGGATTTAAAGCCTATATAGTATTGAAAAATCCGAGGTTTAAGCAGTTGCGTATCTGAAATATAGCTGGTATGGGACATGCGCCCTATAGACACTACATGGAACGGAGTCATAGATCAATTTGCATCCATGAAACCAATGTAGTGTAGTTGTAATTTTCATGCAGTGTCTCAATTTTTATTTGAAGCGTTAACGAACTTGATTTTTCTATTGTAAAGTTATCTTAAAGATAGATGTCAGGTGTTTTGACAGGGGCTGCCATAGGTGCCTTTTCCCGTAGATACACAACTGGGTTCAAGTACTGTAGTCAGCAATCTGAGTTTACAGTTTATAAAAACCTGTTTGATTTATCGTATACCGGTATTCGAAATAAACTCGAACGTGTTCAAAAAGTCAGGATCTGGTATATCAAATTTGAATAGAGTAATTCCTTGAATACCGATGGCCAATTATAATTGGACGAATTATGAGATGCCTTTTTCCTTTACCAACTTGGTGGTTACGTGAAAAGGTCGCTGTCAGATCAATAGATAGACCGCTGGGGATGAATCGCAAGTTTTGACAATTACACGAAATTCTATTTAGGTGTTTGTAAATAGACGTTGGAGTTAGATTTGGGAGAAAGCAACTTGAGATAGCTACCTGCTGTCGGAGAGCGACGATAAAATTATTAGAAATCTTGCACTTTAGCAAGAGGCGAAGTAGATTCATAAAACAGATAATTGGTCGCCTCAAGCCACATCCTATTTGACAGGAGCGACAACATAATATTTGGCCCCCGGCAAGGACGAAAATCGAGCTCGATCCAAGCTAACAACAAACAAGTATGCTAACTACTATTATCATCAAAGTGATACCCATCAGACGACAGGGATTAGATTATGATGTGAGCTCACCCAAATATTTACTACTTTGTTGATAACGTTTTTTAGCCTTTGCCTTGCGTGATTTTCCCAACAGTTCAATAAAATAACAATTGTATTGTAGGGTAGTTGTACTGCGGACATGACCTTTTTCAGTTAGTTAGAGTTACTATATTTACTTTGTAGTGAATAAAATTGTAGCACTTCCCATATAAGTATATATACTGCTTGCTTTGATGACACTATTTATATATATATATATACCAGCAGTTTTCAGTATATTACCATAATAGTATTTTTAAAATAGATGAATGGGAGTGTAATTATGCATAAGAATTACTGATAGGATATCTTAAAAATTCAGATATCCCATTAATGCAGTGCCCATCAGTAAAAACGTTTTACATAACATTACAATATCTATATATGAAAAATAATATGACGCTGTGCGCTTTTCCTATTACCTTGTAGTAGTTTTTACTAATGTCCTGAATTACCTGTTAATTCCCTCAAAATCTTACGATATTGTATCTTATCGCGTATCATACACTGATCTATATTCTATGCCAGGGGGATCCTGCAGGTTATCAGACCACATGCTGCTTGCGACATAGTTTTTTGTAGCCGTAGAGTAAGAAAGTCGTTTAGTGGCGTTTACATGGCTCCTGTAAATATTTAAACTAAGTTTTGGACTAGGACAAACTTATTTTTTCGAATTTGTACCACTATTCCAAAATCTTTTTTTGCTTCAAGTATGATGTATGGTTTTCTTGGCAAAAATGATGATGTATCCTTTGTTAATATTCAAATATCCCTAAAGTACCCTACATAGTTCTATATTGTGAGGTCTCCATAAATGCGTACTTCAGTGAAAAATCAGAATGATACATCATATCACCTGTAGAATGAGAATGCGATTCATGATAGTGTTATTAATTTACTACGTATTTAATGTCGGTATGGAGTAATTTTTTTTACGTCTAGTTGTACTCATACTTTGCGCCGCGCGTGTACTTCACATAAAACTTCTTCATTTACTAGGCAAATTCCGGGTCAAATTTCATAACTGTATATGTTTTTAACGCAGTATCCTTCGCTCATTCTTTTGAACAGATAGGAATCACAACCGTGATGAAAATTAATTTTGAAAACTGGAAATGCCCAAAAACAAGCTGCCGTCCTTGTACGCAAATATTTGTTCTGCCATTCCGACTGCAGCCATACGACTGTCCGCCATTTTGAATAGAGCAAACCATTTTATAGTTTATCGTCTGCTGGCTTGCTCACGGCTCATGATCGGTAATCAATCTTTAACTTTAGTTTCGGTTGTTATCCGCTGAAAAATACCTTACAATAAACAACCTTCTGATGCATTAATTAGAAATAATATTAGCTGTGAATCAGAATTAAATGTCTGATTTTGCACCATATTGCCAAGCATAAAATCGAAATTGGGCTGAGGACCGTTCACGCATTGAAGTGGATTATTGACAAAACACACAGAGATCGATAGAATTCCTAGCTCATGTGAACGCCTTTTTCTTTCCGTCTTTTACTGTGCTGTCCCAAGCCCATGTTTTCCTGCTGGTGATTAATCACAACTGTCAAAATCAGCATATACAATGTAACGAGCGTATACTGCTGTATCCAGAACATAACTGTACTTATGTTAGGAATCATTTTGCATTATTTATTTCGTCAACACGAGTGCGCGTTTATCACGCGTTCTCTGCGAAGCGGTCTGTCCAGATACGTTAAAGAACATCCTAATGCACTTTTCCTCGTCAGATAAGCTCTGACGTGAAAGGATTTGCTCTTTGCATTCCTAATTGAGGTGAAAATCTAGTGATTCACTCGGACGTAGTGTGACGAGTTGCTCTGTATTTTCGTTCACTGCCAAGTGTCAATGTTAAAGTTTAATGCGTTAAAACGCAACGAGATACATTATTTAAGCATGTTAGCTGGCGATAATAATCTTGTTCGCGACATCAGGGTGGAAAAGCTCCGTTCATTAGTACTAGAAACCTCCTCCCCGAGGTTATCATATTGTGAGTGAAAAAATGTGAATTATAGTGGAGTAAGAGCTTAATTAAAATGATTACATATATTAGAGAGATGTAAAAAGCTGTTTTACAAGATGTTCTTATCGTCAATACACCGACAGCTCATGTGACTCACTTTATTAATATATATTTAGCAAATATGAGACCTTGATAAATATTACGAAATAAAATTCTCCTTTGAGAGTATAAAAAATCATCAGTAATGTACTATATGTCTAGATGATAATTACAACCCTAACTTCGTATTACCTATTCCAGTTTCGCTATATCTCTGAAGTTACTTGGATTGGTATGGATTTAAATCGCTAGGACTGTATGCATTATGTTTGTATCTTTACTTTGCAGTACAGTTTTCTATATTTAGCACAACTCGTAAAGTATACACATCAGCTAATAACAGAAATAAAGAGAAAACTTTGAAAAGAATGAGTTTGTATAGAATAATATAAGGTTCTCGAAGGGCCCTGGTCTGCAACTGGTTACACTTGCATTGAAATCGATATATCTATTTTGTAATCATAGCTTTTATTAATTGTCATCATCATTACATTTCCATCATTTCAAATTGTCAATCAGCAATCTTCAATGTCAATGTCAATTGCTGTTTCGAAATTAGTCTATATTTTCTTAGATTCCTGGGCACTTCTGCAAATCCATATCCGAAATAGGCCTATCTCGCGTCTGGAAACTGAATTTTCTTTTATGTAAGTGTTGTACCTATTATCCTTTACGTACTTGAAAAATCGGGGAAGGTCGCATTCGAGGAAGCAATTTTTCTGCACATTATTGTGTGCTCATGTCTGAGTCGCGAATATTAACTTGGCAACGGTTGATCTCAACGCGTCGCTTGTTGAAGGTAGTTGAATACGAATCATTAAAAACAACCATCACCTTCATCTCGACTCATGGGAAGTTTTTGGAGCCGTGAAGACGCGAGGGTTGTAAACAGGGCTATAGAATACGAGAGTATTGGCAATCGCGTAAGTTGCATCGCGAAGTAATTGTGTATCTACTTCTTAAGGTACCAAATCTTGATACAAAATATTCCCACGTTCGCCTAGTGGCAACATATGTGTTTGGTAGACGGCTTGATACGGCTTGAGTTCTACAGGGATGACGAATTTCCTAACTTTATACCATAAACTTGAAGCGGGTAATTTAACTAGAACAGTTCTCGACGGCAATTTAAAAATATTGTACTAAAATAATTTTACCTACCAATAAAACAGTTCTTAGATTTTTGAAGTGTATTTAACTTTAGTTCTATTTTATGTTGGTTTACATCATCAGACAAGTTTCATTGTAGAGATATATCCACAAAAATAATATACTAGATGCCTTTGGTGGCCTGAAGGTGCTTCAAGGGCCATTGAACGAAAAAAGTTCGGAAACACTAAACTAGAAGTAATCTAGAGTAATGTAAAATCATGTGAAATATGACTTGTACTGTGATTGGATGGTTAGCATCAAAGGAACTTGTGTTGACTTTTGTCTTATGCTTTATGCCTAATGTTTAATTAGGCTTATGTGAGTCGTTTATTGTCCCTTATCTGACAAACAGTCGGCGATCTACATTCGCTAGAATATCGCGAACCCAAATAACAAATCGTTAAGGAAAATTGTGCACTATTTGGCTAAACTGTAGCACTGCATATATCACGCAATTTGAAAATGTTTACTGAGAGGTGATTGAGGCTAGTTTTCTCACTGAGACGAAAACATTGTAAACAATGCTAATTTGGTAGCAATCGATACGTATGTATTGCGCTTCAAAAATAAGACGAAAAGAAAATTAGAATTTTCACGTCCAAATTAGGACTAGTCAATCGAAATAGGACAATAATAACTTGTCAACTTGCAGCTACTTTTGGATTACGTCATATTGTTAGGTCTACCCGCAGTGGGGCTCGGTTCATTACGATATCGCCAAATGAGGATTAAACTGGATGACAAGCGCAGAATTCGAAGCATTTCACTGAGGCAAAACAATTGCATTTCACCATTTTCCCACCGTCTGGTGACATAATACCCTGACAATCTCAACAACAATATAAATTTAGATAAACAAGTTGAAGTTCCCCAACGCAACTTAATTGCTAAAGAGTTTGTTTGGGATTTCATTAGATATTTCTGGACTGTTTTTCTAGTGGAAACATGTCAAGTTCACCTTAGGACACATTGTTTGTACATAGGATTCGTTACAGATATCTTTAATAGTATATCAAGCTTTCCCACAAACCGTATGTACTCGTATTTTACCTCTTGCGCTACAAGCGGATCGTATGACACATGGTTCAATGTGATTACGACCACTGCATGAAACGGTGCGCGTTCTTATTGCGATCAAGGGAATCCTAGCTCATGTCAAGGAACAGGATATGGCTGAAAACTAACGCGTCTAATTTGGTTGTATTCTTCTAAGAATAACACTGACGACACTGTGTTTGACTAGCTAATTGCGGAATTTCCTTGAATTTTATATATCGTGATGCTTGTTCCACAAGTCCAAGGATACTCTATGCAATTCGACATGGGAAATTATTTGATTGACGCGCACGATGAGTGTTCTATTGATTTACCTAACGTGAATATACCAAGTAAAAATTACCTAGGTAACAGGTGCTGCATGAACTTGAATAAAATAATCGTAATGCGGTGTAATATTTGCTAGCGACCCGACGTCCTTATTCCTGAATAAAATCTTGTTACTTTGCGTATCATATTTGTCACAAAGTTTACGAATCTGTGTGGGTTGAAAGTTTCAATGACTAATGACTAATGAATTTCCTGAATACGATACACTTTTCGCAAGAAACATGTGTGCATTTTTATCCATAGCGTTAAGAAATGTAACCACCCGTCTTTGTTTGCTTCATGGCAGAAGACGACACAATATTTCCCAACCGTGACGTGTATAATTTAGGGGTCCAAGCTAGTGCTATTTTTTATTATTGTTTGATACAGTACTTGTTTGAATATGTCTGTGATGGTTGTTTAACTGAAGATTTAATTAATACAAATGTCTTGTATTTGCTATGGATTTGGTGCTCTGCTTGTATTGATCCACATATACAGTGATTTGTTTTACCTAAACTTGGGATATAATATTGTAGCGTACTTCAATATACGTTGGCGTTAAACCATGGTCTCTCTTGGCCTAGCTTACTGTATTATTGATCGTGCATGCAAACATGCATGTTCTAAAAAGCTATTAATTAACTTACCAATCTTTTCTTGGGTTTTATGAGAGGTCTGTTTTGTCCGTTCATCTTATGATAAAGTCCGCATGCGTTGCAGAGGTAATGACCGGTTCCATCTCGACGCCATAGAGGCGTTGATGTAGCTCCGCAATTGACGCATTCGCGACCCTCTGTAAACAAGGAGGTTTAATTTAGATTTGCGCAGCTGAGCTGAGCTAAGCACCATATTTCTCTTAACAATATTTGAAAGTGTTGCACAGGGTAATTTTGACAAGCATCAAAATTTCATCGCACATCAATATTTATGTAGTCAGATTTCACGCATTGCATGTCGAGACGAAACCCATTCATTTTGATGCTGCATTTCTGAAAGCAGCATCGCTCAGATTTCAAAGCACTGACGTTTCCTCATGTATTTCCGTTGATTACAAAGAATTTAGATGTTACGATGAATGTAAGGGATGGGAAGTTGATTCAGGTCTGATCTTACACGTCTATTCGATTCACTGGGATCGGAATTTCTTAGGTGCAAAAAGATACGTTTGCGGAATAGACCTTTGAGTCTTCCCTTTTCATAAAGCAACAAAAATCGGTCGTTAGTAATGTAGTTTGAAGTGATAAATCGAAAGGAGGTTGCCTAGTCTAACACAAACATAACCCCGCGGTTGCATACTATTTATATGTTTAGTTTGGTTTCTAGTTTTGCTATTCAAGCTTACAGTACTGAAAATGCCAACAGCAATGGCGACCATAACATTGCATGGGGAGACATAAACTCAATTATATGCTATGCTCATTTGTGATACTTCGTTTTAAAATGTTAGTATTTAAAAAAATCAAAAGTAGTATTCGGGCACTACCTAGACTTGGCCATCAATTAATAAATACGGTAATTTCCACACAGTGCGTTGTACCGATTACAGATTACTAGAAGGGAACTCGAAAAGGGGAGATAGTCTTTACAACAGAGAGGATCTATCAATTTTGACCGTATATCCTTCATTGACAAGGCCTGGTTTGCAAGGTGGTTTGTGTATAACCGTTATTAATAAGTCGTTGATATACGCTTTCACATGTAAAGCCGACTTGATGTTATTGGCTGTCAAGGGAAAGCGACCTATCATAACCGTCACAGCCGACTCTCTGCTCAGCTAATATTTTCTGAGAAAAATGACGACGAGATGGTTCCCCTTTAGTCGAGTTACAGATAATCTACATGGAGGCGATTCCTTTCATTCAGTCATTGTCAGCATATTGACATGAGGAAACGCGGGAAGGAGCGCTTACGCGTGCTGCAAGGTCTATCCAAAATAACAAACGAATGATTTGATATAGATGTTGTACTCAGAGCATGGAAATATGAATGTCATAGTTACATAGCTCAATTCGATTTTAATTCAGTATCTTAACTGCTGGGGGAACTTGCGACATGAAATCTAACTGATGAAAGCGTTACCACTCGTAACTCTATATATGCATTTATATAGATCCATGGTATTTTCCACACGTCATGAAAATTCAGCCAAAAAAAACTGTTGCATAATTGCAGTGTTTTCTCATATAGAAGTCCGTAATTGTAGTTACATGATCAACCAGCTCTTTCTTTGATTCCTCAACCTTTGACCCTAACCGTATGCATGTCCGCGCCAATTTTTATTGAACCGTAATTATTATTGTTTAAATCGTAGAATTTTCGCTTGCAGTCCAGATAAGACTTAAGAGACGGTGACCATATATTAGATTCTTATTTCGTGGAAGTGAGTACTGTCTCTAAGCTTATATTATCCCCATGAATAACATGGACAAGGTATCGCGATATAAGGATCACTAGATGTGCTTGAATGGTATCAATACTGGAGTTTGGAAGTAGGGAGCAAGTTGACGACATGGAAATTCCTTATGGCAGTTTTTCGGAAGATTTTAAGTTTTACATGTTACAGTGTCCCACTTTATATATTATTTTGATAGATATGCTGATAATATAATAAGGTTGAAGTTAACGAGCGAGACAAATTATATAGTTGTACAAATCAATCAAGGCCTTTTATGCTGAATGTACTCTATCGGCTGTGAAATGACCGTAAGATATCCCAATATCTGAAGTTCAGGCGCCATTTATACGTCGCTTCGAAGTTCAATCAGTAAATTTATCTTATTACTTAACGCTCCTAAGAAATAGTAAGTGTAGAATTTGCTCAAATGCTGAAGAAAAATTCCCACCTGTACATGACCTCGTCTTGCATTTGGTCTTGGAAAGATAGGCGGACGCTGCCGAAGAGCTAGCGGCGAACATCGCCTGCTGACTTTGGAAGTTCGTATTGCCGCCAACGTAGTCGCCGGCTCCCGGTCCTATGTAGTGATGGTGAGCGTATGGCAAAATCCCGGCTGCCGTTCCCGATATACTTCTCAGCGTCGACTCCATACCGTGACTCAGTTTGGTTAACGAATTAGTTGACTGAGAATTGATCGAATGTATCTGCTGGGTCTGATGGTGCTGGGGCGATGACTGATTCGAATACTGATGTTGCTGTTGTTGGTGGCTAAGTGGTTGGTTGGAATGTCTACCTGAATTGAGATCGTGATCCCTAGGCGTTGTGGAAGAGGACGAATGTTCGGAAGCCGTTGGCGTCAAATTTTGTTGCGACATCAAATTGAGATTGTGATTGGAACCTGTGTTTGAATTCACCGACAGTCCCGTTACTTCGTTATCGTCCTTTGGCGGGGTTGGAAACGCCGAGAAAGGCAATCTGCTAGACTGATTGCAATTCGTACCGTTGTTGTTCGAATTCCCGCCGTCCGTTGATGTTGTACAGTTAATAGCCGATTCCGAACCACGTTCCGCACAGTTTCCACCCGCCAATGACGAGGTGTTGGTTAGCACGCCTCCGTTAGCAAGATCGGTCGCGGTGGAACCAGTAATGTTCGAATAATCGTGTCCGTATTTGTCTTCATTGTTTTGTTGCCAAGGCGGTTGATTTCCGTTGCTTGATTTGGGCAAGTGTGCAAGAATTCCTGTAGCACTGGATGCCACCGTGGTAGCGTTAGGATCGAACCAAGCGGCAGAGGGATGGGTCGGAAACGGATGTTGACGGCAGAGGCTTGCGGACCGATCTCCTGCACTCCCAACTCTGACAACTATATCAATATCATCAATGTTAAATAACCGTTGAAACATTTTGATTTTTTGGACGTTTGCGAATTTTACACTGCGAACAGAATGAATAACTTAATTACGTTAACTAATTCCATAGGTAACTTAAAATAACAGTAAATATATAAAGTAACACATTCTGTATTTCGGATTTTAAAACCTTCAGTACTGAGTTCAAGTCTAATCACGAAATTAGACAGGAACTGTTGGTTCCTTAATTATGATAATATCTGGCAATATCGATCGGGTATGAAATTTAAAGTCGAAAACCTTAGCCGAGTTAAATGGAAATCGATTTATCAGCATGGGTATATCATATCCACATCATCTCTAATCTACTATACAAATCTTCCCTAGAGCTTCCTTACAATGCGCAATCGAGAAAACGAATATGTTAAAGAAAAAAATCGGTCAATATTTTAGTACCGCAACTGCATAATTCTGTGAAGTTCACTCTTACTATCGCGTGTGCATCAATAATTAGCAAATGATTCGTAACGGTTGATAAGTACAGATTTTCTATTGGCTACCACAAGCATTGTTTAAAAGACTGAGCGAGCGCGTTCCAAGTCTCTTGCAGTCTGCGTGTTGTGTGAAAGATGTCGGATTCGTGATGGCTTTATAAGCACCTGCTATGGAAGTGCATTATGAAGTGTTTCCGGAGTTGTGTGATCATGCATTCACTGCTGAAATGAGCAGTGTTATAAGTATGAAAAATGAGAATATTCATAATTTCTCACTGCTGTACGATATGTAATTATTGTAGGATATATGTGTAAGTGATTGTTCTTCCTATTTACTGTGTATTCAACTCCAGTTATTTGCTAGATTTAGGCTGGTTGTTGATTTAATAACATTGTATCTAGTTTACGTAGCAATCGAGGGGAAAGCATACTTTGGTAATGACATGGTTACGACTTCTTGCTCTGGAACCTTAAATATGACCAATAGCGAATGAACTCAATCTGGTAAAATGAAACGAAGTAAATAGAAGGAATATTACATTACTAATCTGGTCAGCTAGTAGATAGGGCTATAACATACGACATTCTAGCGCTTGTCACGTCCACGACATGTTGCTTTAGAAGAAGTTTATCTTCAAAAAAGAAAGGCATTAATAAACCCAACGGGATTTCAACACAGTGTAAATGGAACTTCTGATTTGGGTATCAGTTAATATTCAAATTTGAAAGAACTAAAAAACTTCTGAAAATGTGACAGACTGCAACCTATAGTTTCTCCTTATTTTCTATGAAATGTTTCTGTCAGCAGTGAGGTCTCGAGTAGATTTTAATTGCCTCCCAAAAATCCCGCTGATAATTAAACTCCACACCCATTCCCTGAGATTTATGTTAAGTTAGAATGTGTTATAACGCAGTCAATATCTATTGCGTTATTGTGCTGTTATTGGTGCAAGATACACGTAATCTCTTTCGAGGATATTTTCGGACGTTCGTGGGTAATGTATCGCTTACAAGGTTTACGTCTCGTGAAATTTTACCTATGCTTATATGACAAGATCTTTACTAAGATAACCCGTCCCGGGTAACTGATACTATCCATTTAACTTCGCAATTTCGCTCAATGCGAGTGAACAAAGTAGAAATTAGTTTGTCTTGTGCAAGAAGAACGGTGCGCCCTTGCTCGTTGTAGTGAAACGAATATGGCTTAAAAGTTTTATAATATCTTAATCATAAATTATTTCGAGTGAAAATCTTTCACACTTCGTTATTTTTTAATATTGTTACCGGCAGCCGGTTTGTAGTAGATTAGGTATACGTGAGTCATTAAAATTATCGTACAGTATTTCTAGTGCCGTTGGGTTTTCTTTTTGCACTGTAATAATGAACAATATGGCTTAGTATGAGTGATATCTAACGAGGATCACAGAAGTAATGCAGTCAACCGCGAGGAATTGATGGAATAAATATCTTTAAAACAAATCGAAATAAATTTTAAATAATAACTAATATTATGAATAATTATTATAGTATAATATATATACAGTGATCTTCATCCTATACGGAACCACTAGGACCAGAGGATTGCCGGATAACTGAATTTTCCGGATATCTGATCCGTTGTGACATCACCATAAGCACCTTACAAAACTAATTAATAAACTAGATATGCATCAGTATTATCATTAGTATTTTGAATATAGTAAAAATAAGAGAAATATGAAGATATAGAATTGTAATTTAGTTTTATTAACCTAATAAAATACAGGTACGTGAGCCACCGACCGTGCGCGATCCGACAATACAGTAATATCCTTATTATCCGTCCGTATTGTTCAACTTAAGGCAAGACAAAATATGACGCAATTACTGTTTAAGGGCCAAACACACAAACGAGTTCTTCTATAATCGAGTTATTTATTTTTTCCGGTTGCTTGAGATTTCCGGATATTTGAGTACCGGATAAAAGGGATATACTTTTACAGTATTTTATTCTTGTTATGAACTTTTTTAATTGTTAACTTAGAAATACTTATATGAGGGTTATTTGGATAAGTTGCAACCATTGATGATGATAAATAATATAATATAATAAGTTTTCTATGTTTGAGGTTAATATATCATGTCATTTTTAAAATTTGAAATCATGATATATCAAACTTATTTAGGTACTGTAATGAAGTAAAAAATGTGTTCAAAATATCGTAGAGAATATTATGTACTGATATTAATTTGTCAGTAGAGAAAAATAACAAAATCAGCTCTGTTGTTAACAAAATATTATGAAGTATTTCCTTTATGTTACCATATAGTAAATTTTACAATTACTGTCCACAGTCGTATTACTAAATATATTATATATGATGTATGCTGTCAAGTGCGGTAAGCGTGTTTAGATAATTCATTTTACTGTCATATATCTATCATTAAAATATAAATATGTGGATGTAATACAGTACATATCAATTAAGATCTAACTTGATTGAAATTCTAACTGAATTGGAATATTACTTAACTTGTGTTGGATTTAATGAATATGGCGTTATCTGCTACGTTTTATTCGAAAATTAATATGATAGCTATTAGTGTAGACAGATATTTCTGCTCAAGTTCAGTCACAATGTTACAATTACGCACAAATCGACATAAATTAGCATCGCAAAACAACTTTGACAACATAAAACTTGACGTACAGATGAAGAATATAATCTATACCAAGAAATTATTATAAAATCTAGAAGTCTAACACAATATTACACTGACGGGTTGACACTTTCACAAATTTACTACCTAAATTTAACAGCTCTATTTACGTTACCAATCGTATAATTATCACTCACTGCGAACTGAATTTCTGAATATTATGGCGGCTAGCTTCAATTCTGTTTAACGTTCTCGTTTTGTGCGTAATTTTAAGTAACTATTAAATTTATGGTGCATAAACAGTACTGGTTTTATTTTAAACTTCGGCCCATTAGGTCAAGGTCGATCACAATTGTTAGCATTGTAGTAAACATTCTTCATATTGTTTTTTCGATTCGCTCCGTTTGGTGGTATGAATTTTACTTGGAGTACCATTTTGTTTCGAATACGTGATCACGGGTATCAATAGTGAAAACAACAACCGAACGTATAATCGAACTTATTCGATTAATGAATTACATATTAATAATAATTACTATCAAGACGAATACAAGCGAGCAAAACGTACCATTTAGGTTATGCTGGTGAGCTCGGTATTGATGCACCGCCGCCGCCGCCCTGGCTGCGCTGTTGAGTCCGTAATATCCCGCGGCTGCAGCCGTCGTCATGCCGGCCGTCGCTGCACCAGGTCCGTCCATATGGTGAATGAACATGTCAACTTCCTCGGTGGGTAAATACTGGTGAGACGGATTCATGTAGGGGTTTAACGATGGGTGATGGTGGTGAGGGCCTCCTGGTCCTACAATGGCGTTACCACTCGAATGCGAAGACACATCTTGATGATGATTACCTTGCGTCATACCAGAGTGGTGGTGCGAATGATGTAGGTGCTGGAACCAGCGATTCTGATCAGCAGCCGTGGGCATCATTTTACTGTTTTTTTTTGTTAATCGTATCCTATTATATATATATATATATCATCCGAATAAGGTTGTAAAACAATGCTGAAAATTAAAAACTATGCAACTTAAACAAGCCTAATATTCAGTAGAAAAATAAGATATTCTTGGAACACTAATTTGGTCCTGGTAGCAATTCGTTATTGCACTCTGGCGAAATCCGTTAAAAACTTTCCGCTGTTCTTGCTGGCACAACTTCAATGTGAGAGAATTTTTTTAAATATGGCGCGGGGGCGCGGCTTTTAGCCAGATTTGCAGTTCTTCAATACCCAACAGTATATCACAATCTTCCTTTTTGCTCTTCGCAGGACAATAGCACGGGCTTCGAATGTGTTGAAAACATAGTTGTTAGTATCGTAGCCGTGAGGTACTGATTACTAACAAGTTTGTTTATAAAACCGCAATGATTAAGCGTTAACTTATGTGGCCTAGCAGCAGTCGGTGGTGCACAGGCAAAAAATTTAACGCAATTAAATCGAATGTTTTTACACTTCAGGAATTCTCAATCTGACCTTTTCTTTTTACGCGCGAGGTCATAAGAAATCATCCAATACATAGGAGTATAATCTGTACTGTATATCCTTTTAACTGCTGTATCTTAATAGTAATATCCTCACTTCAATATAACTCAACTCCCAATTCGAGTATCGTAAATTAATATAATTCATTATCATTGTTCTCATTCTTTTGCGTCGTCTTATTGCCAAACTTTTCCGATCTACCTCCGTGAATCACGCATTGTACTTTACGTAAACTAATAATATTTTCCTTTAAACACTGGTGCTTATCTCTGCTTTCATCGTTCACCTCTCGCTAAGCATCCCTGATTTTCCGGAGTAAAGTACGTGATCAAGATAATGTTCAGACTGGAAGTAAGCATGCGAATAGCGGCAAATATTGAATAAAACTAATTTTAAGAACGTCGCATCAGATAACCCTTCCGAGGAGCTGAGTCGAACAACTTTTTTCTTTGCCCTCTCATAATGGTCGCGCTGCAGAATTGGTCCACACCATACTGCTACCCTTAAACAATAACAAATGTGTCTGCACCCGAAGATTGTTATTGGTCAACTAACGAAGAATAGGTGTTCAAGTAGCTACAAATTGTTACACAAGTAAACACTAATTAACGTTAAATGAACCTGATAATAACCGGGTTAATGATAAGCGACAATCGTAGAGCTGACTGAAAACAAACACCCCTGTTTTCCAAGATTGTTTTAAGTAAAATCAGCTTGGTGTAATCGAACCATACAACAATCTTATTTCAAACACACAGAAAGTGGAATCCCAATACACCAGATATTCATTACGATGATTAGCTTATCTTGTTATTAATTGACTTATTAGTAATTGAAGAGCGACTTGTGCTGATAAAGTATTGCATGCATCTGATCATAGCTGGATCTTTAGGTCATTTATCATACATAAAGATATTGTTGAATTGTTGAAATCTGTTCAAATCCACTCCAAGTAAATTGCAAGTATGTTCCCTTAAAATATTGTTGAGGTTTTGGATAGAAAATATTATATTTTATGGACGCCTTTTCAAAAGCAGAATTCAGTTTACCTAATACAAGTGAATTGAAACATATCAACATTCGTAGAAATCAAGTGATGTGAAAGACTATTTAATACGGTAAAAAATATTTGAATTCATGCTGATACCTAACAGAATTGATGAACAAGGACTCATGTGTCATGTGTGGACTGTAATTATGAGTATTTCTTGAATTTTACTGCTTCCATTTCAACATGCCCCATCAGTGATAATATATATCAGTAAAAATCCAGGAATTCGTAAAGAAGAATTAAATTTTAATTGATTTAAAAAAATTGGCCATATTGAAGTTAATGATCGATCTAGCCATCCGATATTAAACATAAAACCTGATAAAGAAGCTAGCAATAAAAAACATGACAGTTCGCGGTGTTAGCGATCAGCGATTTGATCTCGGGACGCAGTCAAATTATGATAAAATCGCGTATCGTATAAGCCAAGACAACGCATACGCAACGCAAACCGAAAATACTTGTTACGAGCTCGATCGAATAGGCGTAACAACGATTATTTCCAATGTTAGGTTACAGATGAAGATAGCTGATGAAATTCAACAGTATCTTGGCGAAACAGATAGACCTTTGCATCGGTCTCGCTTCACATGAAGCAAAAGGACAGACGATAAATAGCCAGCATTGCGTAGTTTGACTTAGGCATTCAATTAGGAATGTTAATCGTTCAGTGGTTGTCTGTAAATATTATGATTATCCATGCGGCCTTAATTATTCTAGGAGATAAGTTGTTCGCCAGGGGTATCTGCCAGGGGTATCTGTCGTGACACCCAGGCGTACGGAACCCTCCAGCTGGGCGAGGGTTAGATAGATGCAAGTGACGAAATGTATGAGACGTATAAAAGATATAACTTGGGATAAGATATAACAGATACAATAACAAAAAAAAACATTTTACAAAAAATCTGTCTGTGTGTAGTGGAGCATTTACTCAGCAAAAATGTATTTTTGCTTGCTTGAATAGTCATAGCTATTTGTACTTAAGGTATTGAGATGTTTTCAAGTTTTGAACGTAGTTTAAACTGTAGTTCTAGTATGTGTTTTATAAATATAGGTATACCAGAAATGATCTGAATTTTAACGCTTATTAACATGTAAATAAATTAGCTTGATGCACTTAGGTTGGTGTGCTCATTAAAATAGTTTGAATTGTTTTTGTCTCTGGTTTCTTTCATAAGCAAGATTTCTTTGTACACTGCAGTTTTTCGTAACTTATTCAAATAATTATTTCAACGAATATGCTAGGAATAGGTACAAGGATTCCCTTCGTTGGTGCCTTTTTCCAGATTCCTATTAGTTAACAGCTACACTACTCGCAGTAATTGGCCACACCAATCGTTCCAAAAACGTTGCCTGTTCTTTTTGTTTCTGTTTCCCTTTGTTAAGTTTATTGCTAGTGTAGATCCCGCTTCTGGTTCTCATCGTTGCGAAGAGTGAGGTCTAGGTGAGTGCCCAGTTTAATTGTCACGGTTCTTCAACTCTGCTATTTATAAATGGTAAAATAAATGGGGCAATTTACAAGGCAAGGAACCTATCGATTTACAATATTTAACCGAGATACCAAGCGATACTATTCCTACGCTAAACTGATAGTTGCCCTCATTATTTTCCTGCCCTTCGACTTATCTAGCGTAATGACGCTGACCACTTCAACGCATTGTCTAAATTCATCTTTAATTACTCCTTGACCTACTGCATTGATTCCATACCCCTATCAATTAGCAGCAGTCATCTGGGCGACTTTGATGCAGGTGTCTTTTTTGACAAAGGCGCATGTAGCCAATTATTGTACTGCTGACAATCTTGCTAGTCTGGTTAGGCTGCGATCGACTGAGGCTGTATGCGCTGTGGATGAGATCTCCCAATAATAACAGTTAAAAATGGCTTTTCCGAAACGGATTTTTACGTCTGATTCTGACACTAGAAGCAGTCTGGTAGAGAGTTGTAAAAAAATGGCGTCGAAAATAAAAATTTTGGCCAACTTCACGCACTTTACGACTTGTAGATAGTATCAGCGTTCTTCGACAAGTGAATATATACAATCGTCGACGAAAAATATTATCGCGAAAGCATCAAACTGAAATCACTTCGCGCAACTAAGTAGAAAAACGTGTTTGCAATACTTAAAACAATAAATTCTGCCAGACCTTAGGAAGGCCTTTCTCTGCTTTTTCACTAGTCAATTGGGGTTAGCCCACCTGAATACAAAGGCATCATCATGCATAATGACTAGAGCGCATAGCCTATTGTTGGTTGGTCATTTATGGAAATGACCCTCCGCACCTTCGATAAAATAAGAAAATCAAAAATAGATACCAAGGCAAAGCCGTAGCAATGCAGTATATAATGATCGCTCGTACATGTGGTGTGAAAAAATTCAACTATATAATTTATATATCAAAATTTCACCACAAGAGCTCTCCACGTACACTCCCTAGTTGAAATTTCAAATAAATAAAACGTACCAAAAACACATCCTCATGAATATTCAATACAAAATTATTTTTATCTGTAGCAAGAAGTCAATGTTAATGACCCTATGCTTTCACGTGGCAAAAGAAATTTCTTTTTGAGGTAAATTTGACTAAAATGGAAGCCTGTCACTTATTAGAACCGGTTAATTTAGAGGCAAGTATCTAGTAATAAATTCAAAGCTGATTTAAAATCGCTATTCAGAGGTTTTCAAATTGCAACTTGTTGCAGGACGATTCGGGAAAGGCGTTTCCGTCAATCGTTGCACGTTGACACATGACCATTTGAACTGATATTGAGTGAAACATAACGCGTAAACACATTGGTAAAATACGCGAATGCCTAATAGATCCATCTTGCCCACCTTCGTAATTTAATAATTCATATGGTAAAAATATTGCGCTGTTTCAGCGCTTCAACTTCTCAGCGAGCGAAGGAGGACGATCATGAAATATTCATCATCGCGATAAAATCATGTATGTTGTGACTAACTATCCTACGACAAGAGGCTAATGGCGGGGTGGATGTAAAGATTGATTTTTTTTACTCGTTCTAGCGCCAGATCCTTGGTCCGGACGTTGGAACGGCTCAAGTTCATTGCGACAATTTCTGCTTAAGTAAATTTGGTACCTTATGACCTCCAACCTTATTTTTATATGAATTGCTGGCAGGACAGTTGATGCCCAGTCGCATCTCTATACTATTTCCACTTAAAAGTAATATAATGCACATTCAAGGCTAGGTCGGTATCTGAGGATAACATAAATGTATTAAAATAGATTGCAAATACTGGAGACCCATTGACATAGATTGATATTTGAAGTTTATTGTAGATACAGTGGTATATTTGCAATAGCAAATCTTCTCCATAGGCAAATTAACCGATATCCCTGTATCAAAAATAGGCCCACGCTATATGACAGAAAGGTAAACTGCCCTATGTTTCTATAATCTATAGGTACCACTACAACTGAATTACAACGAAAACGATTTCATTAAAAACCTTTTGTCATCTGACAACTGTCGACATTAAACTTATGGACTTTGTTTAATTAGTCTTAGTGGGGTGTTAAATTAGATAGATATTTCCTCATGTTAGATATACAATATGTTCATAACTTTTATAAGTATATATATAGTTTATAATACTCTATTATAATCCCGACTATGATTGGTAACTTCACATTAAACGGATGCTGTAATGTTATAGATATTTCAGTCCTACATGATGCTCGGAATTTGAGGCAGTATTAACCCTTTCAGGGAGAAGTACTTTCCCTGTTATGTGACCGCATTTATCGCGATTGTTACAGGTAATTTTCAATCAGTTGTGAACTAATACAAAGGTGTGAACTAATATTTCTGTTATCTGGAAAGGATAACAGAAGATGTCACCGCGATATAGTTACTAGATGTAGTCACAAACCTAACCTTTTGGTGTCTTTGTTTTTAGATATAGAATAGATTAGATTATCTATATAGCAAGTGTTTTGGGTGCCAGTAGCAAGTAGCAAATAAATGCAGTACACTAGTAAGTGAGAACAACTGATTTATTTGACTATGTCAAGGTATTCCATGTATTCCTCAACAATTATCACGCTTCCCATTATTATTTGTATATATAATATTGTGTTCAAGAAACACAGCATAACTACTTTTTAATAGTTTGTGCGACAGATGACGAATTGAAATATATGACGTGAACTCAAATTAGGCGCAATAAAAGATTTCTACAGCCGTGATAATTATCATTATAAAGAAATAGCTTAATCGGGGAAGGATGATTTGAAATAAATTTTTTCTCACGCCTATTATAACATTTATTCTATCAAAGTCATTTGTTGGCGAACCATTTGCATTCATTCATTTCATTTACAGTACAGTACTGTTTGCTGTCCAGCCATTGTTTATTTAGAATCCATAATCAATAGCGGCCAGCTAAGACAGAGTTACATCAATTGCACGTCATGGACTGCGCCGGTGACGCCATACGCGAGGTGACAGTTTTTTTAGGGTCTGGCTTTTAAGTAGGGGGATAAGTACCCTAAACTAATGCCTTTGAAAAACAAGAAATAGACAATAGAACTGCTCTATTGAGCCGCTTGTCACGTTTAGCCCTTTCTTTGTAACATGCTTGGGGTACACAGATTCTCAGGCCAGCGAGTGGGCGCGAGCTCCCTTAAACACGAGCAGTTGTACTGTTGCAAGTAAAAAGTCGAAAAAATCTCGCTTCAGCTAGAACAAACATTTAAAGGCTTAGGTGGTTGATAGCACATCAAAGATAGGTCGTCAAGTGGTGGCTGCATATTTGAAACTCGAGACAACGTGCCCTATTGCCTGATGCAGTTATTAACCCTTTATTGTTGTGAACTTTTTAACCTTATGGGTTGGACCGACAGTCTATTTCATGCGCAGTTTACTCGGATTTGTTTCGCCCTAAACTTTTCATTAAGGCAGTCAAGGGTAAGAAATCGGAAAATCCAAGTTAATAAATCTTTTCGAGTCGAGTTGTTATTTTTGGAGTACTTTCAGCTGGTATAAGATATTTAAATTTTGTCGTACAACTTGCAAAATTGTAAATGTGACATAACTACAATGGTAGTGGTAGAATTAAAAGTAGTTTAGGAAAATACAACTTAGATTGCGCCTAATTTAATGGAAGGCTTCTTGAATATATCCTAACTATAATTCAGTTTCATAGTAATATAATTACTATATTATATAATACTGCGATAGTTTTTTACTGGGGAAAAATTAACTTGTTGCGACCGGACTAACCCACTAGAATAAAGTCCCTTAAACCAAGACTATCCCTTCTGAATAGGGACTGCATTACTAGCAACACAACAACATCAATGCACCCTATATGTACTTTACGGGTAAAGGTTTATATATAGACTGGAATTCCAGTACCTTTTTGTGTGCTCTAATGCGTCGTGTTTCGCTTTGCTTTCCCGGCTATTTGTTTTGCCTCCATTTTACACCTAGAATGATAGACTGGATGAAAAACAAACTGAACTAAATTAGCCATACTTCTAAGAGAATTATAGATGCGAGCAAAGTAGTGTCGAAGGATGAGTTTGACCTGGTGAGCTTTCTCACGGAAAATTGCTACCGACCAACTGTCAAAGAAATCCTTTAGCCGACGAAGATTTCTCGCTGTAGATCACACGTAGCTCTTGAGATTTAATGCTTTGTCAAATATACACTACAGCGATTAGTTGATATGCGCAAAGCCCGTCAAAATAACTTGGACTCTTTGTCATGAAACTCTCTGGAAAAGCTCTGACCTTGTTTGGCGCAGTTATGAGCATGAGTATTAGAATGTGGAAATATAGTTGCATATTAATATCTATATCTTCAATAATTTGATTTTGATTACTATTTTACAAGTTAGATAAAACGTGGTTTGTAGATTGTAATAGACTTCTTCAATCTGTAAAGTTGTAAACTGTACTTTTAGTATTCCTATGTGTCCATGCCGAAATCAGTTTCAGAAAATTAGCGCCTATACTAAGTACTCAAATACAAGTCAAGCTCTTCAATATTTTAATTGATAAATTATGGTACTACATGAAAATTACAACACGCTGCATCTCGTATGTTTTTACTCGCGCATTTATTTTCACAATCTGAGGGCTTGCCTGATATTAACAGCAAGGTAATGTCAGCAGCGTCCCTTCAAGTGGCGCACACGGTACGTACCATGCTTAAGAATACATGAGAATGGGTTTTAATTATAATATCACTAGCTCCATTGAATATATCGGAATTACCAATAGTACAGGGTATGTGATTATGAATAAATTTCAATGCATTAAGTTGTAAATTTAGTTAGCCTATATAACTAAATAACACATTTCAAGCAAATCGTAAACTTAATAACAACTATCTATGGTAAACTTGTAAGTACTTTTTGAAGTACAAAAATAGAACTCCAACTATACATTGGCATCCACTGGGGGTGGAATGAGTCCCACTATGGATCAGAAGCCATATAGTTACTTTGAGTACTGTATGTATTACCTCAAATAGTTCATTCATAGCCGCAGCTAGATAGTACATTCCTAACTTTAAACTGTTCCTTGGTCCGTTTTTATAAATGCTAATTCAACATTTATTAATCTCTTACTCCTTTAATCAACATTATAAAGTGTATTTTGATATATGATATTGGAAGTATATTTTCTTTGAATTTGAAAAAGTGGCAGTCACGCCCGTGACTGTGACTCGTTGTTTATATTTCCTTTAACCTTTCGTTAGTTGTATCGTTCACGTGCCTCACTTATCTCATAAGCGCTCTACTGAAATCTATTTTTTTAGTTTTTATATCAAACAAATATTGTGACGCAAGAATAAGTAGTCCATACGACTATCTATTACTCGGACCACCCACAAAGTCCTTATTCTTATTCAGTACAGACTGTGGAACCGTACAGGTCGTTGGCCGAGGCCAAGCGTTTTTATTCATTCACCATTGTTCTATGCTTTATGTATACCACTCGCTTTCCCATACACGTGTCCCGTCTACTCGATCAAACTTGAGGCAGCTAGTCGGTCGCGCAGCGAATAATATATGAGAAGATACGCGAGAACAAAATGGCACCGACGTCGCCTTTGTCGCTTGTTGTACGAATCCCATTTATCACGGAGATAGCTCGCTTGGTTTCTGTTGTCCGTTGCTCACACTAGAAACCGAAATCTTGCTCTTGTTTGAATGGCACTCAGAAAATATCTACCGTGGTTCTATAAAGTATCGTTCAATTTCACACTTCACAAAACATATATAGAAAAATCTGTTTACATTCGATAGTGGCAGAAAACTTATCAAACATTATCGCCAATTTTTACTTGGCTTCGGGCTAAAGGCATTAGGTGAAAACTTTCACTGATGTACTGTAGATTCGATTCCATCTACATGATTGTATGTACCAATGTAGGCACGGTAGTTTGATCCAGTAATGTTTTGGTATTTCTGCTCACAATAAACACAGCCCGATACGGATACTGGTTCGCTACAATCCCAATTAACGTTTCCATGTTTTCACACGATATTTTGTTGTTCGGAAAACGGTCAAAATTGGGCTTCAGCTTATTTTGTATTTTGTGTTACAATGCAATAGTTCGTAAATCATGCTGCAATAAAGAGGTTCTCATCACTAGTAGAATGCAATCGAGTAGTGTAGTTCTTTCTAGACTATCATTGTCAGATTTTAGGCTGCTCTAAACCTTTCGATTGGAAATATTGGAAATCCAATACGTCACAGGTATAACTTTGGGAGTGAGACTGAACGACGCCTTCTCAGGTTACGCGATAATTTACCATAAATCGTAATTTTGTCGAATCGAAATTTAAGTTATGACAATCGCAGTATCACGTAACAAATCGTCAAGCTGTGGCTTTTCTAGGTCTTCTGCAATCGTGCAACGACTTCATGTTTCAATTTCCGTATTCTTCTCGATCACGGATGTTTGGTGGATTGCGATACTGAAATGAAATTATGAAATAAATAGATTAAATTTTAGAGGAAACACTTCGAATTATGCAGGTAAAAATAAACCTCAATATTCAGATATTAAGTGAAATATTTAATGACCCAAGGGTTACGTCGGAGGACGGTACGTGAAATGAAAATCAAATGTAATTAATACGTGGTGTTAGAAATGTAATAAAGCATGTCCATGCAGTTTTTCATTACAGCTATATGGTAAAAACTATATTATATATTTTTATTTCAATAGGGAGACCTATTTAATAATAATTATATTATTAATAATAAATTTATTTACTGTGTCAGAGAATGTCTTGTTTGGAGTATCAAAATATTTTCCATTTTTATATATTTACAAGATTTTAAAGGTTACTAATGTTCACCTAATAAACTCAACAGCAGCAAAAACAAATTGAAGTACTTGGAAGTAGTAGTGTCAGCTGATAAGCTGTGATATACGAGTTTACCATGCGTACCTTTTCATTTCTTGTAACATTTATTTATGTTGAATTAACATATCTCCTTAATACAGATGTCAGTTTTAGCTATAATGTTGTCGATAATCTTGAAGAATAGATGTGCGGGAGAATTTCAGGGTCAAAGTCTTATCCGATTTTTTTCAAAATTTGGATAAAATGCTAAGCTAACTTAACCGTAAGCACTTTCGCGGCCAAATATCCAATGTCTTGGCCTAAAGTTTTCAATCTTTCAAAATATCTTAATGTTAAGTTTAAAATATCCATAGTTATAAAAAGATGTCAAAAATCTCATAAATCTCGCAATTTTCACATGGGGGTCGTAATCGAATAATATCTTACGGCTTTGGATATACTTTTATCAATATAGATAAATAACATGCAAAATTATCTTGTATTCTTATTCTTAAATATTACAATGGTTTGAATTGAGAATTGGTTCATTTTGAAATTACCGTCCCATAGGTTAAGATATTTTTCTTACATTCCATTCTGGGAGCTTAATTTTGATAAAGTGTGGTTTAAAATAAAAGTCCTATAGTACTTTATGTAGAGACGTGACCAAGACGTGACTGACTTCGTCCATTTCGTATATCGGAAAACTTTAAAATTAAGAAGAAATCTGTAAATCTGTGAATTTGTCCATGCAACTTAACAAAACCGTAATCAACTTAATTGAGTTGTAGTTATTAGAAATTCCACCTGCTTCATTTTTTCTAGGCTCCTCTTGTAAAATCGGTCTGGTATTCTGGTTTTGTTAAGATTAATAATTGGTTGTTTTTGTTATGATTAATACCGGACAGGTAAGGATAGAACAAATATTTGAACGTTGTCATCCTAGGCGCCAATCCATATTGAGCCGCCAGATGGATACGATTGTCATATTTTAATAGAAAAAATCCCTATGATCACAAAAGCAAAAAGCAAATAGTGTCAAAAAGCGCCGAAGCCACAGAGGAGTACTAACACAATGCAGTCTAATAGCAGTCTACAGAATAGTATTACGTTTTATTATATTATTGTGTGTGTTTGTTAAATTCCTGAGTAGAAAAAAGGCCCGACCACGCATTACACACGTCGCGGGCAATTTTTGCGCTCGGATTTCTAATTCGATCGGGGAATGTTATCTGATCGTATCAAGTTTTTCGTTGTCGGGCCAAATAATGTAAGAAAAGTATTGACATTGTTTGTCCGTTGTAGGACGTGTACCAGTAACGCTAAGTGGCGGCCTTTTTTTCCACAATGAAGGAATCCACAATACGCCTGATGTATGTTGGATTTCCTTAGCTACTCTCTTCAGCATTAAAGGCGTTTTATGAATACCGTGTCTATTTTAGCCCGGCTTTGTTCCTGATCCATCGATCAGAACTGATAATTTTTTCCCGAACAACGTATATTAACAACGCTTTGTGATTTGTTTGCAATGAATTTAACTGTTTTGTTAATGGAACATGTTGGCAAACAGGCCAGCGTTTTTGAAGTTCTGAGTCCTTTTTTGTGAGGGCTTATCTCGGCCGTTGTTTTGAATGAAAACTTAAGTGCGTCTACACAAAAAATCTTATCTCCCGTATACAGAGACGATAATGCTTTCCGAATTTACAGAGCCGAGGTACGAGAGACATCATCTTGCTATAAAAATGAAACGTCACTAGTAACCGTCTCGCTGAACCAATGAATTAATAACTATGCACATTAATAGTTGCTACTTGCCTCAGCGATTATTTGTTGTCTGCCATATAATGCCGTAGTTGACAATGCTAGCTAAGTAAAGTATCTGAAAAAACGCTATTTAAATTCCTTATATAAAAATTAAATACGCTACGATAAATACGGAAACTACATTTCATTTAGCCCATGATCACTCAGATTAAAAATAATTTAAAAAATTGTTTTTAAGGGAACACATGAATAAAGACGGCTCAGTTGCACAGTCTCAGGTCATAGAACTTAGATGATGAATATTGCACTTAGAAATTGTATTTAATATCACTACCGACGCCAAATTTCATAAGTCCCAAGGTAAAACATTGCTGCTGTTTCCTTAAAGAATATATAACACTTAAGTGGATTACGCCTGAAAGTTATGTCAAAGAGCTAAATGTATTGACTAAAGTGACTAATGTATTTATATATTATCAAGAAATACAATCGAACAATGATTCATGCATAGGACCAGTACGCTTTAGTTATTTTACGATATGATATCATTGCAGAACATAATATTATGCCAACAATGTTAGTCATATATCTCGTCTCATGTAGTGGCTACTTTTTGAAGATTTTGGTTTCAATTTCATTTCAAAAAATGGAATTGATTCGACACGGCCCGATTCTCCCTATTGCGACTAAGGACGATCTACATGTGGCCAGTAAATGAAGGAGGATATTGACAAAATAGTTATAAGAGACTATGTGTGGAATTAATTATGAACGTGATCCTTGCTAACCCCGAGTGTATTGATGATCATAGTTACGGGGGTATTATTATTATTCTCATTGGGTTTTAAAATAAATAATACCTAAATAAGTTGAATACGATCGGAATGATGTTGACAGATAACAGTATATAAAAAATTATATTAAATTCAATTTCAAAATATCTAATCTCTAAATCTCATATTTTTTCCATGGTTTTTAGCAGATAATCACTCGAGTCATTATATAATTATTACTGTAAGCTTGTCACGGTATAGTCAGTATACTAAATGCATATATTTATATATATGTGTGCGTGTGTGTGTTATTTTTTTGCTATTTCTTTGTACCTTTCTCGCTCCTCGCGGTTAGGACTTGTCTGCAGCAGGCAAATATATTCCTTTTAAACACCGATACGCACTTATGAGTAATCCTATAACACTTCTAAAAATTTTTCAAAAGATGTGAATGTATTCAGCTACATCCTGACAAAAAAAATCACATTTATAATTCAACGCTCTGAAATTTACAACAAAAATCTACAATGCAGTACGATATTTTTATGTTTAAAAGGATTTTGCTATTCTTTAAAGTAGTGTAGTACTGTGAAAAAATAGGTATTTATTTCAATACCACACGCGGTACATGTTCCACGTATGTCTAAGATCTGATCAGACAAAGAAAAGAAAACAATTTCTCAGGATGCGGCTGACATGATTGCTACCGCGATATTAATTATAAATGTGCACCAAAATTTTTAAAATCAATTTTGAACTCTGTGAACTTTAGGGCTCTTAATTTTTCTTAGTCACGTTCGTATTGAGGCAACCAGGTGTAATTTGATTTGGAAAGTTTCTTGGTAGTCATTAACTTATACTAATTACTTAATATTTCCTTCAGTATTTCGTAAATTTCCGACTTCAACTTCTCCATTTCACAATTTTATCGGCTGTTATTATTAAAATTGACCCCTCATATAACCTATAACCTCCCAGATCTCATCTCCGTCCCCTGACTTCCAAGTATATCCGAGTAGGAGATATTCAACTGGAAACAATAAGTTAAAACTGTGAAAATGTGTAAAATAAACACTATGGCTCTCATAGTAAAAAGTTTGAAGACGCCTGATGTCGATAAACTTGAAATATGTGTACCATATATACCATGGTTGAAATTGTTTATTTTTTTCGTCAATAAGTGATATATAGCAAGAAGTAAACTATCTGTAATACGACACCGTTCTTGTCTCGTCTGATACGAAATAACATGGACATAATTTGCTCATGCATTTTACCTTATTTTAAATGAACCGATATTTCACTCATATGACAACCCCTCGTAACCACGAAATTAAAAAAAAATTAAGCTCATCTGTAGAATAAACGTATTAAATATATATAGGCGATTGTTTTGTTACGTAATAATACTGTTTCGACAATCTTTTATGCCTATTTTCGCGAATTAGATAACATAGAGCTGAATTTTGTAAGTGTGTAAGGTGAATACGATATTTTCTAAGCATGGAAGAAGATCTGCGCTTGCCTTCTTCCAATCGGAATGTCCACCTTGATATGGACAAACATATACCGCAAGGTTAGGCTCGGTTTTGAAAGTGTAAATAGTTGTCTACTCAGCAAATAAGCCTCCGTTGAATTGTTTTACTCAGTTAACGACCTACAAACCGAGTTGTTTCCTTTTAGAGGTAAGGAAGCTTCTCCATGATATTTTCTACGAAGTTTTAAAGAAACAACCCAAGGATATCGTGCCTTTTATCGCGAGTATGTTGCAGGAACGATTAAACGATTCCAGAAACCAACCGAAACCATCTAAAGAATAATATTGTACTGCAAACGCTATTTATTGCTTTCTTTTTAATCTACGCCGTGCGCAGTTTCAAATTAAAAGTCATTCTACCTTGTAACTTTGTAATTCACGATGACAATATACGCTCGCGATGTTCCATTTGACATCCAAGTAGAATCCAAGTGTGCTGATGACGGTGTACTTTATAAAAATGTGCGCTCTTTTTAATAACACGGTCTTGCGTTTATTTTCTATAACTCAGAGGGTTATCGAAGCGCGATATTCGAGCTTACTCCTTAGCCGTTTTGAAGTAAGTAAGTTTTGAAGTGTTCCGTGAACCCTCATCATTGAAATCCTGATTCTGGACATAATACCTATGCTGGTGATAATAGACTTTGAAGTTTTCTGTGCATGATATCCTACTGCCATCCATGTACATTGGTATCCTACTTGTTAAAGTATAAATACTTGGTATAGATGGTCACCTGGAGTAACATAAAAAAAAATTGTTTTCATAATATAATTGCTATTTGATTACACAGAATTATTTGTGAATAACAGAAATTTATGTTATGTGACCTCTAGCTGGAAACCTACGCCCTTTTTATGACACAATTTAACCACCTTTAGGACTATACCGGGTCAAAATCAATTAGGGCCTCTCATAAATATTGCCTTTGGTCATTCCGTTGATTATGAATAAATCACTGCGCTTCGAGACAAAAAAAATTAAGACCGCCTCGACCCGCAGTAAAGTTATAGACTTATTATACTTATACCAGGATATAAATATGAATGACATCGGCAGTATTCAAATATTGAATAAGAATTAGCTATGCACCATCAGTAACACAGTGATTCAACCTCAGTCGGATAAGATCTCTTGTGTTCAAAGACAAAGATCACCTACGCCATATTCTCACGGTGCCCGGGCCTCGCTGCAAACAGAATTTATTTAACGGATATCAGCTTGATGTAAACAGCAACAGGCTGGATGAAATCATAGTGAAATTCACATACTATGTACACGATTTTTAATTTAGAGACGCTCAGTAACAGTTCAAATTGGATATTTTCGGCCATCAGCAGTTGTCATACACATCGTTATTAGTGATAACAGTGAAAACAATCTACAGACGAGACGTGTTGTAACAACACACGATGTTAGTAAAATGGTGGATCTTCTCGTTTTATTATTTGGGGCGACAATACAGTAGCCCTATTCTGTTTTGATAGAACAAGTACGTCGCCGTTTTTAAGCAGGAAATGGACATTAGCTTCTGTTAATGACATCGCAATTATGTGAGTCGTTCGCATGAACCTTTCTAATAACACGGTCAATGAACCTTGACCCATTCTGGCCAGTGTTTCGGTGTGTTACTCCCGCCTACCTTTGAAGTGGTATCTTTATCACCGGAAAAAATACACGTTTGCAGAAGAAAATAGATGACCTTGATAAAGCATGTGTTCACTACCAGACTGCGGAACAACAGCGGTGCATACCGACGTTAACCAAGCATCCCTTCAGTCTTTCGTTTGGGAAACGATATGGTTCATAGTTAAAAGTGTTGGTTTAGGCGAATTAATATTATCTGGTCTTTACTGATAGATCCGGTGATGGTGCCTGAGTTCATCAATTGGAATTCCAAGGAGGAGAAGTAAACACAAATACAACAGTTGTCTGGAAACAATAGCTGAAGAACTTGTATACCAAATGCAGGCGTTTTTTCATACCAACAGCAACGTTGTAATCTTGGTGGCGCACATGCATAGTTATAGATCAAAGATTTCTAGGGGTGGCAGTGACATAAGTAAAATTGTTATGAGGTCCCTCCACATGTCATTACCACGTATAAAAATACAATAAATACATTTGTCTTAGGACAAATAAACTTCCAAAAATATTTGGGCAATCACATCATATTAATCACGTTCATGTAAAGCGTTCATCAAATGTGATAACATCAAAATCCGCGGAAGTTGTTGTGTAAATTCCTACAGTTGTTCTTGTTGTTGCTGATATCTGAAGTTACATTTCTTTGGCTTTTGCGATAAATTTGATGAGATGATATACGATATACGAGCTTATTACCATGGTATAAACAAACCATGAGATTTGACTAGGGAAAGCGATCGCATACCCTGACTGTTGTATAATTCATTGCTGTACACGACGATATGACGTAGTTTTCATGTAACGAAAAGTTGTTTTGGACAATGCTGTTTCAATCCTGTTTTCAACAAACATCGTTTTCGACGTCGGTGGTTCAGGGACTGACCTTTATAAGTGACCAAGAACGTTATGCAAACAAGCATTACCAAGTGTCTGTTTTCTCCTGCAGTTGCGGTGAATTCCGCGTTTCAAGACATTCAAAGTCTTCTTTCATACTAGTTGTCAAAATTGGTTTTACCATGTTAAATTAAATACACTTTTGCCGCTGGTTCGAATAGGTGTGGAAACTTTAATGAGATTATCTAGAGCTTGTTCTTTTTAATCCGTCGGCTTAGTAACCAGTCACCCTCCGTTGCGTTTCAAATGATGTGCGATGTATTGTGTTGCAATGTTTACTGTGATCATGGATTGATGAGACTAAGATATACTGTATGTCCATACGTAAATCGCTAAAAGGTATCATCACAGAAAGTTAAAGCCAAATTTTGAGTAGGTAGCGATCGTATAGTGATGACGGATGCTATTAGGGAATAACGTGTTAAGAAATAATGTAAAAGTTCTCTACTTCATCCCACACCGCAATGCATCACAAGCGATCAATGGCGAAACATAGGGTGATGACAGACAAGGCCTTGAACTCAGTGAGCCGTTTTTGTCTCATCCAGCCAAAAGCATCTCTCTCTCTCTCATCCTTATATACATAATTACAAGCCAAGGTTTATTGTAACCATTTGAAAAGGACCATCAAAAGGACACTGTTTATATACTACACAGTATAGTCTTAAGCCAATTTATTTAGTGTTCATGGGTAACATTCATGTTGGACTTTCCACGAATTTTTGTTTGTCTTTTCAGTCATCTGCAACCATCTATATATTACCGCTATTGGAACACCGCCTGACTCTCACTCTCTTTTAGTTAATGAGGAGTCGCCGAAAGGGATTGGATTCTATCTATTTTAATAGCATTTACCGTATTAAAAGATGTATACAACGCGCTGCAACTAGATATTAATAATTAATACGATGCCCTCTGCCATCTATGATTTGGAATACTCAGTGAAAACAAATATAAAAACAAACTGGACTATTTCTAGCTAGGGTCGACCTTGAATTGTTGATGACCAAGTAGGTAATACTATATGAAAACACGCCCGGAGCTACAACCAGTAATGTCAAGTATAGATGTTGATTTTTTTGTTAGTATATGTGATGAATATAAGGAAGCGGTCAGTGGGAGAGTACCGCAATCATTTATTTAAAAAATATTGCAGTTAATCGCGGTGTGAACATAGCAAAGTAGACACATTATCCTACAATGGAAACGTAGTACAAAAACAGTATTTTCTATTCATAATTCAATTTTACAATGTCATAATTAAATATGGTAATAGTTTGTTTTCACAAAATTGAATCATTCAATAACGCCCTATTTGAATGAAGTTGAGCTTTATAAACAGTTAGGGGATTGTTGGACAATTTCATCGGGATTTTATTCCTTCGTTTGGCCCGACCGCCAAGCATTGAGCTATCTGTTTTTGTGGTTAAAGAAATGCGGTGTGTGATAATTACAGTATGTAATATTGAGTAGAATACACCGTTACATATAAGCAAGAATTCTGGCGCTACAGAAAGAACATGTTGTTATTACAAAAGCCTTGGTTGTCTTTACGCTCCTCCGGCCTCAGACAGCACCAAGCAAATTAACATTAGGAAGGCGGTCTCATATTGCTTGTTCAGTGGGACATCATTGAAGTTTGGTGATTGATTTCCATCTCGTTAATCAATTTTCTGCAAACAGGTTGACGAAGTTAGTTTAGTAGTGTTGTCTTTTGTACTAATCATTGTATGGAGGTAGCATTACTGTCATACTACCTCAAGTATACTTGCCCTTAATTTGCAAAGATTAACTATTATAAGTACAATTGACACCAGTCCAGTTAAGAATCATAATCGCGTGATAGTGAAAAACAAGGAAGCAAATACTCTGTAACTCAATGGATTGCCGGTAGATACTAAAGATCACTTAAAAATAAAGCCACTTTAGTGCATTAAGATGGATCGTTCAATTAGAAACAGGCCAAAACATGGTAATGCTGCCGAGTCGGGCAGTCAAGCGAAAACGAGACCAGCCTATGAAAAACTAATGCAATTTGAAAACCATATATCCATGTTGAATATACAGAACTCAGACGACGGTATACTAAAAATAACTATGTTAGGCATAGGGTATACCGCTTAACATTAGACCGAGCAACGCGTCATGCTGCTAATTAATTTTTCCTCAAAGAGGGAAGACCTTAACTGAAGTATTACACTTGAAACCGCATATAAATAAAACCTAACGTAACAACTGGATTCGTGTAATCCAGTAGAGAGCAAAATGTAATGAGCGTACCATATTTTCAAGAGCGTTTGTGTTATCAATTTTTTTTTTAATGGGGTTGATTGCAATTTTGAAAGTGACCTTGTAAAATAAAGCATATGTAGTATTTCTTTTGTTCGGAAAATGAGTGCATTTGTACGTACAATAATACCTATACTTCACAATTATAATTCGGTTCAGGATTATATTTCTAGAGACGTGAAGTCTGATTTTCTTGTGATCATGAATTTTCTCGCAAATGTTTACAAGTTTATGAAGACGACTCTTCATTAAATGGCGCCTCCATTTCTTTCGCGGCTACCCACCTTGAACTCGATCTATGTTTGCTTGCTGTTTATTGTTGCTAGCAACAAAGTAGAAGGTTCGTCGAATGATCTTCTATAACGTACGTGTTTGCTTATTAACAAATTTTACACGCTACCTGCGCTCCACACCATAACTAATTAGACGAACACGGAAAATAAAATGCATTAGCGATCGCTTGGGAACCAGAAAACGTCTGTCAAACGTAGTCGGACTTTCAATTAAAAAGAATCTATGAAATTAAAAAATTACCTTTAACTCAAAAGCCATATAACTTGAATTTTTATTCCTTGTGACTATTATTATAAAAGTGGGTTGGTGCTTTCTATATGATTTAATAATTTACATTATCATGGTAAGGTGGTAACCAGTTTGATGTTATTAATGTTGATAAGCAATAGTATGGGAGCTGAAGTTATTTCTCAGACAATATGATTTAAGACATTTACATACGTTACATTTTTAATAGATAGTATTATCCTGGTCTACATTATTAACTTAGGCCGTCACTCCACCGTTAGACCCTATGTCACTGCAAGATTAGAATTCAGATAAGCCCTGGGCTATATTACTTTTTGCTGTTTGTATACCACGCTTATAGGCAAACAGTAGGTACGACATCTCATGCATATTATGTATTTATTGCATCATATGTAAGATTTTCGATATACTAAATTCTGAGAAGATTTAAATACGTTTGTAAGTTTAACTACCGAAATTTGTGCTTTTATAATATCTGAAATTTAATTCCACTTTTCAGTGGGCATTGTCATTAGAAGTGTTTTGTAAGTTCTTAGTACTGCCCCCTACTAACTGTATCCTTTTTCAGAAGATCATTCTGTATGATTTTTTTTGATTTTCCTGATTCCTGTAAGGAAATGTGCAACATTCGAGGGTCTATTGTATATTGATACAGTATTTCACATGCAGCAAAATGATCATATAATACTATATCATATATTATACATCATAGGGAGATTCTATAATAAGTAACATAGATAAACCTCAAATTCACATGTAGGAATATGAAAAATTAATATGTCTTCCATTGCCAGGGGTACAAGTTCGTTATGCATAAGTTATTTAAAAATCTTGAACATATATTATTATTTAAACTGCTCAGTATGCTAAGCCGAAATTAATAAGTTTCGGCAAGCCCATCACGTACAAGTCTTGATAGAAAATGATATAGCAGGCATATATTAATTTCGGTAATTTCCTAACTGGACTTGTTTTAGTTTCATTTTCATTATGTTTTTTTTTGTAGAAACCGCTGCATGAAAAAATCCAAGCTATATATTTTAACAGAAATGAACTCTAACAAGTTCTTTCTCCCGGCTCGGATTAGCCTTCAGGTATTAATCATAGAAAACAAATATTGATAGGCAGTCTCATCAACTTTATATATTCTTATCCCATTATTATACGTACTCACGAAACGTCACGCTAAAATCTATTATGAAAACAAACAGCACGCATTCGATGAAGGTCAATTAGAGGGTAATTTTCAATTTGACATTTTGATCGCATAGGTACAGCAAGTTTGACAGAACATGACATTAGCCTGAAGAGTGAAATGTAGCGATGAATGATGGTTCGTACAGTACTTTCTTTCACGGGGTACCAGCGGGTACCTATCTGTAATTTCTCCAGTGAATACTATGCATGGACTGTGGCAGGCCTACATTTTTGGACCCCTGAAGTGTAGTGGGAACCCCTTCGAAACCAGCAACGGCCTTAATCTTTAGCCATGTGACCCACTAAGGGAGGTATTTTGACTATTTCAAGCCATAGCCATATCTAAGCTTTTTCTCATTAAAGAGAAAGCCTAAAATTATGCAGTAAGCAGGTTTTGGATTAACATACGCTAGTGATAAGGCATAATTCACTGTCTGTTACTTTTAGTATATCACTGGGTTGAACTATATAATGAACCCTTGATGTAAACTGTGTGACTGTGTGACTATTAATATCTGAAGGACCACACGCCTCCAGCAAGCTAATTACTAATTAGATGTAACCTCAGAGCTTGTCTTTCTATGGTTGCGGCTTCAAAATACAGAGTGTAAAAAATTTTCACGAGGATGAGAATGCGATTAGCGATATTAGGCAATTGATCTTATTTTACACCAATGCAACATAATCAGCTTTGTGGCTGTTGATCTTGTAAATAGCTCGTTAAATCACTTGTTAGAGGCTTATAGCATAAATGGTGAAATGATTGTTTTTGAATAGTACTGATATCCGCGAGATGACGCTAACGCGCTTGTCGATCAAGATCTCGTTCTGAAACTGCTACTGAATCCAGCTATATCCGTTAACGTCCGCGCCGCAATGAATTGACTAATTGTAGTATCATGACGAATGTGTAAAAACGGAAGAACGCTCGCCAAAGCGCCAACTGTTTGTCGACAATCATAAATCGGACTAAAGCTCGACTTAGGTGGATTAACGTTATTAGGTTATTCAAAATATCTTAACGCGTTCAACGAAAGGGCAAAGAGATTTTTTGATTTAATAAACACGATAAGATTATCAACTGCTATTAATACTTTTAAGAATGCCAATCATCTATTTAAAGGTTAATGTAATCTAGTAGTAGTATAATAGTCTAAAAGTAGCAGTGCATAAATATTTTAGGTATGTAAAATCGGATTACTAGTAAATATAAAAGTGCTGATCCGTTTTCCGAATGTTATTCTCTTCTCAATACGAAAACTTGGAGAGAGCAAAATTGGTCTTTCATAGAAATTCGGCCCTGTCAATTTCCTCCATATCATTCACAGCATAATCAGACCTGACTGAAACTGCTTATATGTAAATAAGCCATTTGAAAAAATAAACATTAAATAAATAAACTATGAAAGCATCGACATTAAGGTCACTAGTCATTTTCCAAGGCCAAACAGTTTTAAACCCTTAAAACAAATTCAATGTCAGTAAGATCATTCGAAGCATTATTAAATAATTAATCACTTAACCAATGCATTTTTTCATTCGTCAATCAATTTTTCAACCATAAAACTTACATTAGATAAAACCTGTGTTCATAAAACCGAAAGAAAACTTAACGGAGTAAACTATTATAATTTATCTCCGGGCCTTAGCCGCAAGAGGTAAACTGTGACGCAGGTATAATTTTTCAATGGCTAATATTTACAAATATTTGGCCTAAACGTTTCATCAGAGACCGCAGTTCTTCAGGAGAGAAAATGCTGTTTTATGTACTTAAAACAGATCATGAGCTACCACAAGCATAAATATTTACTCCTATGTTTGATTTCTTTGATGCACCACAGCGGAATTTTTATTAAACGTACTTGGTGGTTCTGTGACATTCACATGGACTCGTGACCGAGACCAGCGAGCGCAATAATGAAATCTTTGTTGTCCGTGTTTACCCTACAGCGGATGTCCAAGCTCACGGCGCATTAATACGCAAATTATGAAAATATACAAGACCGAATGGAACCAATTATTATGAAATATGCTTAGATGAAATATTTGGGATAAGCTAAAACTTTTGCTTGCAGAAGCTGATAAAGATAGACGCAAGTGGTGAACCATTCAGATATCTTAAAAATCTTCAAAATGACATGTCAACGAATGTAGTCGATTAGAACCGTCACGGCCTGTACCAGGGCCGTAGAGAGCATAGAGATTTATTCCACTTACTGGGTATGGAGAGGACAGAAGACATATCTTCCCGCAGTTGCTGTGATTTCGAATTTGGATGTGAGGTTGCGGGTATCGGTCAAACAGTGGAATGGGAACATTTGCAATGGGTGCAATTGAAACACTTTATCGAAATATATGAATGCCTTCTAGTTTACATAGTCCATGATGAACCTGCAGTACCAAGGATTACAAATACGTGAAATGTGAAGTAATAATGTTAGTGTCAATTTTTTTTCATAGTCTGCAGGTGATCTGTGCTTTGTAAATTCGTTTGTTACAGCATAAATCCGCAACAGCTTCAATTTATATACAGAAGAATACCGTACTGAAAAAAACTGCCACAGGTATAGTTGGTGGATTGAGAAAATCACATATACTGTTGATTCTGCTTGAACATGTTTGTTTACCAAACTTCTTTGCCGACTGAAAACTGAAATTGTATTACACAAACACATCAATCAGTGACAATTTTTTGCACGAGGCCGCTTTTCGATCATCATCTCTGTGGTATTGTTGAAATCACCATAAAGCATGTTGCCAATAGTAGGCTCGCAGAGGGTATTTGGAACGTGCAGCCTTTTCATGCAGAATATATATATATATATACATGCACTCGTCTCTTTCGCCTCGGGTTTTCGGTTATACAATGCGCAGATTGTTATCAAACATTGAACGTTTAATCAAATTTATGTAAGTTGGATTGGAGATGTCGCCGTTCGATACTAAGGGCACTACACCTCCTCGTAAGATGAGAAATTGATTACTCAGCAATTATGTGGATGCCGTAAGTCATGTAATTTCGGATAAATAATCTGCGCCACGTGGGGGCAGCAGTAAGGACGCCAAGTCAGCGTTCACTAAAATAGCGAGCAGATGCAATCGTAGCCTTATATACTCCGTTAACTTCGACTTGTACAGCATATGTTGAGTCTTTCATTATTCATAATGTCGCAGCGCCATTCGAAAAGCTTTCCATGGTAGAATTTCGTGTCTTCTGCCTTGTTACATACTTTTGATTGTTTTCCAATCATATACCCTTCATCTCGTTTCAAACATAACAGGATAACTTCAGCGAAAGAAAGTCGAGTCTTGTACATGCGCTATTACTCGAGGCATAATTACAGTGGTTGAGGGCAGTTATCGCGAAGGCACGAAATAAAATTTGAAAGAACTTTAATAGCAATCAGGTCGGCTCAAGCAGGACGACTATGGGATTTTCTAATTTCACCCGTTACGGTTCAACAATTAAATTAAGGAACAAGCGGGGACACTTGAAATCAATCTCTCTTTTCACGTGGTCAGCGTGATGACCAGTATCGTATGTCTAATGAATTATGTATCACTAGAAACAATCTTCTGTAGGCTTACATATCGCCTATTTGTCTATGCACATTGTCTAAAAAGGGCATATTCAAACACGTTTAAAGCAGACAACAAATTGTATTTCAAAATATATACAATTCTGATACTAAACTATAGCCAACGTTGTTCTAACATTCGGAGTCTGGAATATTATTCTCATTCATTATTTTTCAATCTTATCTGTTCAATTTCTCTAATCTTATCGCTTAACCGGTGGAATCTGCATGATGTTATCAGTTGCTTAATATTATCAGAATTTATTATTTATTAGATACATTATTTATTTATTTATTAAAAAACACCTCGCTTCATGTTATTATTCGTTATTATTATCAATATTACTGTGTCGCAAAGTGATTGTATCAAACTAGATTCTCCTGCACCTTGTACTTTTGCATACAGGTATTAGGATTACAATGGAATTCTCAAGACCTCTTAATTAAGTTAGTTATATTAAAGTATTCGGAAATTTGAAATCAACGTTCTTTTTTTCGAAGCCGAGTTATTGCGGCCGGGTAACGTACTTGCTTTCATGGAACCACTCTCCCTATCATTAACTAATCAGATAGTATAGTGCTATAGCAGACCTCTTTTCTCTCTTGCGTCACATTGCGGATACATGTTAGAGTAAAATAGATATTACATGAGTGCTGATAAAATGTAATTCAACAGTGTTAGCGTTATCAAATAATGCGCAAATAAGCGTAATAAAATATCTGTTGAATATGATATATTTAATTCGTTATCAATAAATGAATAAAAAGAAGTCTGGATAGAAGATTAGTTATCTAAAATACTAACAAAATACTATAGGCTTCCTTCAGGGAAACGGAAAAAATGATATATTTAATTTGTTAGCAATAAATGAAAGAATGAAGTCTGAATAGGGGGTTAGTTATCTAAAATGCTAACAAGAAACTATAGGCTTTTTCCAGGGAATATACATTCGGCATACGCTATTCACTTCACATGTACGATATTTTCCGCCTGCGTGACTGTGGTTCCGTTCACCCGTGACGTCACAGCTTTCGTATTTTTTGCTTTTGTTTAGTTCTCTGGTACTCTGTAGGCGTTTTGAAAATTGTTATATATTAGGTAGAACTGTTCAGTATTCAAGGTAAGAATGATACTTTTTGAATCAAATTACGTATAGCATATTTGATTTATTGTTAGTGAATTGCATTTTCGCTGAATTGAAAAAAAATTATTTGTAGTATTTTTCACCAAATTCCTTACGCCTTACGTCTATTATTTTCATTGCTGTTAACAAACTTATAAGTTACGTTTTCGCTCATAATTCGTGAAATAATAATAAGCCTGGAGAACGAATTATTTTTTAGTGCCCGGAAATTGATATTTCATCAAGTAAAACAGTATTTTAAAATAGACAAGCATTTCGATGGAAAATCGTTTAAATGATGACGACAGAACACTGTATGTAGGAAACATAACGTCTAAAGTCAGTAGGGAACTTCTTTTTGAGTTGTTCCTGCAAGCAGGACCTGTTCAATCTGTTCATATTCCAAAAGATTGCAATGGAAGACAGAGGAATTTTGCTTTTGTGAAATTTAAGCACCTGGTCTCAGTAGATTATGCTATCAATCTTATGAGCTCCATTTGTATGTTCGACAGTCAGCTTAATCTTAGATACACACACAAATCGAGCAAAGGACAAGATAGAAAAGATGGCGATGTACCTAAGCCTACGTCCGATGACCCAGATAGTCGAATGCCGCCTGGCCGAAATCGTTACGATAGTTTCCCGGTACCCCCGGCATTCGCCATTGACCCATACAGGAACAGAATGAACGTGCCACCTCGTTTTTTTATGCCGCCACAGGGGTCCATGTGGATGCCAATTAACGGCTTTGCTCAGGAGCAACATCAAGAGGAAGACTATGCGAGACAGAGGCCACAGAGATCTTACCAAGACGACCGTCAAAGAAATCCTGTTGACCGACATCGAAATGGATACGAAAGCAGGCACAGAAATCATTCTCCCTACAGAAGACCGCACAATGACGATCGCAGGCCCTCGCACTGCCATCGCAGAAGATAGTGCCGGGTGTTTTGCCCGAAAGAATTTAGCCTTTCAGTGATTTTAGTTGCATTTAATTTTCTACTCGGTTGTTTTCTCTTTCCATTGGTTCTTTTACTCCTCGCCTCTTATAACAAGGTATTTTTTACTACTTTTACAATCAGTCGAATTTAATCGAATTGCTTAAAGTAATAAGTGAAACGATGCTTTTATTATACGATATATATATGTATTTAATACTGTGTGTTATGTCTATTGATTATGGCGCTTTTTCAAACGTATTCCAGCCACTTAGCAATATCGCAGCTAATTTTAACTAACATGAACTCCTTCATGCATTAAAATACGTAACACTCGATAACTCCTCCCATTACCATCCTTAAGAATCGGAATAACCGGTATCAACCATCCAAATCAGTCTAGTTTCAGCTGATGTTTTACTTAGAACTTATCTACTTAGCAATGAATTTAAAAGTTGACAGCCCGTCCAGTTGATCAATTTTAGTAGAAGAATATGCCCTGTATAGAGAAAGGAAGAGACCATTAATATTCATCCCAAATTTTTGTTTAGCTATTCTGTTTAATATTCAGATTAGTTATTAAAGAAATTATGCAATAATTGGTACACCACGTTGAGATGGCAAGTGATTCAGATGATTTGTCGGCGACGCAGGATTTGACGACAGAGCCATACTACCAGTCATCTGCTGACACCATGTATAAACATGATTCCAACGGACGCTTGAATCACTCGTTTGACTCACATTTTACAGAGGAAATTAATATCAAGATGAGAATACCAGAAAAATTAACTGTCGGAGAGGCGGGTGACAACAATGAACTCAGTCGATTATCGAATAGCGACAATTGGTACCCGATGGATCCATCTTACAGCATGGAAGTACCGAGTAGAATCGTTGTTTCAGGTATCAATCTGCCTCCTGTACCTTATTCATAGTGTTGTTTTGCACCAAGGCAACTTCTAGGTGGTTTAATCATACAAACATTGTTAAATCTCCACATTGCAGAATTGTGAAAGTCTAATATTTAGGCTCAGTTTAAATGATTATAAAATTATCGGGCTTGTACGGATACCTTTCGTAACTTAAAGAGATAGTTTATATCTGATAATCATACATTTGTCATTTGCAGTGGGCGAAGAAGGCCGCGTAAAATATGATCAATCACGAGAAATGTTTTCTGAAAATTCACTGAAATTCACAGATCCTGTCTCGTTGAAGACGCCTCCGCGAAAGTTAACACTGGCTGATAGAAGCTTGGATGCACTAGCTGTGAGTTGTATGCTGAATGATTTTTAATTGATAGTGTCACTTGTAGTTATTCATTGTGATTAAATATCCTGTTGGACCGTTCTTCACTTACTATTCTTGTGTTTAAAAGATTGATGAGCAAAGTGAGCCTGAAAATAGTCTGAGGACACTACACAGTCAGCATCAAGCATCAAAATGCTCAGCACTAGATGGATCTTTGAGGTAGCTTATGAATTTCCATATACACAAGGACTAGCATAGTATGGAAGAGTGGCAGGTTCCAACCTCACCAGAGCTATCGCATTGAGCGAGACTCGATCCCTTATCTCACATTTGACCTAGCTGGTAAATAGGGTACCAATTGCAATGCCAATGCAATGCAATGCAATGCCTGGCTCACTGCGAATTTGGGTCTTTCTGTCAGTGCCTAACAACACCATCAAAAATAATTTCCTGAACGCCATGGAGCTTCTAATATGTTCTCCATTTCAGTAATTCAATGATGGAAAAACAGCTGGACGCAGAGGATGTAGATGATTTTACCTTGTTAAGGAGACAAGTAAGTATACCATCAATGAAACAGAATTTGTTTTAGATTGACGTTCTCATGAGAGTAAAATTTTCTTTTCGCTCAGGTATTCATGCTTCACAGACGTGTACAATCTCTCGAAAAGCGAGTGTCTGAAAAGTCGAATCGAGACATTTATATATATGCCATCAATGCAGCATTTTGGGTTCTTAGCGGATGGCTTTTTTATAACCGACGATCATACTGATACAATCTTAATAGTGAGTAAGTGAATTGTCTCATGTATTGTCTAAATTCCTATGGTGGAAGGATATGATGCCCAAAATATCAAAGATACACCGCTGAAGAGGTATGAGCACTGAACTGTTGAATAGATTTTATTTTATATTCTACTATTCAGTCCTACTGTTGTTGATCTTGTTGTAAGTTTTTAATAACCACATTGCCAGTAGTCTGTAGTCTTCAATCATTATGTTCATGTAATAAAGGTCTCTCTAAAAGTACCTTCTATTTACTTATGTTAAAACCGTTCTTCAGGCTGATGGTTCTCAGATTACTGAGTAACCACAGTTCATACTGAAATTCTCACAACCACTAAACTACGACCGTGAGTATTCTCCATCTGAAAAAGCATTTCCACGACATGCAATTTCTTTGAAGGCCACAAAAGTAGCAGCAGTAACATTACTTGATGATTTTAACCATGATGCAAATATATTCAGTATTAAGACTATTTTTAATGTCTAACTAAACTTAAATTTAAATTACACATTTTTAAATAAAACTATTTCGATAAAAATATTCAAGTATCCAAGAGCCACATGCGGCTCGCGAGTCGCAGGTTGCCGACCCCAGTTATTTAATATCAAACTGATAATTGGTGACTTCTATACTATGATGAACTCGATCTCCTGTAGGGTGACATTAGAACAAGAGTAGTTCGATACATTGATGTTATAAAAAGTGATATAGAGAAGTGTATTGTATATGAACCACCTACATATATATTATTGTAATGTTCAATTCTAAATCATAGTAATGAATCGAAGTACATATCTAGAATCTAGTACAATCTAGAATTGAACGTGGGGTTGAAGGGATGGGAGTTTGTGATAGTAAGCAGATGGACGTTGCGAATTTAGCGGGAAATATTGATTTTTTTTGTTACGTTTAACGAAATCTTTTCCAATCACGTTTTTTTTGCTGTTAGAAGACTTGTCCTAACTTTTCCGCTGTTTTTGCACACGTGATTTTGCTATTTATTTTACAAGTTAGCAAACGTAATNACTGATAATTGGTGACTTCTATACTATGATGTACTCGATCCCCTGTAGGGTGACATTAGAACATTAGATGTTTTATGACCAGGAAGTGTCTGTATTAGGACATTTATTCCAGAGTAGTTCGATACATTGATGTTATAAAAAGTGATATAGAGGAGTGTATTGATTATGAACCACCTACATATATATTATTGTAATGTTCAATTCTAAATCATAGTAATGAATCGAAGTACATATCAGTACCAAATCTAGAATTGAACGTGGGGTTGAAGGGATGGGAGTTTGTGATAGTAAGCAGATGGACGTTGCGAATTTACCGGGAATTTCGATTTTTTGTTACGTTTAACGAAATCTTTTCCAATCACGTTTTTTTGCTGTTAGAAGACTTGTCCTAACTTTTCCGTCAGTCAATCGGATTGTGTTTTTGCACACGTGAATTTGCTATTTATTTTACAAGTTAGCAAACGTAATGAGTGGGAATATTTGCTATTTGCGATCTAATTTTAGTAAATTTCACGTAGGTGAAAGTCAAATATTAATAGAGTATCCTTATATTAATATCGATTGCGTGAGTCGTTGAGTGAGCAATTCCGTCACATGTTTTCCTACGAATACGTTCGACAACTTGATGACAACATGATTTATATTTCCGATTCTAATGTCATTGCGTAGGGGAGATAATATTCAAGAACGTTAACTACGAAATTGGGGTTAGTCAGGAGAACCGAATTAAGCAAACATACGATGAGACTCGCGTCACAAGATAAATATGGGCGTGATATTCCAACGACTGATACACATTGTAATTGTAATTAATTCCATGGGTAAGTTGATATTAAAAACGGTCATCGTTAACCTTCCATTACAATTGTATATAACAATGTTAAAGTTATTGTAGGACAACAACTCGGTGAGATGAAAATTACTACATGGGAAACAGATTTCTCTTCACTCGATTTTTTTGGGATTACACACCGTGTCTAAGCAAAATATAAGATTTGTAGACGGTATAAGCAAAAATACCCATACAGTATTTGTGGTAGAGAATATTAGATGGAGTTCTGAAGTTTTGAGTTGCGTGCAGAAAGTTTGGAATGAAGACTGAAGTAATAATTTTTCAGTACAGTGATTTTTCCTCATAAACAAAGATTTTGCTGATAAATTAAAACACAGACACTCCCCAACCTTTATATTTCCCCAATTGCGGATTGAAATGTTTTATTCACTTAGCAAATTATGTACGACTTGATAGTAGTTGTTACTGTGTGTGTATCGCCGTATCTTAGGAAAGACACGCCAATTTTAGTTAATCATCTATACGACTTGTGACTCCTCATCGCATTCAATACAAAATATACAATCTTCCCTGCTAATCATTACCGAAGAATAAACAGATATGTTGTTCCGTTAGCTTATGTGAGTATAGAAACCAGACCATCGTTCAGACTGTTCCCAAGAATCTTCGCAACGGTATCTCGATTTCTGTTCAAGTAATTAACGATTTTGTACGGTTTATAAATACACAGGTTTCACCATAAGAATAAGTTACTGCATATTTTTACTGAAAAGAATCGGATTACCAACCAACAAAGAAGATGTGTCTGCAGTCCATAATGAAATATATTCTTTTTGCTTTCAACTTCGTGCTCTGGGTAAATTCATACTTAATTTACCTAAAATATGTACTAAGTATGACATGCTAATTATCTTATTCTACATTTATCAGGGAGCCGGAGTTGCCGTTTTGGGAATAGGTATATACTTGTTGGTAGGAGGAAATGTAGAGGACGTTGTGGAAGTTGGAGGGGTGGATTTCTATTACAGCGGTAAGTGATGTTACATTATTATCAATACTGTACTCCAGATAGCGAATAGAATGGAACATGCGGTAATCTCCAGACCGCGATAGTGGTGCTGTGGTTCTTTGCACTAAATATTCAGTGTTGTAAATAGATTTTAGGAACTAGGGAAACGCTGAAGTTGGGAAGGAATGAAGAGAGAGTAGACTATGGCTATGCGTTTTTACCCCTGTAGACTTAATAAACCTTTATTTTCTATACCCTTTAGGGTGCTATGTGTTAATTGCTGCTGGATCGTTTGCTTTCGTCATAGGATTTTTCGGCTGCTGCGGAGCTATGAAAGAAAGCACATGTTTACTCGGCTTGGTAATATTCAATTCCGTATATATAACATGTTTAAAGATGGTACTGTAGGCGTTCACGTTAATTCTACTCCCTATAGTACTATCGATTCCTAACTCTCTATAGTCTATTGATTGTTTTACAGTACTTCACATGTCTTTTGGCAATATTCATCTTGGAAGTCGGCGTTGGAATATGGGCTCTCGTCAATTTCGATTCGGTTAGAAAGTTTATTTTTCATTCACATTAAAGGTTGTCCACAATTAAGCACTAATGATATAGTCTACTTATCTCGAATAGATCGATGAGGCAGTTGATGCTGCTATGGAGCCTGACACCTGGCCCGCCGATTCAAATCAAGAGACCAGCGCATTTGTAGGAATGGAACAATACGTATGACATACCTATTTCTTTTTTTAACATCATCACTATTTACAAGTATGGGGCGAGGAAATTTGGGGGAAACCGTTGGCGGAATGAATTCCACGGAAAAATGTCGGAAAGAATACATCACAGGATAAGATAATACCTTTACTAGAATCATACTTATGCCCAAATAAACTATGGACCGTACATACAGGACCCTTACAACAACATTGTAAGTTATTTTCAGAGCAACGTAACGTATATAACCTAGTTAAAACAAAATAAACTGATCCATTCTTTATTCAAATGAATTAATCGCTCCGAAGCTAAACTAAACCCTAGTAATCCAAATATATATAATCTTCCAAAAAATTAACATTATTATGCAACGTTTATTCTGTGGCCAAAGTGAGGTTAATTGAAACATTCAATATTTTTTTATAACCTTTCATAATGTATTTCAATTGATAACATCGTTAAATATGGGAAAGTTTTATACTCATCCTACGTGAATATTGAATGCAGATAACCTGAAGAAAACTCGCGTGAAAACATAGATTTATTTTTTGATAAAAATGCTTTCAAGTTGTTTAATGTACCGTGCTTGTATATATAAAAGGAAAGTTTCTTTGTTTGTATATTTATTTGTCCGCTATACAAAACCAAACTGTTGGGCTAGGAGTTTTTCCCTTTTACGCTAATTCCGGTAAAGATTTACTCGGGCAACCCAGGGTAATTCTACCAGTTAAAAATATCTACTTCTTCGCGCTAAAAAGCAAAACCTCTCTTTTTTAAAATTAGGTAGTTGGTGAATTGATTATTATAAAATGTACGTAATTAATATTCAAACATATCTATGTTGAAGGGGATATAGGGATCTAAATACACCGTGATTGTACAATACGAAAAGAGTGATCTTTGAATGATTTGAATACTATACTTAAAAATATAATTGTTTTGACGATATATGACTGCATTATAAAATGTTTATAAAATTCTAGTTGGATTGCTGTGGCGGAATTGGGGGCTGCAAGGACTGGGCAACCAAATACGGAGAGAAAACTGAACCTTGGGGATGTGACTGCACTAAAGGAGAAACCAACTGCGTGCCATTAGCGGAAAGTACTTGTTGGGAAAATTTCACCATCGATTCATCAAAAACATATGACTACGTATATAGTGTCGTAAGTATTTATTATATGTCGTTATCGCGGATTCTTTATGCTCTAATTAAATGTAACGTTATTCTAATGAAATTTTTAACGGTAATTTGTGTTAATAATGAATACCGTATTTATTTCATTATAAGCCGTCCTTGATTGTAAGCCGCGCGAAATTGTGTTAAAAACGTAGTGTAGCCTACTGGGGCCGCAATCGGGGCCCCTATTTGAAAAAAAGTAGCCCGTGAAACATCAGTAGGGAGACGTTGCTGTTTGGGTTTAACAAGGAGTAAAAAGTCAGTTTCAGAAAATGCAAAACAAGTGGTGAAAAAGAGAAATTTCAAAAAGTTTATTTGCCTTCCTTAGAACTGTGCAGACGCCATGACAGACTTTATTTACGAAAACATGACGATCATCGCCGGAGTCGGACTGGGAATCGGCCTGGCTGAGGTAAGACGAGTTCTAAATTAAGACTGAAAATATTAGCTTAGGAAGGTTTCTTTTCAAAAATAATGTTTTCTAAAAATCTAGGTATTTGGGATGATCTTCTCCATGTGTTTGTGTAACGCAGTCAAAAAGAAAAACAACGGTTTTGCCTGATAACTGAAGGAATAAAATCCCGATACTACTGTAATTAGTTTATTGTGTGATATGTATTTTTACACGCTTTCTTTACACGTTTCAACTTGTATAAAAATTTCAATAAAATAATTTAATTAAATAAGCAATTATGTGTTATAATTCGATAAATACAATGTTTAATTATAGAAGGCGATTATTATTATTTTATGATCTTCCCTGGCTTCAGGATCCCCCAAAATTATCTGAAGCCAATATTTCATTGAGATGACATCTTGACTTAACGATTTTGATTGAGGGCACCATTAACGGTACCCTATTTAACAGCCGGGTAGACTGTAAGCTAGGCTATTGTGTCTTGTTCAAAGACACAGAGATGGCTATGGCTATGGCGAGGTTTGAACCCACAACCTCGGTTGTGAGACGCGCTCGATAATGACTTAGCCCTTCCTCTACCCCACATAACTATATTTTGTTTGGAGATAAATAATATTATGTGTATTCAGATGAATGCTAACGATAAAAATGCTTGATGAATGTACTGAAGTCGTCTCTTTGACGATGTTAGGGGGTTAGCTGTTAGTACGATATATTCTTTTCCTAGCTATACTGTCATATCATTTCTCTACAATCTGCACTATTTTAATAGAATATTTTATTGGAAAATACATAGGAATTATAGTATAATTATAAAAAAATTGTATCTGTGCTTTTTTTGTCTTGCTTTCTTTCTTTATATAGGACTCCTCCGTATTACTTGACTCCAAATCTGGCGACACAATTGATTGGGATGGCAGCTTGAATTTTGAAGGTTTATTAGACGTACGTCAAATAGAAACCCGTTTTGCAGTTAATTTTTCTGTAACAGGAAGTGGACAGTGTTGTAACTAAATGGTCGAAAATGGAAAATAATTGAATCACTAAATTACTTCAAAGACTTTGTAGTCCACGCCGGCCTGTAATTTCTAGTCTAGTTTTAGCCGAGTAAGCGCTACAAAATACACTCTCGACGAGGACAACTTCAAAGGGCTGACTCGATTCGCCTTCAACAGTAACTTCAGGGTTAAAGAAGATGTGTGGTCAAATCCGTATTTTCCCGGTCATGTCCCCTTTTTGTGTATGAATTGTGAATATGAATTCTTTTCCCTGAGAGGAATTTTGAAAATTCTCTTTGAGCTTTCATCAAAAAAATGGGAGCATAAATTAATTTTCTCTATTCCATTTTTCATACGCGCACCTTCTGTCTGAGTATTCTTCTGTAACTCAATTCACGACCCTCGAGTTTGCTGAAATTATAACAAGTTATTATATCTGTGATGTGTGCATTGGTAGAGATTCTCCGTTCAATACAAATTCCCTTGAAGTCAGAAGATGAAGTTGCCCACTATTCCTGGAAAAATAGGCAACTCGTCCTCCATTTTGGATTGAAAAATACGGCGAAGTGCTGTCATGAAAAGGAATGTGTTTTCCTTCTAGAATATGAAAAATATAATATATTACTAAAGGAAGTGGATTGAACAGCAAAATGAAACAATGTATTTTGATTTATTTTCTCAGTGAAAATATTTGTCTCAGCGACAAGTTAGTCTCCAATCAGTCGAATGGCCCTGAATTTAGCTTGAGCATCCCCATGTGTATGACGTCACTTACGCCTATTGCTGCCATTTTGAAATTTCGATCTACAAATATAAACAAACACGAATATAGTTACTGAGTCCTGCAAATTGAACGATCGCTGCAAATGACGTTTTTCTGACAGGGGATTTTGTAGGACGTAGATAATTTTCCATTCCACCCTCCATATCAGTGAGCTATTGTCATTTAGTAGCATCGTATAAGAACGGGTTGGATATAGTATATGATCACAGGTTATGACGTTTTCTGATCAATATCCGAGAGGTTGTCGGTTGATTTTGACTTGCATGATATTTACGGGATATACTTGGATTGGAGAATAGCGGGAAATATATGAAACTAATCTGTGGTAGTGAGGGGTAGTGTTAGAACTTACGTGTTTATCAGCTTTCCTATATTTTAGGAAATCCTAATCTGGCGTTATGTAATGTTGTCCCGGTTACTTTTGGTTAGGTTCGGATGAAGAATAACTTAAACCCCGTATAACGAAACAGTGTTTTCAGACTATACTAGTACTCCCATTTAACTTGGTTGTAGGGGTATGATACACTGTTGGGTTATCTGTATTATCGTACCTATGCTGTGTCAAAATTCTAAATTCTTCGAAGACTCAAACTAGTCTTATAACATTCGTATTACTGTAATGATAACAACACCTAGACCAGTCTCGATAAACAGTTGGATGCAGTTATTTATACGGCTGAACAATTTTATTTTAATTGAACACGGCAACATCATAACTTGAACAAACACAGATTTATATTGCCATACCTTGTTAAACCAGTGTTGGTAAGATGTTGTGCAAATCGTTATCCATGGTCAAACCTGAAATGTGTAACAGTGGGAATCTAACTAAAATGTAGGATTTTCCAAGTATATAGTCAGATTATTTGTGTCCATACCAATGAAAATTGGTCTAATGATAATAAGTTTTATTTTGCATGTTATTTTTATTTGTAACAGATCTATGATTTAACTGACAGTGGTTAAGGTTGTTTGATTTATTTAGAGTTCATGAAATTCTGTATTAACTAGTGACTAGTTTATGACACTAATTTAGTAGTTTTGTCCCTTAAAATCTTGGTTACATTAAGGTAAGCTAAATCAGGTTTTCAGATAGACCGCACTAGTAATCTAGTATCCAGCGCTGTCAGCCTATCGATTACCTAACCTCTACTTCTAGTCCATTGGATCTTTAGTGTTTGTCAAATTAACCGCGTTGTCACGCACATTACATAGCTTGTATGATACTGCCTTGGTTTAAGTGAATCCTATGGAACCTTAACATCTATTGATTTCATACTTTTGGCCAAGTTTTTCGAAATAGATTTCACTAACATTATTACTATGCTGAACCTCTAATCTAGGTATTATCTAGGTATACAGGTAGATATAGATATGAACAAACCCTTCTATAAATCCGAAATGCTTTTAAAGGGTGGTAAATTATATATTGTATAGTATATTGCTGGCTATTACTGGATTGTAGCTGTACTGTACTTTTTACAAGGCTGTGTACAGTATTTAGTATAGAGAAGAGTATTGTTGCAAGTTATCATCCAGTTTCATTTGCCATTCATCTACTATGGGTAGTCAATATTCTGGCTTCCAGAAAACAGACTGTTTCAGAAAACAAAAGTGTCATCACAGAAAAGACAGTGTATGATACAACAAAATGTGCAGGATATGTTTTCAAATATCATCTAGAAAATTCTGACCTGAGCTGCTTTAGAAGTCTATCAATTTGGATCTTATATGGAGTTTCGTGCTTTACTTTTTTTTCAAGTATATATTTAGACTGTCCATAAATCCAGGTCACCCAAGCTTGCCAGATAAATAGGCCTCGGACTGAATTCTTCTTGCGTAGATATTTACACAGGCATATGTTTTATCATGCGGACCCATAACTGAACATGTTGTTTTTCAGATCCAATATGATCAACTGTTATTCGGAAAGCTTTGAATAGAAAAGTAGTCATGTTTGGTTGAAAGAAAAAATGAATGGAATATGAAATTGCAAATGTCTTGCTGGTGTGCCACTTGTAATTTGTCATCGAGTAATGAGTATTCATTTTGCTTCCGCACTTGGTTTGAAGCAAAAGTTGATTCCCGTTGTAGAAATGGCAGTAGGATCTAGGTAATGTATAAAATTTGTTGTAGCTTATTTTCTGCTTTTCTATGCCATTTTCATAAAAGGTTTCGTTTTTAGTGTGGATCCGACCGGAGCGAGCGTCGCGAGAAGCGCTCGAAGTTATCCAAAACCTTCGAAGAATGGTATTGACCAATACTATGGGCTCCCTTATCAGGTACTGGGCTTTGGAAGTGGAATTATTTAGTGTTTTCGAATAAGTATAAGTTAGGGATTCACCGATAAGCAAATTATCAGCCGATTAATCGGTGCAGCTCTGGTAATATTCTAAGAATACGATTATCATTCTGTCTTACGATGTTGCAAATTAATGAAGTTATATTGTAATAAATTCCAGGATCATAATTATGGAGCGCCACCTCCAACTTCTCCCCCTATGTCACCAAACCCAGATGGTACAGAGTTAGCAATCGAAGCATCAGCGTGCGATGGCAGTAACCAGTTTTTGAACTCAACAGAACTGAACAATGGCAAAGTTCCAATCGATTCCACTGGTAAAGTGGTGTTGAATATCTTTTGTTTTTTGATGTTGTCGGCTTGTTAGGAGTAGCCACTTGATAAGATTTCTCAGATTGTTGTAATGATTAAAAGGACCTTGAGAGACTGCTGTTATTCATCTTTTAAAATGGGCTAATGTCGTGTAAATCACATACTTGTATATATATTTACTTCCTCTGGCCAGTAGTTAATCTGTCGCTGCAATTTAAAAAAAGGAATTTGGCAATGTAAGAGGTGGTAGTTAACTCGAACTGTAGTGTACACCAGGATTTTTCCAAACCGGACTCTGTCAAGAAAATTTATGGCCCATGCAATTTTTCCAATTCAATTCAATGATTTTTCTAACCCATTATGCAGTGACATCTTTAATCTGACTGAAGCAACTTGTACCAGTAATTTACTCTTATTTGCTAATTGCTATTATGCCGTCCTATCTTGTCTATTAGCTACTCTTACAGCCAATGACAATAGATCATAAACCGTTTGTAAGTTCTATCACGCAGTAGAATAAAAAGTACTTGATTCGTCCCTTCAAAATGGATTAATGATGTAAAGACAGTGTAGCAAGTTAAAATAATGATCAGCCTGTTGAAATTTTGTCTACCTTTTGGGTATCCACGGAGGTTTCAAAATACATAGTAGTGGAAATGCTGGATGCAATAAGAAATTTTAATATCTCTTATTTTGATGTGTAATTTTGTCAAAGCTCGACAAAAAACCTTGCCAAGGTTAGAGCTCCACTTAAGTTTAGGTACCCCTCATGTAGAAGATGTTTGATCAAGCATGCTAATTTTTTTATGCCAGAACATAACAAGCCCTCAAGAAATATTGAAGAACTATCCAGCGATACCTTCAGAAACTCTGAAGTCAGCAACGATTCTGCGGATTTAACCCGATGTATATGCGGGTAAATTTAATTAACGTCTTTGTGTTATATGAATGTTTGGCAGTCGGACGTTTGACCGATAAATCGCTATTTTGTCTTGCAGATTTATTCATGATGATGGATACATGATTTGTTGCGATAGATGCTATGTGTGGCAGCATATAGATTGTATGCAGATCGATAGAAATTGCATTCCGGAATCTTATTTGTGCGACCAGTGCAACCCAAGGTGAGTACACAATATTTTCCTATTTGTGTTTGATGTATCAAACTGTTTTACATTTCAGCAGAAATAAAATCTTGTAAGAATCATAAAATTTACACAGGTGATAAATCTTGAAAGTCTTAAATCTTTTGGGGTTTCCTGTATGAGCAATAGAAAACACATTTCTTTCCACATACTAACTTTGAATGGATGATGTAAAACAAACCAAAATATTCAGTATTAGCATTAGCATTATTAATTTTTTCGGGCTTATGTAGGGACAAAATTTCTTCGGTTCTCTTTATGATCCACCAAATCCTATATGTATATTTTTGTGTAACAAGCGTTTGGATATAAATGGATATTTGTGAATATATAGTGACAATTGGAATAAATTTTTATGACGTATGAGTATTTTATCTTCGGTTAAAATACATGATTTTTTTTCAGGATACTTGATCACGAAAGAGCGATGCACTTGCAACGACAGAAACAGCAAGATTTTTTAGCAGGTTCCCATGCACTCCCGAGACATTCTTATTATTGATATTTGAGTTATCATCCCGAATCACACACTAAACAGATTTCCTAACGTTGCAGATTTACACAGCATGTTATCTGACAATGACGAGTGCATTACAGTAGGGAAAAACACTCACAATAAAGATATACGCGGCAAGAAGCGAAAAAGAAGTGTTGATGAGATCAGAACCAATAAAAATGCAAGTATTTAAAGGGGAATTCATGATCTGTAATAGTCACAGTCGCAATTTGCAATCCTAGAATTCGACCAGTTTCTAAATGGTATTCATTTCTCTTTTGCTTGCAGAATGATGGAAGTAAGCGATCCCGGCAGAGATCAAAAGTGAGTGTAGTTTCGTGATTTTGAAATTAGTGCTTGACTTTAGACGAGTTCAAAATTGATGATGAATACTTTTGGACTTATGGAAAGGCTATTATTTACTTGAATAGGGATTTTAATGCTGACTACTAAGCTCATTTCACTTTCTTGCAGTCTTTTGTATTCAACAACAATGACTATGGTCATGTGGATGATTTGTGGAAAATGAAAATGAAGTAAGCATTCGCTATTAATTTAATTCATTTGTTTTGCATCAGTTGAACAATTTTGTGGGTATTGTTTGCAGGGAATGGGTCAAGTCTTATCAAGAGGCCGGAGAACAAAACAAATATAGCAAATCCATGCATCAAGTCGTTTCTACATCAAATAAAAACAATAATGCGCATTCTTCTGACTCAATACTGGTGCAATTGCAGGCGCAGTTGGCTAAGGTATTTATATCTATCCACTATGTTTAACATTTCAGCAAGGATGCTTTCGTAGTAAGGAAGCTATTTAATCAGGTACTTCTGGTTTGTGAACACCTTAAATGGACACTTATCATTTCAGGTTATGTAGCTTATTAATTATTTTGGCCCAGGAGGAAATTTTGATAGTAAGCTTGATATTATTTAGTGGCTGATTAAATGCTAATTAAACACTTCTCACTCGATTATATCGTAATTCTAAATATGAAAACAACCCCACTTCATCGCAGGTGCATGAAAACTGACAAATTTTAGTTAACTGTCTTATACCTCATTATGACATCCTTAAATCTATACCTTTGAAACACAGGTTAGGAGACTGCGTAATACAATTCTAGCCATGGAAGATATAGCGGTCGGTCAGCCCATCGTCGAGTACCAGGGTAGTTTCATGCTGATGAAGGAATTTGATGTCTCAATAGATAGAGTTTACCAAATGTGAGTATGGTTGCTTTCTTTAATTCCACTCTGTATTACATGTAATTAATTTTCATTCAATTGCATTGTTAGTCCTCATCCATTCGTCTTATTCTATAACGGTTATGATGGATTGGATATATGTGTGGATTCAAGAACATATGGTAATAAAGCAAGATTTCTCAGAAGATCTTGTTCTCCAAATGCAGAGGTAAGTTGTACCTTGATGATTGAGTACACTATTTCGCATTTCTATAAACTCTATTTAGTAATGAAGACATAACATTTGTTTTAGATTCGTCATGTAATTGGCAAAGAGGATTTCTGTTTGTTCGTGTTCAGCTCCAAGCCAATCAAGAAAGAATCGGAAATTACAATTCCTTTTGATATAAATTATGAAAATTGGTTAGTTTTGATAGATATTTCTGTAGCTGTATCATACTTTACAAATCATAGCTGCCATTGATGATGCTGAGGTCTTGGAAGTGAAATTGAATAGATTAGTTCAGGGAACGCTTAAGTACTTCACTGTCACACTCTTAGTACATGCTAATTATAGATTGATTTTCATTGACTGTTTGGTTTTTTACTTATAGTTTGTTCTCTTTTACAGTTCCTATCCTTTGCCATGTGCATGCTTGTCAAAAGACTGTCCAGTGTACAAGTCAAACATGTCTAAGGCACATTCAAAACTGTAAGTATGCAGTAAATACATCATTATGGTGAGACATATTCGCTAGTGTAGCACTATCAATCCACATGGGCTGGACAATGTACATTGCCATAATTGTAATCATAAATGCACTTGGGTTTGTGTAGGAGTTTCCCTCACCCAAAACTCACTTGCCACATACTTAATGTACAGCAGCCTAGATTAGTGCTTTTAAAACTGATTCCTTTTGCAGAGATTTCAAAATTATGCCAAACAACAGAGATGCTTCTCCATTTCTTAATTACCTGAACCATCAACAGGTATGCAGTTTGCTTAGCGCGCAATATCTCATTTGCCATGTGTCTTGGTATGAAGTATTTATTTTATCAAATTTATTTTCAGATCAACGGATACTCCAGCACAGAGGAGAATATTGCTTATGACAATGAAGAGAGCGCGGCGGATAATCACCGAAAAAAGGTTTGTGTCAATATTAAGAGAGTAGGCTAAGAATAAAAACTAGGAACCAAACACTCTTACATGGGCATTCTTCCTGGTATTCAGTCTCGCGAGGAAAGAAAAATGGAAGCCTATATAAGAGCGTTCGAGAAGCTTGAAAAGAAGGAAAAAAGAAAGGAATTTTTACAGCAACAGTCGCTGGGAAAAAATCTCTCGTCTTCTACTGCCAACAATGCTGACACTTCTACTCAGTTCACAACACAATCTACCTCATTACCAGTATCAACAAATAAGGAAGAGGTACCTTATTTTATAGCTATGTATATTATGTGTAGCACAAATTTATGGAGGCTAGTTTTCCTAGAAGGCAACCGAGATTTCAAACTACGTGAAATGACACCGAATCGTGAGACGATATGTGTCACCACCGCAAATTTCATATTTTAGCACAACAAGCGTTTTGCTTGTGTGCTGTTATTCAAATTCACCATGAGTCAGTGAAATCTCTTTGATAAGAACTTCCTGCTTTCCACAGACATGCCACGATTGTCTCCGATCTAATTTCATTCAACGGTTATTTTTAATCAAATAGTTATTCGTTTGTGATTATTGCTATTCGGAATATCATGATTATCACAGAAGTATATTTAATGGAATTAATGTAGTTTTGTTATGCTAGACAGCTTTTCAGATAAAAATTAGATGAGTTGGTAATTTCGAGTATGGTATTGTACTCGCTAGTCAGTGCCAGTATCAGCTGCAATTTTTTCCTGTATTTTTTAGTCAACAGCAATCAGCACCTTAACACAAGATATTTCAACTGAAGTTGTGTCATCAACTTCACTTACCACTTCTTTGCTCGTAGCACAAAAGCGGACGTCAAGGTACAGTGTAGTGTAATTTTGTTGCATTTTTTGTTTGATAAAATATTTCAATCGAAAGCCCAATATTGCATGATCAAGAGACTATTTGTATGGTCGTGAAACCGGGATAAAATTTACCTTATTATATCATTTGCAGGAGGCATTCTGGACGAGGACGTCGAAGTTCGAAGAAATTATCATCTGACGATAGTCTGTCATACATGAGGAACAATAACATCCGTGTCAAATCTGCAACAGAATTCCAGAGCGAGTTGCTCTCTTCATTTTCCGAAGACTCTTGCGACACGCTCGGTTCTGAAATTTCTCACGATACGAGCAGCGAACTCAACAGAATTTCCTCTTCGACATCGCCGAGTTTATCTACCACTTTCCCTTCCCTCTCCTGTTTTCAAGTGTCTGATTCCCCGACGTTTTCTTCGAAGCAGATTGTCGAAGTGATGCAGGATCTCCCTGCTTTCATAAATATGACAGATTCGTCAGCAGGAGGGGATTCGGACGGCGCCAAGATCATGAATGATGTTAATAGTCGGACTTCTTACTCTGTTGTTGAGAATTGTGAAGAATATTCGTGTCTGCCGCCGGATGACCAGGTCATCACCATGGTCAGGGACTGTAGAAGGTCGTCAAGTTTAACAGAATGGTCAGATTCCGATTCCAAAGTCACCATCTCATTATCTTCGGGTTAGTAGATTAATTTCATCATATAAGATTTCTATTATATGTATAGAAAATATACTTTTATACCAATATGATGAAACCATGGAATTTCAAATGTTAATCAATATTGGATTTCTCATTACCAAAATCACATAAACATAAATGAATCGGTTATAGTTTGCTTATTTCTCTGTTAAAGGTTTGAGAATATTCAGTAAAACTACTTTACTATCATGTTACAGTTCGACCAAGTTCGGCCTCATCCTGCTGCTTGTCTCGTGAAGATCGTACGTCCGCCAGTTCCCCATCTGTTCGAATGCCGAAGGTTCCTTTGTCGGTGAGCACCGCGCCGGTTTATCCTATTGTATCTTGCAACGTCGTGCCGTGGCATTTTCAGCCAGGAGTTCCTTGTGGCTTAGTTCCAATTAAAATCGTGTCAAACATGAAAGTTTTGAGATACAGTCCAACAAAAGATATCAAAAAGGTTTGTAACTAAATATTTGTAGTCCTAATGCTATAGTTGCTACATGCAGAGCATGTTTTACATGTCTTCTTAATAATGATTAACAGTGGTGGCTCAAGAGAGCTGTTAATGACTGTTTAAACCTTGCCTCCATTACAAAACTTGACGACCAATCCGAGAAAGAAAACGTGGAAGTTCTGGATAATGCCGATCAGCTTTCGTCACCACAAAACGATTTTGATCGCATTACTTTTTGGAAGAAGCAGTTGTTGGGAAAAAATCTGGATGTTCCAGAAGTGACGGAGCAGGCTCCGGAGAAACCTGGCGAAGGTGATGCTACAGTGACAATTATAAAGGAAGACGTTTCCGCTGTTCAAGAAATTGTAAATTCAAATTGTACTGACGATGAAAACGCAGTTAGCTGTCAAGATAGAGAAGAAGAAATTGTTTCTGTTGCTGACTGCGATGTATCCGTCTGTAGCTCTGAGCATGCTGTACCAGATAATGAGGTAAAGTCACTGCTTAATAATAAGCATATGCATGTGGATATTACTTTGCCCTTGGTTAACACTCATTACTTAATTATCAACACACTCATAAATAAATTCAGGCGGAGCAGGACACGTCATCCAGCGACGAAAAGAGCAATAGATCTTCGGAGGTTTTTAACGAAGGTTCAACAAAGGAATCTTTCCTTGAAACCTTATCGGATGACACAAGCGACGGAATGCATGCGGGCACTAAGCTGGACTTGAAGCTAAGTGATGATTCGGATTCCAGGCAGGGATTGTGGATGTTTCCGAATATGCATCAGGCACCTATCAAGAGAAAGGTATATCTATCTATCTACGAGTTTTTCAAATTTTACGGGGCTGATCAAAGCATCATATCATTCAATGTGCTGTGTTTGTATAAGGGCCTCTTCGTAAAAATCGGTACTTCATCAGCATTACGTTGCACCATTACAGGATTTATTTGTCATTTAGGTTTAATCTGTAGCCAAGGCGGGGTATAGTCATCTAAATCTACTTGGGTTTAGAGCTGCATATGGTTGGTTCTAAGCAGAAAGAAAGTAATTTTGTCAGTGAATTCATTGCACATGTAATTTAACTGCTTCATGTATTGTTTAGGTCTCGCTACAAGAGTATTTAAAAAGGTCAAAAGAAACCAAAAAGATATCTTCATCTACCTCACAGAACGTGTTGAGCGTTCTGTCTTCTACAAAATGTCCAACAAAAAACAAACTCGTCAAGACAAAATCAAAGAACTGTCCTGAAACGAAAACAAAAAAAACAAACGAAAAAGCTGAGGAATCACCAACAGTAGAACCCCCACGGTATGTTATATTCGATAACTTTCCTTTGTGTTATTTTCTAATATAAGATTAGTTCCAAAATAATGATTCTTTATACAGTGAAACCCCTCTTATCCTGTACTCAAAATATCCACAACTTCGTCAGAACTTTTCATGACATGCAGCTTGTATTTAGATCTGACTTTTTCAAAAGTACTAAATTCTCTGAAGCACTTTCAAGACTTAGCAACAACGAGGAAGTGCTCGGTTTAGTAAATCAGGTTGTCAAGCACCTGAAGTCAACAGGCATTGAAGCAAGTAAGATATACTAAGTGTATTGTAGATAGCTATTATTGCTGTGGAAATTTAACACAAGGGAAAAGGCAGTAGTAAATTAGCACTGTATTAAAATCCTGTTGGTGTGTATTTATAGCTGCAACTCCCAAGAGCGAAAGTGAACCTGTTGTGACAACCCCGGCTCCTGCCAAGATAGTCGAGAAAACTTCCTCTGCACCGAAGCTAGCAGCACATTCGCCTCCTCACGCTAGCCCAGTAGCAAGCACAAAGAATCAAGACCAATCTACAATATCCTCGATGGCAACGTCTCCCTTGCCGCTCAAGACCTTGACAACACAACACAGAGGTATAGCATTCTTGCTTGAATTTCATTTGGTGTGCGTTAGTTTTGGTAGTAATGTAGAAATGCTTTGAACGATAGATGGATTATCGCATTCTAAAAATGATCTATTTGTTCTAATTTTATTATAGGCATTTGTTAGCTGGTTATTGATTCCACTGGGTCAGTTTATTCCTAATTCTCGATCTATTTTATTAGATGAACAACGTCCAGCCCTGTCTGATGCAAGAAATCGGCATCCACCTAGACAGGTTTCAAACTTGCTATATTGATTTTTTAGTAGTTTTTGAATTTCTTAGCATGCCTGTGACTCCTTAATCCTCTTTTATTGCAGGAATTGAAATTCCACGAGCCTGGAACACACAGACGTCAGATATACGTTCGGAGACGAACAGACGATGACAGAAGACAATTTGATAGGTCTTTGTCCAGAAGTAGTTCACCCTCACCACACAGCAACTCCCGCACCTTGCCGGAGAGCCCATCACAAATTTACCCTTTGCATTCCTGCGATAGCAGGAGTCCGAACTATGGACGTATTAGTCCTCGTATTGTATCCCCCTCGTCTCCGCCACCCATGCACCGATGGCAGCAGTATCCGGCCCATAACGGTTGCGGCGACAGCCGAGAACCATTAGACAAACATCTAGGGAATTCTTCGCCCTACAGCAAAGATTATCACCCGCCTTATTACGAGGCAGACTATTCTGGCGGCAGAAAAGAATATTATAAGCACCCCGAACACACCCGCGCTCCACCGTTCCATCACCACCACCCAAGACATTTTAACGATCGGAATTACGAGGATATTCGACCTTCGCCGCCGCCACCACCTATGTTCACTAGGCATGACAGCGGTTCGTCATATGTAAACGATAGTAGATTACCTCCACATCATCACTCCGGTTCAGATTATAGCCGAACTTATTCAGGTCCAAGGCCATATAAGCCGTCATCGCCCAGTTCACCTTACAGGCGTTACACGTCTCCTCTGCCATACCAGTCGGAGGCAAATTACCCGCCGTCGCGGTGCTCTGGTGGATACAGAAATTAGATGATCATAGTGAGTTGACAATCTACTTTCATACTATCTACATAATGACAAATAACATTACCATTTTTCTCTATTTTATGCTGCAGATATTTTATTGTGTAAAGGAAAAAATTACTACTACTAAGTTTCAGTAAATTTATTTTTATAAACTCGATTTGCTATTTATGTTCAGTAAAGTTTTTCTGCTACACATTGCATTATCACGAGTTGAAATTTCTATTCTGTCGTTCTTCGCCCCATTTTTACACTTGTCGAGCAAATGTCTTGTTCGTAAGGACGTCAAGCACTTTGACGAAGAGGAGCTTGTCAGTCGTTTCGCTGCTATATAGCCTTTTAGGCTTGAATTCGGCGAGTGTGCGTTTTGTTCTATTCTGGTTCTTAAAGATCGTTGAGTACACGAATGAATAGTCACTGCCATTTTCAGAATGTTTTTTGATTGAATACAAAATCAAGGAAGTCAATAAAATTGTATTGGAGGGAGGAGAGTGAATAACAAACAATATATGAAAATTTGCTGTGGTCTACTTCCAGTTCTCAATCCATTGTTACCAGTGTTATGTTGCAACGGCTGAATAGGGAGGTTTCTCTTTTATCTCATGGAATAGGTTGGAAGCATTTGTATGCTATCTATCATTTTCCCCTGCTACTTAAATAACTGGCAACTGAAGAACAACAATTTGAAATTTTAGACTTTTATTGATGACTTCATGCTTTGATAGTTCATGATACATGCCAACTTTAGCATGCCAAATAACTACAGCAATTTATAGAAATCCCTCAAATGGCAAGCAATAATAATATGAGTTGGATTAAAAGGTAGAATATAAATATCATTGCATAAATCATGTTGCAGGTGATAATATTATCAGATGCACAGTTAAACATAATGGTGTATATGGAGTGCAGCAAACCATTATATGACCTATAAGACCAGCAGCCCAACAACTTGGAATAAAAAGCATAAAAAAGGGAGATAGCTAAGACAAGCAGTGCAGTGTACAAGCATATATTGTAGGCAAGACAAAAAATATAAAACAATGCCCAGTATGTGGACTAGAATTACTTGTCAAGCAAAAAGGTTTCAAATTAATATAGAGTGGAAAAAATACTAAACAAATGTTCTTGAATGACAAGCATTTGAACAGATGGGATAGCTGCATGTATGAAAAGTAGTGAAAAACATTGTGCCAGGAATGGTTGTTGGGTATGCTTTGGACAGCAAAATCACCAGATTATTCTCTGAGGCTCTTCAAAATCAGGCCACATGAAAGTTTTGTTCAGGAAAACTAGCAAAGTAGATACGTTTATTGTCAGGTACAAAAGGAATTCCAATATCACTGTTTTCTTATCCAGAGTAAGAATGTTGAGTCGAAACACAAGGTAAGGAATTATAAAATACCTCAGTTCAAACAATTTTTGAGGGACGGTAACTAGAGCGACACATACAATGTACACTACCGTCCAGAGACAAGGGCGGTTTGCAGCATGATTCATAGAAAAGCAGGAGTAGACGTAGACCGGAATAAGCAAGTATCGTACTACAGAATGGCGTAGGAAGTAGCTCCACAGGTAGAAAGTATAGTGTCTGTTGTCGGCAAGAAGGAAATCATGTATTTTTGTGGAGCTGTTCACACAGATGAAGATGACCAGGACGACTGTAAAAGTTCTGTAGGGATAACGGCTAATAGAGCGTATGAATCTTTCAATGCGATCCCTAGATATTAAAAATGGAGAGGCGAAAAATAAGGTGAAACAGAGGAAGTAGAGCATTTGGGACCCGTGGAAAGTTGCTTCGTGATTTGACTTATCGCCGACCACAATACTGCCGTTAATGATTACAAATAGACAGAATAACAGAAACACAATAGCATAAGGCCAGACTAATGCAATTATTCCCAACAGATTACTGAATATCAGCAAATATCTTGCCACTGCAACCATGAAGTTTGTCAGGAACCTGAAATATATACAACTGTCATTACAAACTGTACTTATGCCAAAGAACTTGAAAATTTTTACCTACCTGGCCAATTTATCCTTGATATTTTTGGAAGTTTCTATTTCCCTAATTTCTTTCAATGACATCAGTTCTTTAGCAATTGTTGTCCCAGCCATGAAAGCCACCCAGGCTATGTTTGTTTGTCGAAACAAAACAGAGATGAATCCCAGACTGGCTGAGGTTTTGTGATATGATCTCAGGTTTGCATAATATGAAGCAAGGATGAACATAGTTGAGCCGGAATCAGTGTAGTATAAGAAGGAGAAAAAGTAAAAAACTGGAAATGTAGCTATGGATATTGATTGTAGTACAAGCATTTGTTCCAAGTCTTTGGGATTTCTCTGAACCTGTTAATACAGACATCATCATTTAAACGCAAGTAGCAATTTTTCTGGATAAAATATCAGTACCTTGCTGCTATCATCCTTCTTCTGGTGGCTCACTTTCAATATGTTGTAAACAATAACAAAGCTGACAACATTGCAAAGCACGTTTACGAATCTCAAAGAATACACACTGCAATAGTAACTCTTTGCCAATAAGCCAATCGGTGCTTGTATTACCAGAGAAAAGACGTAGAGTCCTGGAAGTGTCGTGATTTTGTCATTCCACTGTAACCACAAGTTCTAAATTACTATTTACATACTTATCGCATTCGTAGAAAACAGGAACCTAGTAAGAATACTTACTTCCGAGAACGACCCTATGCAATATTTTTGCGCTTGTGGTATGTGAAAAAACTCATCTATGAACGGCTGAGGAACTGCATTACAAACTAACTGCAGAATGAACAAAGATACGCCAGCGAGAAGGGCACAACATAGCGATACCGTTGTGATTTCCGCCATGAGTCTTTATATCACGACTAAATCATTCCAAAATAGTGTACTTAATGAAAGGAGTCTTTTAAAGACTCAACTTCAAATCGATATATTATCAATGGGAAAACGCATACGGTAGAGAAAAAGGAATTATCTTGGGACGATATTACAACCGCTGATTATAGAGCGGTGGTATTTATTGTATGAAAAGATATTATTCTGGGGTTAATGACAATAATAATCTTTAATTTTTCAAGAAAATATATATATTATATTTTGTTATCTCTATACTGGGTACACATAGAATTTAATCAATATTTTGATGATGGGCTTACAGATAACAGTTCGCTGCGGTCATCGTAATTCCAATAACAGTTCCTTGCGATTGATTATCCGCAGGTGAGGCAGCGGATTGTACGAAAGGGGAAGAAATGAATTGATATACGCTGCTTCATTAAGAGAATTGAACAAACTGCACTTATGAATAGAATTAAAGATTTGCTGCACGCGGGATTACCCACACCCGGAGCAAAGCCCAAAGTGGAAGAGAACATTCCGGTTAGCTATCCAAAGAGTGAATATCGCTATATTGCGGATGGTCCCACAAACCCGATGGTCGACAGTGAGTTGATAGAATCCATGGACGATGCTTATTACGATTTCAAAACCGATATTAGCGTGTTCGAATTCAAAAAACTTCCGTCGAATCCTTCGCAGGAGATCGTGAACGAAATCCGGAAAAATCTACACCGGCAATTAAATGCTGTCTTGAAAAAACTCTCCGAAGTTATACTGGAAAGCCAGCCGTCCTATCAGAAGGAACTAGTGAGAGTCAGAGAGTTAGAGCAAAATTTAAAAACTGCCCACGAGATATGTAACTCTGGAAAAAATAACCTATTATTGGTTCCCAGTCAAGCAAGTTTGAGACTATTATATATAGTTCAACACAGAAGAAATTTGTCAAATCTCCACCAGGCATTGGCCACGGTGAAAACATTGGAACACACAGATGTCCGATTACGGGAGTTACTCGATGACGAGGACTATCCCGAAGCTATCCAGCTCTGCGTCGAATGTCAGAAGGCTGCTAACATTTATAAGCAATACAGTTGCATCAAAGATCTGTCATCAAAGCTGCAAGACACTTTGGAGTTGATAGAAGAGCAGATAGACGTTGCTCTTTCCAAAACTTGCAGTAAGTTCGATAATGGCGTGTATGGGAAGCTTCAGCTCGGGTACAAATTGTTGGGTAAACCCCAGACAGCGGTCGACCAATTGCTCATGCACTTTACCTCTTGTATTCACACAACAGCATTCCAAACGGTCGCCGAGTTTGGGAACAAGGCGTCCGAAAAGCTGACGCATAAAAAGCAGTTCAAAGATCTATGTTCAAATATAGACATGTCCGATTGCATTCCTTGTCTTATTTCTTTGTGCAAAGCCTTATGGAACATTATGAGAAGCTATTATAAGGTGACTCTGTGGCATACCCAAGATCTGGGGCATATGGATCAAGACGAGCTCCAGAAAGTGGAATTTGATCGAAAATACATACAGCAAAAGCTTGAGCATGGACGGCATAGAGTTTGGCTAGATGTACAGTCGAGAGTTCGAGTGTTTCTCACCGAGGTCGATCTGTCCAATTTCAAGTATGATGAGTTTATAAAGGTGCTTCACGTGGCAAAAAGATTGGTTTCCATTGGTGAGGAATTTTGTGGGAAAAAGGATGAAGAAACAGAAGAGAATCCTGGTTCTCACAGTTTTGTTAATAGCCTCGACGAGCCCATTTATCAACAGAGTTCACGGTACTTTCAAAATTATCATCAAAAATGTTTCGAAGAATTGCACATGTTTCTAGAAAATGAAGCTTGGGAGCCGTGTCCGATACGCGTGAATTTTTCACTCCTTCAACTACCTGAATTTAATTTTCTCCACGAGGCCACATATCATGATATCATACGAGTTCAATCTCAAGCGATGTGTTCCGACCCCAATGCAATAAGCACTTCATATTTTGGAAATACGCAAGAAAAGTTTACTCCTTTTAACGAATTTGAGAAACAGAAGGGTGATGTACGTACGGCAAATGGCGAATCTATGTTCAGGCCGAAATTCACCTCAGACGACTTCAGCGATGACGAGATGTCAGAAGAACTGCTGAAAGACTATGTTGACGAAAGGACAGGCGACCATGCTGCCTCAGAACCATCTACAAAGACATCAAGGAAACACAAAGGACCAGTACTGACAAACACTGGCCTTAACGTTCTTCGTACATGCGGCAAGTACATGAAGATGTGTGATGTTATAAAGCCTATAGCTATGGATGTAATAACCTGTATGACACAGTTGTTCGATTTCTATCTATTTTGTGTGGTTCATTTCTTTGTAACAAAGGATCACAGCAGACCACGATTTAGCGAGAAGCTGTCTGCGGTTTTACCTCGTATAAAAGATGAGATTATGATTCTGCAGGGTGGACTTGTCGAGACATCTGATGGTGCGGAAGTTAATGGTGCTCAACCAAGCAATAATATCATGTTACCCTTCCTTTCACCCTTTGTAACCTTGGATAAAAAAAAGAACTTCTATGGCTTTTCGTTTAGAATAATTGCCACTGAATCATTGATGAATTTAGCCCATCAATTCCAGAATTTGCGACCAAACTTAGAAAAACTTATTCCAAAAAGCAAGCAAGCTTTTCTTCATCATTTCTATTCCCAAACCATAAGCACATGCCCTGAAGTACAGTCCAGCGTTTATTACGATATTGCTTCCAAATGTATTGATTACGATATGATTTTATTGGGTATGGAGAAAGTCAAATGGGACATTCACGAAATCATGTCGCAACACAGTGGCTATGTAGACGAATTACTTCACCAGTTTCACGTTTTGAAAGTTATGATATCCTCTGCAGATACAGATGTCCCTGTCACTCCAGAAATTTATGAAATCATATGGAAACACTGTATTCTATTGGCTAACAAAACACTTGTTGAAGGATATTCCAACGTGAAGAAATGCAGCAATGAAGGTAGAGCACTGATGCAGCTGGACTTCCAGCAATATCTGATGAAAATTGATGAATTGACCAAAGTCAGACCAGTTCCTGGCAAGGAATTCGTAGAAGGTTACATCAAGGCTTTCTACTTGACAGAAGAGGACCTGGAATTGTGGATGAAAAATCATCCGGAATATACAAAAAAACAGTTAGGGTCCTTAGTGCAATGCAGTGCCTCATCTCACGCGGGAAATACGAATAAACGGAACAGGCAAAGAATGTTGTCACTTATTGACGATTTGACAGGAAGGAAATGATGAAAATATATTCCAGTGGTTAATGAAGATCGAGCTATATTATATAATGTTCATGTTAATTACAGATAGATTATGTAAATGTGCACATAACTGTAGAGTAACTGTACCTATGTAAATGCATGTAGTTATTATTCAAATTTTGAAATATAAACTTTTATTCAGGTTATTGCATTTATTGTTGTTAATTGTAATCAATGGCTGCAAATACAAACATACCAAGGAAGATTGGACTACATGGTAAGGGATCATAAGGATACCTTCTCGGTCGAAAAATTCTAGACGAACATTGAACATTAGAAAATGTTACTTGCTTGGGTTTAGTAATTAGGTATTTTGTATTCGATGATAAAGTAATTCATCTCCATGTGCAAGACTTGATATTGAGTGCTCTTTTAAAATTCTCTACGATTTCGGGTGATTCTTAAAGTGGTTATGTGGATTACCGAACTAATATGTCACTTCGATTTCGTTATTTTGTCAAATAATGATATGCAAAGTAAATTTTACATTTAAAAATGTCTACTATGATTTAAAAAAATTTCTTGCTCGCGACCTTTAACCCTGACGGAAAGACCGCGAAAACTTGATCCAGTAGCTTTTACCAATTTCCACTTTGCGTTGTTTCATTATAGTTTCTGTAGACTGGAATGCTATTAAATCAGTCAATCGGTAAATTACAACTACATATACCATTGCTGTGAATAACCATGTCTAAAATTGAGAGTACCGACTATAAAATATGGAAGAAAAACACGCCTTTTCTCTATGACTTTCTGGTGACTCATTCCTTGGAGTGGCCGAGCCTAACTGTTGAGTGGTTACCAGATCTTACCCGACCTGAAACAAAAGACTTTTCTGTTCATCGTCTTATACTTGGAACTCACACAACAGAAGAGCAAAATCACTTGATTATTTTGGCTGTTCCATTTCCCAGCCTGCAAGCTGAATTCGATGCAACCAGTTACGACAGTGAAAAGGATGAGTTCGGTGGATACGTCGCCAAGAGCGGTAAGATCGAAACAGAAATCAAAATAAACCATGACGGCGAAGTCAACCGTGCACGACACATGCCTCAGATACCGTGCGTGATAGCCACCAAACCACCTTCGAGCGACGTGTTGGTATTTGATTACACGAAACACCCTAGTAAGCCAGATGCAAGCGGTAAATGCAACCCGGATCTACGATTGAAAGGCCACCAGAAAGAAGGGTATGGACTGTCATGGAATCCGAACAGCACCGGACTATTGCTGAGTTCTTCTAATGACCATACAGTATGCATGTGGGACGTCAACGGTGCCACTAAAGATAACAAGAACTTAACGGCCTTGAACACTTTTAAAGGTCACAGTGATATAGTTGAAGATGTGTGCTGGCACTGTCTTCACGATAGCTTGTTTGCCTCTGTCTCAGACGATCGCAAGTTGATGGTTTGGGATTCCAGATCAAATTCTACCGATCAACCTATTCACGCGATCGTAGCCCACGATGCAGAAGTGAACTGTGTTTCTTTCAACCCATACAACGAATATATCCTCGCTACCGGGTCCTCGGATAAAACCGTGAATCTTTGGGATTTACGTAAGCTCGATTCGAATCTGCATACATTCAGAAATCATGACGACGAAGTATTCCAAGTTCATTGGTCTCCGCACAGAGAAAATATTTTGGCCTCCGGTAGCAGTGATCAAAAATTGAACGTATGGGACGTCAAACGAGTTAATAAACAAGGCAGTGAGTTCAAAGAGGAGTCTCCTGAACTTCTCTTCTCGCACAGAGGTCATTCCGCAAAAATATCAGATTTTTCGTGGAATTGTAATCAACCGTGGACGATATGCTCTGTTAGTGAAGATAATATCATGCAGATGTGGACCATAGCTAGCAACATTTGTAAAGATGATTAATAGTAGATGCATTAGTGTTTGGAACAGGGTTGAATTTGAACATGATAAGCCCTAAGGCTTTGGGATATAATCTAAGCTTTTTGTTGCGGAAGTTGACGGTCGAATGTGTGAGGCATGGCTATCGGAATAGTTGTCCTATTACTATGTACATGCATACTATATGTGTATTAATTTTACCTTGTCAAAATATTCTTTTTGGTCACCCTATCTTGAGGGGCATTAAGCATGGTTGGCCCAACACTGCCAAAGTTTCCAAATACAAAGTAAATGCATTTTCATGTAACGTTTATACAGTAATCATTTTATTCGACGTTTCAAACTAGAGTGCACTTACTTGTATGTAATAACAGAATAAAAACAATTCGGCACAATTAACATATACACTATTAGTTTGGCTTTACAAATCCATAATATATACTGGCGTTAACTGAAATATAATTTGGCCATGTAAGAGTTTTGCATATACTGTTTTACCAAAGAGCCAAGAATATCATCATGATATGGAATGCAAACTTATAATCCCTTTGTCAGCAAGTCTCTATGACTCAAGCTGAGGGCCTAGGGCAACATTCAAGCCCAACCAAATATTAAATATGTCAGGTAAATATATTGCAAGCACCATTTCAAAGAATTGCCTCTTGAAGGTGGAACTACTCTACACTTACTGTACTTCTTTATTTATTCATCTTTCACCACATCTTTAAACAATAATTTCTTTACGAATTCTCATTCTCCATAGCGGCAGTAAATTTGCTAACATCAAGCTACTTGTACATAATAATAGTTTGAAATTAAAGTATATTTGCATCAAAATTTTGTACATTATTATCTACAATCTCAATCTACTGTATATATCAATATCTTCATCCGATTTAATTAAGTATAATTTGAAACAGCAGAACCTAGAGCATAGTCATTTGTTTAGAGGGGTTGACCTTGCTGTCATCCATTTCTTTTATATTTTTCGAAGACACATAGGAACTGTTTGAATAACCTAAATTAGCTTGCCTTTTCTGTTTCTGTTGTTTTTCGTAAAGAATCGCTTTATTGACAGGTGGGCCTGTGGAAGAAAGTGAAAATTGATGGTGCACATCTATCTAGTTATTATCACATGTATCAATGGATGTTGCATTCTCACCAAAGTAGCTTAAAAACACCGGTAGAAATATCAATCCGTGTGCCATTCCAAGAAGGGTTGTTACGAGACACATTCGGAAGAAAAATATCTGGATAAGTTGAGCTTTGGCCCATGCCAGGACTATGATTCCTGGTAGATTTGTTAAGGCCACTCCAGCAAAGACCTGTCATCAAGAATATAGCTCTGTATCAGTAAATGCAAGAACGGAACTTCCTAGATTCTAGAAGAATGATGACAGTTACCGCTGGGCCCATGATAGTCATTGCTTCTATAGTGCGCCGTTTCCTACTGGCAGAAGTGTTCAAAGAAAATCCTCTGACAACATGACTGACAAACTCGACAGAGAGTCCGATTGCCTGAGTAATATTAACAAGAGCGGGTAATATAAACATGTCAAAACAATCTCTGCAATACAGACTCAATTAGAAGACTACGAAATAAACAGTGTGAAATTTTAGCATGAGGAAGGATATAATACTATTTCTAGGCATGGGTTGCATGTCATTTAAATGTAATATTTACAGAACAATGACAGTACAGTAGCAATAAGGTAGTAAGCTATTCTAAGCAAGCAACTTACTGCAACTAAGTTTATGAGAGAGACAGCATTCAAATCCACTCCCCATAACGAACATAAACCTGCAGTGTCCACTACGATCATGAGAATGGTTACTAGCGTTATAATGCCAGAATACACGTCAAATCCGAGGAGGATAAAGTTAAAAATGAACGTTGGAACGATGCATATGCCGAGCTGAATTGCAGTTTCTTCTACCATAGTGAGATATTGCTCGTAATACACGTAGTAAATGCTGCGAGGAAAAATAGATAACAAATCTTTTAGTCATGCGGATCCATCTGAGTATAATGTGATAATGGACCCAAAGCGCAAGAATAATGATGCCGCTAGATAATCGAGCAGCATACGCAAGTACTTCCAAGGCTGAGATACATATTTTTCAATTATGAGTTAAAATAAAGAACTAAACGGATAATTTTCGAGAACTATTTGTAGTTCCTTGGTGAATTCATGTTTATTTACCACTATTGGATTTTGTATGCATATTTAAACAAACTGGGGGGTCCAGCATCCAACATTCTCTACAATTTTCTACTTTCTTCAATTACAATGCAACTTCATTTTACCTATATGGATAGACTTCAAAACCATCAGGTACGTCGGAAGCGAAATATAACGTTTTCGTGATATTCTCTGCCAAGATTCGTGCCATTTTTAAATTTTCAGTACATTCAGCAGATTTGATGCAGATGCTATGATATGTGAAAAAGTAACTTGCGGGGATCGCAGACTGATTGTCCACGTCCTCGATGTTAACGGCGTTACCGTAAGCAGCATGACCTCTGCAGAAATTGAAAGGTATTGATTTCTATGACCTGATTTTCTAATCGCATAGATATGACGAACCCTTTGTTGCATGCTATCCCGGGATTATCTTTGAGGAACCAGGGTAAATATTTCATGAATTCATCGGGTGTTGGTTCCTTTTGATTAATTTTTAGACACGGCTCGCACCTAGCATCGCTGGTTGCAGGACAAAAATTCGTTATCTCTTCGCTGTCGTTACCTATGCCATGTCTAAGCATAAAAAAGAGGTAAGAAAAGGACAAGTACTAGAAAAAGCATTAAAAACCTTAAATCTTGTATGTATTGAAACACCTTAAGATCTCTACTAACTCAACTGATTACCTGCAGCAGGAAGAACGGCCATTAATGCCCTGTCGTTGAATCCAATCAACATAATCGTCATACCACGATGAAGCCGGCTGTTCAATTTTCCAACTAGGAAAAAGTTGTTTTGAGAGGAGTTTAATATGTAATTACCGTTTCTAAATACTGCGAATCAACCACAATACAACTAGAAAAGTTCCACGATTACCTTACTCTCGTTGTGATCTAATAATTTATTGTGACATAAGTTTGCTGTGCCTTTGCACAAGGCACAAACAAAATTTATTCATGATAATATTACTCTCGGAGAATGTGCCATGTAGGTAATTCCATTCTTTATTTATTTATCTTTACAATCGTAGCTTATGGAAATCCCCCACAAGTTGGCACCATTCACTATTCGAATAAATATACTCACTAATCGGGAGTCTGAGAAGCGTACGATATCTGTTGCACGAGTGAATACGTATCGCAACCGGAGCTTCCGCAAATATATTTTCCTGAATCCGGGTTTGAAAAGTTGTATGGGCCTATTTAAATTATCAAGATATGTTTACAGATATATTAGTGCAAATGAAAGAGATTCAGTTTAATCAGCTGGGAAATTAATAATTAGCTCAAATTCTACTTGCAACACATTAAGCTCTGTTTAGGGAGTAATTTCACTATCCATTAAAATTATCACTGTAAACAAGAAACCTCTGTCACCTTTAGTAACGAAATACACGGGAACACCAACTGATAGAAATTTTTCCATGTAGTCAAAGTAATCCAGCACGTAAGAATCGGTTGGCACGGAAAGATCTTGATCGAGTCCTACAGTAATGTTTGCGGAGAGATAACAGCACCAGAAAAACAGTGCGAAGAACAATATCATCTATAAAAAATATGGTTTATAATGTATGACTGGGTTTTATTATATGGTATTCTAAACACTGGATGGCAACAGTATTCATGTATAAATATTTATTCACTAATTATTATAATATGCATACCACAACAACTCGGACAATGTCATGCATAAGAGCCGGAGCATAATATTTTTCGAAAAAGCTTTGAAGGCGCATAGGCGTTGGCTTTTGTTCCGCCGTCATGGTAACGCAGCATAAAATGTCCGCGCGATTGCTCTGAAACGTACAATCATAAATTATTAGCAATAATAATGTTAAGTGAAAAAATTTAAAGCAATGATGATGATTGTTTATGATAAATTACTTCTTGTCTTTTTGCATCAAGAGTCAAAACAGCCACGAATACTGTGATCTGTAGGAGGAAGTCGAAGGCGATAGCTAGCGCTGCACACAGAGCAAATTGTTGCACTGCAGGCATATCAGATATGGCACCGAGGAAAAATACCACTGCTTCTGTCAGAGAGCACAGCAACATACTCGGAGCTACTTGTCCTAGAATTCTTCCGATTTGATTCTCCAGAGTTTCTCCGGGTTGTCTTTCATCGCGCTGTTAAAATAGGCAGCCGTTTAGTAAGGCACTGGGAACATTGAAGTTGGAGTTGTCATGAAATTCTGTTTTGTTTTTTTCCAGAGTGCATTATGACATGATATGGTACCTGATACTCAAGTGTCAGAATGAAGACATTATCAGCGCCTATTGCCAGTACTAGAAAAGGCACAACTTCGATCACGATCAACGATGTTGCTATACCGATGTAGCCGTAGAAGCCGATACTGGCGAACACGCTGCCAAGGATAACGAATATGCCGATGAAAGCTAGAGTTACTTTGGAATCAACCTGTCAAATATCAGAATCAGTAAGTAATCAAAACATTTCATTTTCAAAGTAGCTATTGTCGTAGGGTATGAAAGAGAAGACTAATACGAAAGATCTGTATATCTTTCAGAATGCACTTTTGAAAACATCAAATAATAAGAAGAATATGACCGAATACTAAACTGACTTCAACTGTATATTGAAAGCCCATAAAACGTTTGAGAAAAATATTGATACACCTTAATACATCAGTAAACAACGCGATAACGTAACTGTAACCATCAGTAAATGTTTTACAGCAAACATATCAGGAAATCACGCTGCGTGCTTGGTCTGGGATTGCTAGTAAATCATACTTTATAGAGTGATTAGCATGTTATTGATGTCAAGAGCTCATATGGAATACTAATAGCAGAAGTATGTTTGTCTTGAAACAACAAAGCCATTTCCTTATGAAGGTCGACATACATCCCACAATGATGCATGTACAAGGAGAACCAGGTCTAAGCTCCCCAGGGGATCAGACTCAATACAGCTTAAATACTGTATATATTGTTTAATTTTGTTGGTCCTAGTGAATTTTTATTGATATGACATTGTTTGAATGAAGGGCTTGGCTTGTATGGTGTGGACTGATCTAATTAAAGTTTTATAAATTAAAATTTTCTGACATAATAATAATATACCTTTTGCGTTAAAGACTTACCTGGATGGCTCTGTTAGTGTAAAATAATAATCAGATTAGGTAGTACATGTTCTATAAATTCATTTTCAAAATATTTACTCAGGGCAACTTCACTCGAACGATATTGAAAAACTCACCGGAATTCGAGCTATGGAGGTGTATGTCCCAAGAGAAATGGTAATATACAGAAAGATGGCCAGGTAGCTGCCAGCGAAGATTATGAGATCTGCCTGACTCGATCTAACAATCTCGTCTTCGATTGAACGCTGTGAGTAAATAAGTAAGATATTATTCTTTTTCACTGTTGATTTACTACCTGTTATTCTACTTACCTCGGAAAAGTAAGCATAAGTAAAGTTGGGATTCCTGTCTTTCCAAGTCTCTGTCAAGTTAAGAAATCTCTCTTCCCATGCTAATGCCATTCTAAATTCGAAGCTGTCCCGTGGATAATTATTCACCAAAAAGGAAAGTAGTAGAGCCGACGATTCATGGTAATCGGTATCCTGAAACAGGGAAAAGATCTAAATGCGTTTCAGTAGTGTGAGGGGGGTCCCCATGAGTTCTAGGGAATAAAATTTATCTAACACCGATTCAAATTCAATATCACACATCATAAGCAATGTCACTTGTTCGTAATAGTGGTGAAAATTCTAGACCAAGTCATATGACGAGTAAATTCAAGATAACTTCTGTACAATGTGGAGATATTGGTGCTGTAATAATGGGAAATAAGATAGTCGTTATGTAAGGATTAACTAGTGATTTGTAAGGAGATTGACATATGGTAAATTGTACCGGAGAGTGAGAGTATTGGCAATTGTAAGAGATTTGATGGAATTGAGTTTGCAAACATAATGTTACCTATCGCATTCAGTGCGTACATAAGGTTTATGCTATCGTGTGGATATCAAACTTACTTCATAACCACCCATCGCTACATAGGGGAAAACAGGCCCCCCGTAATCGCCCATACAGTTTTGCTGCATAGGAGTTGTGTCTTGTACAGAGCTGGGAGCTCTGTGAACAGAAAAGAATAGAAATGAAGGTGGGTAAAACTAGGTTCCGTGCGAAGGAAACCGTTAAATAACACTCACTGTACGCAGTATAAAAAGTGATCGTGATAGTCAACAAGTTGGGTCATTCCAGTGATGGAATTGAGATATTCAACGGTTTTGCTCAGTTCATTTGGATCATTTTGCCAGTAGTTGAGTACTGTTTGGATCGTACAGTTGTTGTTGTCCGGTGCCAAGGGCTTGAAGCAAATATCCTGTTAACAACAATTAATTTCCATCCTTATGTTATGCATTACTCTTTAAGTAGATTTGTAACGGTATCTATGTAATTAGCTCAAAAGTTTGTTTGGTTGGTTGGATGTTCATTTGTTTGTTTTGATCTTAAGATGAGATTATCATAATACTTTCAATAATTTACTAATTTTCATGTACAGGAACTTGACAAAATAATTACTAAATATTGATACTAACTTTTAGCGTAACATAGTCTCTTCCTAATCTATCCATTCCCTCAGGAAATGGTGCTTTTAGATAGCGAATGGTGTTTTGAAATTCGAGCACTTCTAATAGTCTTTCTTGGTCGAGGATAGCGGAAAAATTAAAAGGCACTCCGTTAAAAGACGTGTAAGATTGAGTATTTTTCTCCAGTTCTGGCTGCAGTTTTAAAATAACTTGTTCGGTACGATAGAACGCTCCGAAATTTTCGTCGAAAAAATCTTTTTCCTGGCGTACTTTACTCCCTTCTGTCGACCAGAGCTGAATCGGGTCGGTGGTCAGAATGATCTTTGGTACACCGAGGCTCAGTATAACGACAACCAGCGCTGATATTAGAATAATCCAGCCCGGGTTCCGAGCAACAAATCCACCCCATATTTGAAAAGCGCTTTGAAAAAAATCCTGACTCTTCTTGCCCCATGCTTCGAAAAAGTTGATGTCATCCAATGTGAGGTTGGGTCTAGATTTATTATCCTTGCCGATCTGAATAAAAAAATCAAGTCAATTTAAACTTCATGTTATGGGGCCCCAATATAGGGAGTAGAATTAGTTGTCCTTAAAATTCAACTTTCGATCCTGGAGTGCCCCCTCCCCCCCCAGAGGTCTGAAGCCTTGGCCATGGTTAATATGCTACGTATCTAAATAGCCCTATCCCCCAGTGGTCCATCAAATCGGCGAGCTGGGGGCTATTGCCCCCTTCTAAATCCGGCTTTGACAAGATTTAAGGTTCCTATCAATGTAATTGTAGTACCCTTAATCGAAGTATGACCCTGCTGAATTATAAAATATCTACTTTGTGAATCACAAATTCATTTACCGTTGCGTAATCTCCTCCTTCGCTCTCAGATTCTTGATAGTTAATTACTAGAGGTCCCTTTCTCAAGGCAAAGAAGCATCGGATACCAACGAAGACTAGAAATGCGGTGGTTAACAAGCAAAACACTATAATTAAAATGACCAAAACTCCGTCCATTGTCCCGATTAAAAATGGCGGCTCCGTTGGCTCCATGGGAGGCAGCGGGGGACAAGCATCGGTACAATCTGTGCAACTACACGCCGCTGTTGTGTTTGGAGTTATATCTGTGCATTTATAAACGTCCACACCAAATTTCGTAAACGGAGCTGGCGCTGCGAATTCAAATTACCGTCAAGTGTTAAAATTAATATATAGTCTAGACTCTACAGGACGATTCGTTATTTGATAAAATAAACCGATACCTTCTGTATTGTTATCAAGTATTACAAATTTGATGTCGATCGGAGCGATGCCGTTGCTAGTCGATCCCATGTAGCCGTACCATTGTTCAGCAGTGCAGTATTCTCCGCTGAATCCGTTGCACATGAGATCAACGACTTTACCTGAATCGTACCGTACGTATCGTAAATTTGTCACATCTCCTATCAAACATCAACGCACCTACCGTTCGTTTGTGGAAATACAACATCTTTACAAGAATCGAATATGCCACCAGAATAGTCCACTGTTGTGTAAGTCGTGTATTCTAGTACTTGAGACCCGTTGTAGCGAGATACGTTAAGAAATGTCGCCTGATTACCCGAACATGTATTCTAAGCAGAAACGATATGAATCAACACATTCACTATATTTATTTATAATTACCACTAATTATTACAAAAGTATCTCAAAAATCATTGATGGTATCGTAAAAAAACAGTAACGGTATCTAGAGACTTTAAGACACAAATATGTTGAACAAACAGTGACAGTGACAAACACCAAATTTCGGACGTAAACCAGAGAATTTTTTTGTTAAAAACAGGACATAAACTAAAAATGACAAAACATTACCTCACAAAATATCATATGATAGTTTCTGGAACAACTCGGACATCTGTCGAAAAGCAAATCGGGCGCTGAGTATTGTTTATTCAGAGTAGCTACTTGATTTCTGTCACAACAAATTTCTATTTCGGTTTGTTCAGGTTCGAACATGTCAGGGCAGACCCCTTTTAGTTGCTGAAATATAACTTCATCTGACGTGTGCTTGCTTGCCGGCTGATTTGCTATGCATGGTACTTCTCCTGAATTGCGTAAAAATACCGATAGAAAGTGGTCCACATCGATCGTGATGTTGCGCGTATCGCAAACCTCTTTCCACATTTAATGCCGATCGAAAACCATAATTATGACAATCTTGAGATATATACGGACTTAATACTATATAACTCACCTCTCATTTCGGTGTTTGTGGTGATTGTTGGATTGTATCCACATTGACCGTACATAGCACACCAACCCGGTTGACCATAATCCGCCTGTGCTTGTTGGATGACCTTAACGTATATTTTTAAAATTAGATATTTCTTCGTAGTCTGATTATGCGTATTCACTTGTATGTAAAACTAAGCCCTTTGACTACTTTTACTATGTCTATGCGTCTTTACTTTACTCCAAAGTAAAATATTGCCTATCAACTCGACATATCAACCGTAATTTCCCTAACCATCTGGTACGCAATAGCCAGGAGGAGGAGTGCTGCGACTCGCATCTTGATCTTTACAGGGTATCCTCGTTTTGTTGAGAAATGCAAGAATAGACTAATAGCAGGTCTCTGTATGTACTGTATTTGTGATATCAGATAATTCCTTCCTTCAATGAATCTGTGGAAAATAAATTTCTTGCATAAATACCAAGTGAGTGTACGACATTGTATTTACAAGGTAACAAGTAAACTGTTGCGAATGTTTATCTGTAGTTTCAAAAGTGGCGTGATCATAGGTCGACTAGATTGCTGTGTGCTATTACGTAAATTATTTACAAATGTTGCGAAACAAGACTGCGAAGGAGCATCGTAAAACAAACAGTATTAATAAGAACACAAACTAAGTGATTGCTTCGTGGAAAACTGCTTCTATCGCCGGTAAAAATATATTGTGATATGGCTTGGACAGAACGGTTCTCAGTTCTATAATTACCTCAGTCAGTTTATTAAAGTCAACCTTGTTCAAACGATTTTTGAGGCCTTTCGATCGTAGATTCCAATTCAATTTGTCCGGCTCAATATTGCGACCTCATTTGAGGATGCGTGTCATTTTAATATTCAAAGTTATGTCGAACATGCGGGAGATAACCAAGCATGTTAGCAAGCAGGTAAAGTAAACTGCCATTAGCGTCCTCATTTGTTCAATGACTTCATCTCCGAACGGTGTTTACACTATATAGGTCAAACTTTTAGAGTTCCAACGGCCCCCATATAAATGTATTAGAAATCTGAAATATTTTCCCTTCAAGATTGTTCCCACTAACAGTCCCCTCCACTATAAAAAATCCTTTTTTACCCGGTGCCATTCACCATGATATTCACTCCGATATTTACAGTGTATTTGATTGGTTTTCTTTAGTTTAGGCGGCAACATCTCGAATTTAGTGAATAAGCGAATAATGTGAACACCAGTTAGAAACTAGGACAAATAACAGTTAACTTGAACTGGACAATGTTCACAAATATATAATGAAGATAATAACAAAAAAAGCTAAAGAAGTACCACGGAAAACAATCCCTCCTAACTACCGCTAAATATATAAAGAGCGCCCCTGACGCCCTAATATAATTATTGAGCAATGGAAGCTATATCTTACTTGTTGGCGCCACTACATGTTGTGAACTATACGGCCTACTTAGAATTTGCATGCCCGGGACCAAGACCGCTACTGGATATATCGATCTATCTAGATTCTAGATCAATATAAGTAAATGTGTATTCGCCGATTTTACAATATACAAAACCAATCGACTGGACCGACTTGGAACAAATTTGGTGTGGTGACTAAGGGGATCCAAGCGCAGGTCGCGGTAGCGGTATTTTTTTCAAAAAAAGATGCCCTGGAGAGCGATGTCGCGGGGCATGTTCGCTTCAACGCATCCTATTGGCCAGAATATCACGTCGATCGAAACAACTTAACTATTCTATTTTGCTTGCACTGTCCTTTTAAGGCGAACCCGGGCAGCGCCGTATCTCTCTTGCTGGTTTTTCAATATTATACATACTCCCCATTCAGTGACTTCCAAGCATAAACGGATCAACATAGTCGCAAGAGTAGCAAATTCCATGGGTCCTGCGTTCTCTGAGCCTCGGAGCCTCGCGGTTATACGTTTTTGTGTTTTGTCAGGTCATTTTATGTATCAGAATTAATTATAGTAGTGCCTCAGTGTAAAATGCAAGATATAACGATCTCTAAATATAAAACCGCGCGCCAAGCGAAAAAATATTGTGATGATGGTCTCAAATAATGAATAATAAAGCGCTAGTACTTGTAAAGCTGAGCTTCACATGTTTATCTGCATAAAATATTGTTTTTTGAATGCATATGCACCGCACTAGCGCTTCCAAGTTCAGCTTATATACGCCAAATGTCATCACTATACCCTCACCCCCTACAATTAGAATTAACAGGCCAAGGGCACTCCTATAGTCCGTTGAGTGTATTTTGAAATAAGGAGAATTTGCTTATGGTGATCGCAGATACTGTTAGCAGATATCAGACTTCATCATGAGCATTATTTACTTACTGTATTGAATTAATACCTTGCTTCATCTTATCCATCACTAATTATCATTCATATATTCGTGTAATGTAATCCGGGGATTCCACTGTATATGTGTGGGCCTTTAAATGCTATCACAGGCTCATCACAGTGGAGTCTCAGCATTCTTGGGATGGCCCTTATGTCCATGGCTAATCTGACCTGTCATTTTGATAAAGCTGGTCTGTGGCAAAGGGTGGAAATTTAACACAATGAGGCTTTCCATTCATCTTGCGATATTATATGGACTGTTGGCTTCTGACTACGCTACTTATCCTTACTAAACTTATCCTATTTATTCACTGCTTAACAGTACTATGGTAGCCTACATTAATAGCTAAACTCATTTCAAGATTCTACTCTGTGTTAATTACCAGTATGATTCTAATAAAGTTTTTACTTTATTTCATGACAAAAATGTTCTACTGAATGTGAGGGAGAGTGAGCACACCAAACTAAACTTTAATAGAAATATGTAAGGGAATCAAACAGAATTTAACAATTTCAACCTGAACAGTACAAGTACTCGATCAACAGGTCTGTTGTAAATTTTGCCACAGCTTCCCTTAATTTACAATTTCCAAACGCATACTCAATTTTTACATAGTTGGTACATCAAGGCAAAAACGATCTACCACGATTTAACAATTGTTTATAAACCTGAAGTACAAATAATCCCTTTTGCATGTGATCAACCCAATGACACAGAAGCACAAAGAAATTATTAAATTTTTACATAGTATTGTACTAGAGTCGAAAAAAAAATATGTTTGTGCTGAAATAGGCAGCGCGCTCGCCTTACGGGCTCGAGCTTCTCACTATGTGTAGCAGCAGTAAACGATGGTAAAACTTAAAACCACATGATGATAAAATAGCAACCTCCTTACAATCTCAGATTCACTGATTATCGGGCAAGGCATCTTGGCCTTCCGATGTCGAGAGTTTACGCTCAGTTATGCTCAACTTCTCTTCGACTTTTTTTTCTAAGTCGTCCAAACCCTTCTCTTTTATGATCACTTCGCGCGGCTTGGCACCGCCGAAAATGGATGACTGTGGGTTTGCCACCGCGTTTATTGGAGCGGCGACAGAACGTGGCTTAAGCTGCAAACGTGGCCTGCCTGCAGTGTCCGCTGAGTAATAAAACCAATGTTTAGGTTGCTTGCAATTAGCAAAATGAAATAGGATAGCTGTACCTGGTGGACTATCTGGAACATAATCTCGCTGTTGATGTCTGTCGCTATAATCCTGGTCTCGGCCATAATTCCGACCGCCGCCAGCACCTCCACCACCACCTCTATATTGAGATCTGTGATCACCGCCCTCGTTATTGTACCCGCCATATCGTGGTTGATACCCGCCGCCCCGGTTTCCTCTTCCGTACCCTCCTCCTCTGCCGCCTTGATCTTGATCGCGAGAATATCCTGACAGATTGAAATGTCATCGCCAGTTAGTAGTTGCATATACACTATAGCTTATCAGTGTTTATGTTGTAACTTGCCGCGAAAAAACTCTAATTTACATTGACTGAAACTACTTTTTCAAAATTCACTGTATGCAGAATAGCAAGTAAAAAATAAAAATCTACCTCCCTGAGACGAAGCGTGACCATAGCCACCCTTCCCTCTGTACTCTCCTCTGCCACCACCTCTGTGTCCTCCACGGTTATCTCTGCGATTTTCTGCCACATTCACCCGGAGATTTTTGTCCTCAAATAGCTATGTATGTAACCAGATTTTAGTATATGTCTATGTACGGAAGAAAGAATAAAAAAAACTTTACTGCTCCATCGAATGCAAGTGCCTCTTTCAGTGATTCCAAGTCTTCGAATTCAACATAACAGAATCCTAAAAACATGTTAGAAGCAATTGTTAAACAACTACAATAAAGTTCTAAGTTGCCTAATTATAATTCAGTTACAGTTTATTCTGCTCATTATATTTATAATATTTCAAACATGTTTTATATTGTACCAACCTTTAAATTTATCAGTTTCCTTATCACGAACCAATCTAACATTTCGAATCTGAGATGGTAATGAAAAATAGTGATTATTATAGAATAAGGAGAACAAATTACTCTATTATTTATACTACTATACTATTTGAAAATGGGCAATGCTAGCTCATACCTTTAGGTCCTTGAAAATAATGTCAATATCCCCTTGAACAGTAAGTTCTGGGAGGTTTCCAACAAATAAAGTAAACGGTTCCGACGTAGGCAATTCCTTCGACCCACGACCCCCTCCCCGTCCTCCTCCACGCGAGCGATACTGAGACTTTACACCGTCACTGTACCTGATAAAAAATTATGCATGGTAACTAAATATAAATGAAAGGCCAGTACTGTATCCTGTGTATGGATAAAACTTGCTGAATACTATAATTGATAATTTCTGTTATATAAGTTTATATGTTTTAAGCATATACATGTAATTGCAGAGAACGTTTCACTTAAAAAAGCATAATATACTCAGACCAATCGACAACGCTTGGGTTCCATTAATTATATTTTTTGAAATACCATCACAAAGCTTTACTATGCATTGATGACAAGCAAGTCTTGTCCAAATTTTCTGTGGAATTATTATACATCCATGGATTTTACATATTTAGATATCCTAGTTTCATGCAACAGTAAAGCAACTACTGGATAAGCAATTAGCACTATCTAGCATAACCTGCACTTCTCAAGCATTCTTTTTATAAATTCAAATGTTATATCATTATGATATACTTACCCACTTCCATACCCAGTGCCATAATCTGTCATGACTCGAATACCAGAACTTTTCAGGTGTATTTTATATTACTTCACTATCTTAATGCTTGTATACCACTATCGAGTCGAAAGTTATTCTTTACTTATGCTCAAATATTATTGGTTGATAATTCTGTATAACAATAATGGATATTACAATGAAGGGAGTACGGACGCCACTTTAGTTATTTTGCTAAATCAGAGTTTGCATTCCGACGCGCTTGTCATCTTGCAATTGGAACATGCGCTTTGTTAGAATTTACACTGTGAAGCGAATAGCTTAATTGAATCTAAGAAATCTATTTATACCTCGTTGCGACATTTTATTCGTATTAATTGATGCAACATTATCATGAACTTCGCGAATAATGCAACTTTAGTTATAACTTGATTACTAAACGTTCACATATTAACTGCACGAGAAAATATTATATCGTAGTAAAACAAAATCCCACGCGCTTACGCTCGTTGGAATCGAGCAGTACACATCAACACAATTCCAGCTTGCGGAAACTGGGAGACGTGAAATTTCTAGTTTTTGACTCGCCATAAAATATAAGTTGCAATAGCCCTAATACCTGAACTAGTGTACTTTTTTATACTATTTATTTTAGCAGTTTGTTTCAATTAGATTTTCCTGTAATCTTCGATCAAACCTTACTCATAAATTGCGTTGATTCATAAGCACAATGAATCAGAAATTTCAATAAAGCACGTATCATTTATTAAGAATCATGGACATTTTGATCGTTTGACTTTTCCCTGAGCGTTGAATACCGGCTTACAAGAATAATTACATGAGTTTTGAAATCGAAAATGATTAGAGTAAAAACTACTGAGGTAAAACGAGTTAGGTTCCGGTTACTGCCGGGGGCGATTTTAATTTGTGGATATAATTTTCATGAAACCCACCCTGCTGAAATGGTTACATCAAAAAATCATTTACTCATAGTTTAAATATCATACTTATAAGACTTTAAATAATTTCAATCTTTCAATGAGTGAACCTGTCTATTTTTGTAGCACCGTTCATTTTTGTTAAGGAGCAATCCCAGCTCTTATTGCACTGGTTTTAGTACATGGTCAAAAATTGTATTTTATTTCTGGCGGATGTACTTTTAGTCGGGACTAAGGTCAAACTATTTTTAGAGCGCAGATGGAAGAACATATGGAGTGTTCTTTAGACTAGGAGAAAAGATAAGGGATATGAAATAAGAAAGCGAAATGAGACCGTTAAGTCCTTCAGTTTACTCTGTAGTGCACTAGTAATGTCGAATTATGTTCTGTAGCAATATAGCAAGACGAGCCAGTAGTACAGAAGAACCACGGTGAATTCTATATTATCTTACGGTAATACTTTTGGTGGTGTAGTTGGAAATCAGTTATGGTATAACCAATCTAGTGTTTTACGGTCGAACAGCTACAATTGGAATATAGTATTTGCGGGCTATCTTCATCAAGAGGTGAACCAGTGTTATCAACAATACTGTCATATTTCAAACTATCGCCAGGGGAGCCAGATTTCTTGCGGACAAATTCTTACAGCGAAATTTTCCTACTGGTTCGATATTCTTACGATTAGTATTCTTAGAGCGACATTTTCTCACTGCCCGTAAATTTTTAGACATTCTTTTATTGATTTTATTATTGAACAACAGGCATAAATCATGTAACTAATTAAAATTGCAACATCAGTAGAAATCGGAGTTAATACACAAACGTACAATGCACGGTTGACTGCATTGACTAGAGATTTCATTTGAATCGGTGTCCCAAAGTTTCACGAGTTTCCAGAATGCATTAAAGCGTGCATCATCCAGTTTACTTGCACGGTCCAACTTTTCTTCAAGACGTCTCCTATTTCATCCAGAAAATGCTGCCTTGCCTCGTTTTCACTCTTCGTAAGAATAAGAACCTATAACCAAAGAAAAAGGTCAACTGGTTTGGCGAAAAGTTACACCAGATAACCTCAATTTTCGCATACATACATCCTTGAGATAATGAATATCTCTAACAGAAGTTAGTTCGGGAATTCCTGTAGACTTCATCATGTAAAATAAGTTGATAAAAAGAGCTGCGTGTCGTCGAATCGTCAGGTAAGCATGTACGCACGTGTCCTATAAATTAATAGTTCACATTTAGACGCGAAATTTCACACACATACATACATGTACCAACTTTGAACTTCTTGAACATTTCGCTGTTCTCTGTTCCCATGACGAACACGAAATCGGGTGTAAGGACGAAAGGAACCCTTTCGCGTTGTATACCGTAGAATCTCTTTGTGTTCCCGAGAAAGTGACCGAAATCGATGTGAAAGAGATTGCCCGACGTGGTTACCATGATGTTGTCATTGTGTCTGTCGCCGATTCCTTTGAAATCAAAACTAAATTTTTTAACCGCGCGTGGTCGCTGTGGAAACTATTTTACGAGAAATTGCGAACGCACCTAGTACATATGTCGCTACGCAATATCCGGCGCAGGATAGCATAAACGTATTGATTGCGTTTTGCAATTTTTCTGGATCGCTATTCTGGTCCTCCAGCCATCTTCTCAGTACTTCGTCTTTGAAGGATCCTCTAATCCCACCGAACTCCTTTTGTATGCTGGCTACGGTGGTTGCTGGGAAAACTACTTCGATTACACCGTATTGCATGCCTATAGTAAAAACAGAGCGTGGTTAAGAATACAGTACTTTGTTGTTCAATATCACTGCACCTACCTGTACTCATGCAACCATACGGAAGAAGGAATAGGTCTAATCCTTCTTCCTGCCATAATTGATCCATCAGCGAAAGCATTTGAAGTGTTAACATATCTTGGCGAAGATCATCCCCTTGTTTGAACATAATCCTAAAGCCGCGAAATAACATTTTCCGTTACTTCATCTATACTCAAATTTTACCGACAAAGAAGAGAAGTAGTTATTCAGTTCGTACCTTATGTACTGATCTTTTTCTGAGACGACGTGTTCATCGAAATTTTCGAATTCCAATCTCAGCGGCCTCTTCTTAGAATCCATAACCTTGCATTTCTCGATATTCAATTTACCCAACGTCAGTCTCGGGTCGTATGGTGCTTGGAAAGACTCTGGGAAACTGACTTTCTGTATTTCCTCTCTGAAAACTTCCAATGACTTGCTGGCGCTAGTACCGGGACGCAACCGTGTGCTTATCTAGGGAAGAGAATATCAGCTGACGTGAAAACAATCCCTTCAAAATTATAATTGAGTAACTCACTGCGAATGAAAGAGCTTTCATGCAGCCAATCGCTATGGTTTGCTGAGAAAGCTTTTCTATCATCAGCTTGCCACATCCTCGTAAATATGCTTCCAGTAAAACCGAGTAACGGTGGCTGACGTGAGGATTCTCAACTTCCGATCGAAGAAACCAGAAGAAGTAATGCCCGATACGCTTGCTTTGCAAACTTCTTGTTAGAAGAAAGCGAGCAAGCGCACTATCATGATATGGTTCGAATTTAAGAGCCTGTGTAAAGGATAAAATCGATTGTCTAAGCACGAAAGTTTGTCTGTTTCGTTTGAGTGATATTTCCGCAGCAGTTTTCCTTTCTTACCTGTGTAAGTTGGAGAAGGTATGCTAGGAGTTTCTTGTTGGGTAATTTCTTGAGAGTGTTAGTTGCGAAAGCTCGAACCCTTTCGTCCACAAACTGCGAGTCGAGCAATTCCAAGGCAACCTTTGCATGAACAGCGACGGAATATTACTAGCTGGTATCGCTTACATTTCAAAGCATTAGTCCTAAGATTCCATGGTCGATAAACCCTATTAGAAACTGACCTCAACTGAAATAGCTGACCATGTTTCCAAGATTTTGTGCATTTCACATACACTTTCCAAACTAGCAGCGTTGATTGACTGAAGTAATTTAGGTAGCGTATTAGGGCGACTGCGGCAATAGGCTCTGAGAAAATTCAGTATACGTTTATTAGCTACTGTATGTGCGTTATTTGTATCGATGCCATATTCAGTATCCTACCTGTATTTGAACAGTAAGACTCGAGATTCATCATCCAGCTTATGTAGCCTGTCATGCTTCAATATCTCTTCCATGTTCTTCCAGTCTTGCGATCCGTGTATTGGCTCCACTTCTTCGGGTATGTTATCGTCAACCACTGGCAGCATTGACGAACCGCCGCTACAGAAGACGACAGGATGCATATACGACTCTAGCTGTAATGATAAATATATCTCATCAACACGAATGCTTATTTTCTCCTGTTCGATTTATCAAATATGGTATAGCAACTCCATATATACCTCTATGTGTAGTTTTGTAATGGTTTTTGAATTTCCCAGACCTTGATTCGGAGCGGTAGTCGCGGTGTGAGTCTCAAACGATACATCTTCATTGTACGACATTGGCCACATAGCGAATGTACGATTTCCAGTAGACAGGACTGATCTGAAAGCATTGTCAAGTCATTAGTGTATAAGATTAAATACCTTATAAATACGTGCAGAGATATATCTACAGCAATATAGTGTAGTCATATTTAATGTCTCGGGTAAATAAACATTCAAAAGGGTATCTCAGATAAAATCTTTCATAAAATACCACAGCATTCGTGGATGAAGACGCATTTTGCTTAGTCCGTCGTTATAAATAACTGTGTGTTGATGTGTCATCAGATACTGATATATGTAAAAAGGGCATGAACTGGACCCCTCAAATCTAGTATCCCATGTAATTTCTATAAACATCAATGCACAACCACTATCGCATCTAACTTGTCAACATATCCAACAATGCAATAGGAAAACCAGTTTATATAATCTGGAAAGCTGGGTAAGTAAGAATTTTAACCATGCAGATGCAGATACCTGTGATTTAGTAGTTGCATGTTGCACCATCTTAGAACAACCTCTTGATCTCCGTTTTCGTTTTCTTGTTTAAATCCCGTTTTTACGCGAACAGTGCGCGTTCTGTACACTCCAATGACATTGAAATTCATCCGGGCCTCTTTAGGTATGTTTCTGATCTTGATGTCAAACTGCAACCAGCAAAACCACCTGCAATACGACCAATTACATTGAATTTTGAAATATCTTTAGCAGATTTATTTAAGATTCGAACCTGTGACTGTCGGTGTATTTAAGGGGTTTTGTCTTTACGCCGGGAGCCAGTTGAAAATGACCATGATAGAGAGTAGCCTCGACGAAAATCTCGTCTGGTTGCTCTAAAAAGTCGTCATTGATGACAAGAAAATCGAGTCCTGCCAAATAGAAATATTTGCTGCTATTCAATCTACAATAGTGTTGTAATCTTGTTTTGTATGGGTGTGTGTTATCACGATCAACATCAGACATCGTCAGCGAATGTATATAATATACACACTATAACAACATTTTGCGGTATAACTCCACGTCAGCAACGTTGTTCTAATAGTCTCTTTGCCTTATTGGATCTTTTTACACTCGTGGCACAATAAATAAAATACAAAGAGTTTGACGCACGATTTTAAAGCCTTTGTTTATTCAAAACCAGAGGTTCTCGTTTTTGCTAATATGTAATATATAAAATTTCAAATATTCGATACTGAATAACTTTAGTGACATCATACTTGTTTACAATACAGAGTATTCTCACGTTAACTGAACAATGATCACCTCAAGTGGACAATGAATGCGAGAAGGCCTGCCACCACTTTGTTTGCAATTTCTAATTAGTCAGAACTAAAAACAACAATTACCCAAGACTTTGATGCGAAAGTTTCTGGTCATATCCCACAGTGAAAACGCGACAATCTCGTTATGGTTCTTGTTCGCGATTGTCAACTGTTGATGTTCTTCTGTAATCCCTGTCGATTCGTCGACAAGATTCCACGGATCGTGTTCAGGCAACACAACATCTTCTTCCTCGCTCACGGGAGAACACAGAGCCAGGTTTGGTTCGTTGTTCTGTGGTACAACAGAAAACGTCAGCCGTATAACAAAGTGTTGTATTAAACATAAAACCGGTAAAATGGCGGTAATAGTATTTTCTTGTATATTAAACCCGAATTCAAGAATAATCTGGTTGGAATTCCGTCACAAGTATGCAAATGCAAATCTTTTGTTATCTAATAACGCTACTGTGTCTCTAGCTACACATTCATTGCTACTACAAATTTTCTGATATAATTTTCCCACGTCATAGGTGCTACTTTTTAAGTGATAACATGAACCGGACTGGTTTGCTGGATGTGTGAATTTATAAATATGAAAGCGTTGCTCTAAATCGAATCAAGCTATTTTTAAAAGATGATTTAATGGAACTCCGATTCGTATAACTAAAACTGAAATTAAGCGATTTCCTTCATCTGTAAATCAAATTGAATTTCGCAATTATGAATGTATCAAGGGCGTTTGCATAATTGCCTAGTGCTGTCTAATTAAATACAAGTTTTATATTTAGTAATCATATCAACATATAGAGACGGCCTGGCAACGATTGCTGGTCATTGTGATTATGTCAAATAAAAAAAAAGTTATGTGGAATCTCACCCTAGAAAGACATTGTCTGATGTAGACGAAATCTATAATCCGATAATTTCCCCAAAGAAAATCTTCCAGTCCGCAAACCTTCAGAACGTAGTCGGAGTATACTGCGTTGTCTGGAATACCGAAGGCAGTGCGAAGAGCGGGAGTTAATCTGCAAAAAAGGCAAATCGTTGCTGCAAAACTGTCAAATTCTGGAGCTAGAAAAATAGCAACGTAGATAAAATCGGCTGTGAGTGAATAACGTTTTTTTATCTCGCCTATAGGAGCGTTCACTTCCGAGAACTTCCGTTAAACAATTTAGCTTTCGTTTGATTTGGGATTTGATCTTTGACGTGTCTCCAATTTTGTTTTTGGTGAATTGAATCATTTATCGATTTTACATTGCTAACAACTATTGTATTCCTCAAAACCTTCTGCTCCAAAACTTTTCAAACATTTAATTTATCATTACATTAACATTCCAATTTTTCACTTTTCGAGGCTTGTAGCACTTATAAAAAAGACTTAAAATGAATTGGCCGCTCTCGGTATTTACACGCGTTGTGTCGATGTCTTCGAAACATGTGTGGTAATAACCTATACTAAGAGCTATCTTACAAAACAGCTTAAGCTGAAATCCGAGCAACGTATAATTGCAAAACTTCAAAAGTCGCTTAATGAGGGCAAGAACACACCACAACTTATAAAATATTTTTTTTGTACTTGAGTGTGCCATCAACATCATGGATAAACAATGTAATCTCTGTGGGAGAGTATTCTGTTTACATTCTGGTTTCTAAAAATATATGTAACCCTACTACAAATGTCAAACTAGTCAATGAATCGCTTATTATACCTTGCAAAATAATTCTTCAAAATAACTGCCGGGATGTCGTCGACATTAACTGGAATTTTCGAACTGCTTTTATTTGGTCCATATAAACATAAAACCAACCTGAAAAAATAATAGTTTAGTTAACTGAATCTTAACTATAAAAAAAATCTGAAAAAGAGGAAATAACCTTCCATCGTTCAAATTATTGACAATATTTTGCGGTAACCGGCAGATTTCAAGTGATGGTTCCATCCTGTACTCGAATGCGTTTCGACCAGCTACTGCTTGCCGTCGGACATTAGTCAGTTTTCTTCTTGTCATATACAACTCGTCGTCAGTGATAGAATGAAAATTTCCCCATATAACTCCCATTAGGGAGCCAAGTTTGATGTTGAACATCCTTTCCTCGTTCGTTTCCACTCTGTTATCAATACAAAGTGTCACTCACTAAATATATGCTGATTTAGAATGCAATTATCACCCACCACCCATAACCTTCAATCTCAACAAAATCCAAATCGAAAAAAAAATTTCTAACAACTCATTTCACCGATACAGATCTAACGTCTGAACTGGAAGCCGGGTCAAAGACTGTAAATGACGATTTTTTTTTCTCGGGATCCTGGCCGAGCCGGGACGCGAGATAATATTATTCAATTACTTCAAGATACATTATTCAATTACTCTATTATTACAATATACATCCTTACCTTGCGTACGAAACATGCAAAACTCCTTTCATCCCCGTTTTCAACCACATAGCTGCGACCAGCAGTGTTTGAAATGTTTGTTTTAGATCACATATCTCGATTATTTTGCTGTCTTGCTTGTAAGTCAGCACAAAATCGCTTTCTTCTCTTACATATGGTAGATCGTTTTGTGCCTTGTTCTGTACAAAAACATCAGCGTGAAAATAATTTTATACTTAGTTCATTATACATATATAAAAATAGTTTTGCGGTTCAGTGCAAGTTAGGCTGATTCCAGACTTAAGATATTTTCTGAAAAAAAAAATACTTCGTAGGATTTTTTCTTGCAGCTGTTTGGTCATGAACTTCTATAGAAAGCGTACTCCGTTACGTTATGTTATTATTAACAATCGTTCACTGTATTTCTAATGTCTGTTTTGTTTTGATTTCAGTATAATCGGGATTTAGTGGTTTTGTTTATAAATTTGTTGTAGCAAGTTTTAAACTAGGCTTAAAGTGTTATCAAAGTCTAAGACTCTTATAGAGGCTGAGAAGAGCTTAGAAGTTTCAAGCCATCACAGCGAAAGTGGTTGTGTGTGTAGCTGAACGTAAACATGTTTCTGAACGTGACAATTACGGTCAGTAGGTCTTGTTTTACAGTCGTTCAGTCGATCAGTCTATAATAATCAAGACAATTGTACTTTCGAATAACATAAATTTCGGGTGACGTCAACTTCCTTACCAACACCTGTTGCTTGATTTGAGCTACCGTACGATTTCCAAGGCAGTTAAGTGTAAGAGTCTGGCTATTTGGCAATATGAAATCGACAGTTAATATCCTAATGACAGAGAAAAATCCTTTGGGAACTCGTTCGAAAGACGATTTGCGTACAACGCGAGATTTTTTCCGCCATTTGCTGCCTCTTCCGACATCGCAGTCATGGTTATTATTACCAGCCTCTTGACTTTGATTCATTTCCGACGATCGACGAGACTAATATTATGACAAACTGTAATGAAGATATTTTAGCATCGCCCTAAGGGAAACTATCTATTGGCTGACTGTGAAAAATGCGAGTTAAAACATTCCGTTATCGATAGCTGTTTTCAACGCTAGAACACTATCATCTAGAAATTATTACCGGAAAGGAATTATAACATGTCTGCGAACAACTTATTATCTGATGGTAATCAAAATATTCATCTAAGTCCAATTTTAGTTTATTTTGCAACTGGAGCAATATCTAAAACGACAATATTTCAGTCATACGCTAACTATCTGGCTGCTTGCTGAGACATACATACGCACAGGAAATGATGCATCATTTACTTCCCGTGATCACTATAAAACACACACCACACCATATGGCAACAGTTTTCTGCATGTGAGGAAATATTGATCGGTTGAGTAGAAATTGTGCTAAAATACTATCTTCCTTGAGATATGACCTAACCTTTTTTTAAAGCATGTAAACGCGTATTAATTTATGCCAATCTTGATATAGTAATATTTCTTTGACTTCAAAATGTCGATAGTGCAATTATATATTTGATTAAAATCTGTCATGCTGATAGAACAACGAAACCACAGATTGCCGAGATACGTAAATGACGTCATACATGTCTGAATTATATGATAAAGCTCTTGCGTTATCCTGAAGAATTTTCACATATCCCACTGAGTACCATAGTGAATGCACAAAAATGTAACATATTTGTATAATTTATATCTGAGGTACTAACAACAGGTCTATCGTATTTGATACTTCCAAAAATATTCTAAAATAAACATTCCATGAACACGTCTCGAGCGGACTTTTTAAATGTTTTATTGAAGTAAGCCATGAAAAGTTTTCAAAGTTTGCATGTAGGATACAGTCAATTTACAATAGGTCTAATGAAAGTTATTGGCAGTGCAATAAAAAAATTCAAAGGTATGCTTATTCAAATTCGATGATTGATTTAGGGTAAAAGTTGCAACATATAAGCAAGCCAAATGTACATGTGCGATTAAGCATAAAAGATCTAGGTAAAATAGCGAACAAAATAGTCAAAGTTGACAGATTTCGTGAACGTTATTATACACGCTTGTGTCATCTTCCATACGAGACAGTCGATATAGTAATTGAGTTTGATGTTGGCAACATGATCTCTTTGACCCCGGTATATTTGAAAGAGTATAGTACAAGTAGAAATTCGTGTTCACTTCTGCAGAAAGCACATCAAGTCATTTGAAGTTTATACACAACTTTTATTATACATATATATATTTCTTAACGAAAAGCGACGATTGTAAAGTTTTATTGGAAATCAAGAAAAGTGGTGTCCGGTATCCAGTCAAGCGGATCATCATCAACACCCAGTCCGCTGTCTCTGCTACTTATACTTTCAAGGGGTGAAGTTCCACCGTTAGTGTCGTATATGCCCACTAATATATCATCGTCATCACATGCGTTTGAACTGCTGGAATAATTGTCTATCATTGAAGATAGATCCGGAGTAAAGAGGGACATCTGCACATCACTCAAAAAAGTTCTAGATTTGAGTGAATTGTCCAGCTGTCCAATTGCTTTAGTGTACGCGTTGTTTTGATGAACATTTGAAGGTGAACTGAAGACAACGTCAATGGAAGGTAATGCTTGCTTACGTTTGCATAGTGATTTCGCAGGCGATTCCATAGCTAGATTCACGGTGTTGCCGTTGATTAAAGAAGAACTAGAAGTTTGTTTTGACATTAGCATATTTTGGGCACTCCTTTTAAGAGCCCGAGCGAACATGGTGTCACCGTCATCTTTAGTAACAACTGAATTTGTATGGTGTTGGTTACTTTGATAATGGGAACAATAACTAATATCGTTTACTTCCCTCTTGACAGATATTGCATTATGGGGAGCCGAATTGCATTTTATACCTCCTTTTGAGAAGGAGTTCAAGATGTCATTCTGTCTATGCCCCAGACCTCTTACGATGTGTCTTTCTTCGCTTTTGATGGGTAACCTTTTCTGAAGAGAATTAACGTCTCTGGTATTGGAATAAGTTGGAACATTCACGGAGTGTTTATTGGAATGCATGGAGTAATCGATCGGATTCGAATCGTTACATTCCGAAGCTCTGGTGACCAGCTTGATAGGTTCTACGTAATTGTTTTGTTGGTTGACGATAGCAAAACCGTTACAAACTTGTTCCGTAGCTAAATCTGTACCGGAACCATGTCTTACCAGAACAGCGTCAGACGATGATAAACCTTGCTGAATCATTGTGCTGGTTTCGATGGCACCAGTTGATTTCCCAGAACTGACTGTGATCAGACAATTCGTCCCGTTCATCTGATTACTAAACATATCCCGAGTATCGGGCACCGCTGCTGTTCGCAAGATAGTGTTGAGCGTATGACGAAGTTTGGAATTTTCCTCTTCCAGATTTTTGTTTGCTTGCTGAAGCTCTGAAACCTTTTTTTCCAGCTCCAGCATACGAGCTTTTTTGCGTTCCCTTGCAGCCAGGGCGGATTGTCTGTTGCGTAATTTCTTGCGCAATTCTTTATCCTCAGTCACACTCAAGGGTCTGGATTGGTAAGATCTAATCACATGGTCCGGCTTGGGCAGCACGGGCAGGACAGACTTGGTTGTGAAAGGCATTGCAGAAGCTGTTAGTTCTTAGTCGAGCAGATCGAGTACTCGAATCGCACGATGTTTCTTCGTCACTAATTGAACTAATGAACGTAAACGAACTAATGGAATATCTGAAAAATAACCTAAAAATTTAGTGTTTTTCATTGACTTTAATTTCAATTTTTTACAAATCTAAATCACAAATGCAGTCCTGTTGTAGTGTATCCTGAATCACGTAATGTATCAACAAGTATCCTATTCCTTAAACGATACGTCAAGCTAGAGCTTGCAGGTTGCAAGTACTTACGACCTTGACTGATGAAAGACCTTTAACTCGACGCGAAATGATTAACAGCAGAATGTAGCCGGGAATCTAGACAAACAGGCTTATGAAGGAACCGGTTTTTATGTCTTCTGTTCTGAATTCGATTGTTTACGTTACTCGGTTGAACTATCTTTCTTTTCCTCTAGCGATGATAAAGATCTGTTCATTAATGTTCAACAAACCGGTGATGTGCCCTCGAGGCTAAAGGTGCTTGTATTTGAAGTTTATATTTAAAACAGAAATTATAATGAAATGTGCTTTTACTCTGGAGAAGAAATTCCGCCTGACGCATGGATATTTGACACATCTAGACGCCAGTAGACGCAGCAGATAATGTTATTAATCGGGCATTGCTATCAATATTAATTGGTCCCAAAACATATTCATATCTCTTCCTTAATGTTATCAGCAAGTTATTGTTGTTTTCAAAAAGAAACTATACCCAAGCGATTACGAAAGGCCATTTGACCACTAAATAATTCGATCGATATTTGGACTAACCATTTTTTTGGCATTATAAAGACTTATCCTGTAATAACATAAACGTTATGGAAAATTCCATTGATTATATAGCATTTTCAACTTCAACATACGAGACATGATTGAAAAAACAGATAAGCCGATCAGTTTTTTTTTTCCTAGAAGGCTGCATTGCCGGGAAGCTGCACATGCCCATGCGTGATCTGAAGTTGTGGATGAAAGCGTGAAAGCATCGTGACAGCTACCGTCAATCAGTATTTATAACTAACGTTGGTTTAAGGCTTCATTAACAACGGATTTGAGAGAATGTCGGCACTCGCGTGAACTTGCATTTCGCGAAAATCGGTACAAAGTTAATCTTAATGTACCATTCTGGACTAATTTAGAAAGCATCGATTGTTGCATAATTTTTTTCACGCGTGATCCATGCGGGTTCGCACAAACCTGTTTTTATAAGTTTTAATCAATGCTCTACTAGTGCACTGCGCGCCTCAACTGCAGTATATCTGAAGCTTTACTGCAATTTACTGTTTACAAAAAAACTATCCCCTTCAATCTGTTCAGCAGTCGATCATAATTTCTTTGTGCAGAATACAATACTATAACAATACCTTACGAAGAAAAAGAAAGACTTTCTAAGACAAGACAACAATAGGCATATGGGCGTTATTACGCAGAAACGGAAATGAAGCTTTAAATTAATTTTATTGCTGTTTTTTTTAGTAATGATAGTAATAAAAGTTTTATTGTTCATCAACACGCCCTAAGTAGATCCTGGTATAAACAGGTTTGGTATAATCAGAAATGAGGGCCATTCTCTTCGTTCTATTAATAGGCCCTTTCTTTATTTTTTGTTATGACGATTGCAATTGTTCCATTTTACAACTAACTGATATATGGTACATGGGTATGTTTTCCATGCAAAAAGCCCTATTTATAGCAAATAATCAGACACAAAACCAGCTACAGTTATCCTTTGATCAATACGTTAGTGCGTGAAGCGAGATTCACGGGTATCCCTCGATGTATGCGGTTAATTGCGGCCATTCCTTGATGTACGAGGTACAAAGTTTATTTAACGCCCAGTGTGCTTTAGAGCTATTTTATCAGGGAGTACAATGTTTCTGCCGAGCCCCCTTCCGTTTTCCATTAGCCATTCTATGTTTATTCATGAGCTGAAAGGACAAATACTTTGTTTTTCATTTTCTTTAATATACAGTAGTGAATACTGAGATTAACCGTATTTCTGCCCCTATTACGTCCTTAACACAATTATTGGGGGAACAAAAATATGACATAATGAAGCGGCTTAATAAAACGAAGTGGTTAAATGAATTTTCCTACAAATATAATCAAATTATTACCGTACGTTTCCGGCTCCTGGAACCAATTGACGATGTAGTACGAGGTATGACTGTATATTGTTGAACGCCAAGTAAGGGGGGATCTCTCCGTGAAACCTTGAAACCATATATTTCTCTCAACCTGATGCAATATTGGTCTAGATTTAACAACTACGTAACGATTGGTGAACAATATCTCATAACATGCTCCGAGGTGACTTATTAGGCAATATGTATACATAACAGGTAAGTTGCGCTGTTCGGTATTTTAAATTAGATATTTCGCAAGCGAGCAATTCTTTATGTTGCACTTTCTCTTAAAGCTCTTTTGGAGCTTTTTCCTCGTCGGGTGGTACGAGTTTCTCTTGCGAAAGAACCTGTTCAAATCATTATGCCACTTGAACGGCGTAATGACTTGTAATGATTGAAATTATCTGGCATACTTCCATAGGAAATACCGAATTAAACTATAGAGTTACGCACCTGAACACGAAGAAGAATGTAATAGAGAACACAACTAAATAATATCAGATATCTGCATCAATCACATTTGTCGCAGTATTCGTATACCCGACAAGGGTCCCTGCTTATCGTGCTTGGATTTGCTCCATATTAGCAAGGCGCCGTTTCACCTTCTACCATGTGTGTATTCAGAAATAGCCGAAATCTTCCCTATCTTAGCTATTTTATAATTGTTTTCACGGTAAAAAAACGAGTTTGACAACTTCATCAGTCGTCTTCCAGGATTTGGCTTGATTACGTCTGAATTTTCGTGTTTGTTCTGATTATGGACTCGCCGCAATTCATCTTTTTGGCACGCTATTGCCTTTGGGCAAGCGGAACAAGATTTTGGTTAGCGTAGTTAAGTTTGGCAGGATATATATATATATATATACAGTATATGTGAAACCGGAATGTGTCTGCCGCACAGCAAAATTACAAGAACGCCTAACTTTAACAACACAATTTTATGTCGCTGTTCTGATAGCGGGCGGGGCCGACAAATCCAATTGGGGCCCGCGCCTAAGGGAGGGGGCGGTCTTGGCGTTATACTCCAGTCTTGTCAATGACACAGCATATTGTAGGTTTTAGTGAGAACAGGAATGGTTTTAAATTTCAGTAGTCAGTAGCGTTTGTCTGCACTGTGTATACAGTATTTTAATTTTTTACTGTACCTGAATTACTTGTAAATAATATGTTAATTAATTATAAAGCTGCAGAAATGTTTCTAATTGGGTCCCGCAGCTCCTAAGGCCAGGCCTGGATTACATGGGTAATAAAATATTAAGACATAATGAAAGAGGAATTCGCATCACAATAGTAGCTTCAAAGATCCTTGTTCCCAATATTTTTCCTGTTCACTCGTGAAGCATACTGAGAAAAATTTTGTGCGATTTCAACGTAAGCAGATTCCAGTACATTAAAAAACACAGGCTGTTCGATATTTAATTTTAAAATAACATTTCACAATCTTCTACCTGCGTACACTGATTATGCAGCAAAGTTCATCATACCGCGGATCTTTCTGTAAAATTTCCCTCTAGGCGTGTTGTGTATTTTGTAAATATCTGTCAACGTTATCGACAATCTGAGGCTCTAATAGAAAACCGGGCAATTTGTTACAAATCGTCCGACCACTTTAAATTGAATTTATTGTTGCATTATTTTTTTTATCTAATTTACCATGAAGAATTGATTTCGTAACCTAAATTCTAAAAAAAAATTAAGATCGTCATCTAGAAATGGTATATTACTGCAATTGGCTTTTGTAATACTCAATACACCGCTTACCAAACAACTTAGAAAGGAATTGTTCAAAAACTTGTTGAGATAGTTAGTTAATTATTTTTTTAACTACTCTTACACCTGCCCTTGATTAAGGCAGTTAAATAGCGCTTCCTTCGATTTCGTATATGCGTAACCTTTGACCTGCCAATACGAAACAGAGCGGTAATAATAATGAAGAATTTCAGCGACGAGACAGGAAATTTTTGACAGCACTGATGGCTCCTATATTGATGAGAGAAATTATTAATTTCACTTCAGAGGTAGGTAGAAGTGTGTCTTATCCCTTTGGGCAATAGAAAATTCTAAATATTTCAATAGTATCCCATTGAATCTATGTACCAATTATGAGTTATGAAACTTGCACATACATCATAAGCTAAATGTTCCATTCTGTGTGTGGAAGTCGTCTAGGTCATTGGTTCTCAAAGTGGGCAATATCGGCCCCTTGGGGGCGAAAGATATACAATAGGAGCGGAAAGCCCGGAGGGGGCGATAGGGGGGCGACAGAGCATTCTCAAAAAGTTAGAATTATGACGAAACTTGTTTTGTTTGTAAACCTGAATTCCGGCAAATCTCAGAACTTGAATTACTAATTGTGCGTTTGCTACAGAAATATTAAAAAACTGGCTGAAGATATCCAAGCTCATCCATCTCATTGAATAAACACCATGTAATATGATTAACCTACTTGTTTAATTTCTTTGTACAGTAATAAAAATTTTTGTAACTTTAAACCTTTTTGTACTGCTTTTTGTACATAAAAGCTTGAGAACCACTGGTCTAGGTCACATATACACAGAAATACCCGTTTTTCTGTCTATCTGTTTATCATAATCCCAGCTTACATCTTAAATCTGTTAATATCATCAGGATTCTCGGTTTCCAGCTAACAATATTTTGGAGGCAAAGAAATGGTTGACTGAGCAGAGAGATACTTCTAGCAAGGCAGTTGTCGAAATACAACTGAATGTAGCTTCCCAAATATGCTATATTGATATTGGTAAGCGACTTTCTAATGTCTCCTCTTGATATACTTCACCATATTCTTACATTTCAAAAATATATTTACAGGTTATATCAATGTTGCCTCCTTGGAAATCAAGGTCGGTAGGTCATCTTGGCCTTCGTCACAAGAGCAAATCAGCTTACTGTCAACTGTAATGTTACAAACACCATTAGAAGCGAGAGCTGGCAAAAATAAAAGTGGATGCAGAATGTTCAATCACCTAGGTGTGTAGGATAATTTAGAAGTTGTAGGATAATTCTTTGAATAGAAAAATTCAGCTCGGTTTAAAAACACTTTGATTTATTCTCATGTCACTTTGTACCAGGGCTGTGGAGTTGAAATAGGAGCAATTATGGGCTTACTGGAGTCGGAATATGTAAAAATGTACCATACTCCGACTCTAACTGATTGTAAATTCTATCATATTGCATTGAATTACATTGCATTGAATTACAAATACTAATTTGAATAAACTATTTTTAATTTAGGAATATACGGTGTGCCTTGTATCCTAACTTCGAGAAAAATTCAATTTAAAGTTCAAACGATGCTTCAATGTTCGTAGTAAAAAAACGAACTTGGACTGTTCAGCAATCAAATGCCAAATAACTACGCCTACATGGTAAAAATGTGAATGCAGATAGCAGATAGTGTTTTTATACTGAAAACAGTATTTTATCTATTAACTTCCAATCTTAGTTAAACAGAATAAAATTGTTTCGCCGGTTTATAAAACTTTTTTTCTGATCGTTTTCACAGAGCATCTTAACTCGCAAAGTGTTAATCAGAAATGGGATCGTGTAAAAGTTTACCTTAATCAACCATTTGTAAAAGGCAAACAAATCGGACTAGAATTTATTCGATTTGCTTCGGCCAAGAACAGTAGCAACACAGCAGATGTGATCTCCGCCAGATCCTGGAGAGCTTCTCCTATTGCAAAACTTGCTAATCCAGTCACAAGCATGGAACACAGGTGGGTGAATAATTTTTATGTGCTCAAAGCAATATTGAATGAGCAGTTTATGATAGTCACCTCCAAGTAATATATCAAAACAATAATTACGTTTCAGAACTGATCTAAATAACTTGGAAAACAAACTGTTACGAATTTCAAGCACAACTAAACATGGTTCTGATGAGAAAAATGCTTTAACCAGAACAGCCAAAATGGTTCTCGCCTCGAGAAGTCAACAGCGTTCTGTCACTCAGAAAAAATTATTTCCAAGTCCAGCACATAGAAAATCCAATTCGTTTTCTTCCACGACATTCCAAGATTCGTCACCGTCATCAAGTATAAAAAGACTAGCTGATGAAACACCAGCACCTAACAAATCCAATTATTTTTCATCTACGACATTCCAAGATTCATCACCGTCATCAAGTGTAAAAAAAACAGCAAATCAAACACCAAATAAAATTTATGATGCAAATTTTAACTGTATGGAAAGACTTCAAGATCCAAATACTCCATCGACCTCAGGTAATCCAAGTTTTGTACAGATTACGTAATCAGATTACCACAAATTTATTGGCTGACAGAAAAATTCAGACGACATTTTTGGAAAGAAACTTCTCTGTAATGGCTGTGATTGATCGAATGAATTTCGGAATAATCTTTTACCCCACCATTATTATTATTTATAATTATCCAATTGCCAGCTCTGAGTGCATAAAGGGTCTGTCACCAAGGTATAACTGTAGACATATGGATATGCGTGGTATGGCAGATATACCATATCTGAAGCCAGATAGGAATGGTGATATGCATACTACTGCAATCCAAAATAATATTCAATTTTTGAATGTCGTTTGTATTTTCAAAGGAATGAAAAAGCCCGAAATCAAAAAACTGAAGCATAAAATCAACCTGTTCTTGAATAAACTTGACATGGATGAATTGAATCAAAATTCCATAACTTTAAAAGGTGAGAATTTCACTGTGAGCTTCAAAACCGGCCTGTGTTTTAAACAACTGCTGTTTAGACCTCAGACTCACATTTGAAGCGCTAAACAATGTTCAGCTTGACAAAGATGGGAGAAACTATTTTAAGAATGTGACAACCTCGTTTGCTGAACTGGCTCTAAAAGTCAGAGAACATAAACAAAAGAAGTTGCTTGAATCTAAGAAGAACGATAAAACCCCTGAGAGAAAGCGAAAATCAGTAGAAATAATATCAGTAACCAGCAGGGATCAGTCCCCTGCTAAGCTGAGGCGTATTTCTAGTCCTGATGTAACTGAAGTATGCATTGAAAGACCCTCCACTTCCAATAGGATTCAATGTCCCATATGTATGAAGATGTTTGATAAAGCGATTATATCCGACCATGCAGCTTTGTGTGGAGATGATGTTATAACAGATAATGAAGTTGAAATTTTATCTGTCACTTCTCCGGTAAGTATTATATGAAATTGCCTACGGTGCTAGCTCAAATCATTGTAAAAATAATATGTTGGATGGAACTTTCTGAATTATATCTATGTAATGTCTCTTATAACTGACCAATATAGAGATATCTTCAACTTTTTAACTGTCTTCCTAATTCCTTATTGTAATTGCATGAGAATGCAAATGTCCATTTATTTTATTCAGCCTGCTAGCACCATGAGGATTCACCCAGGTGAGACTATAATTGATCTCAGTGATAACATGAGATTGACAGAGGAAGAAAAACAATACTGGTTAAATTTCAGCAGGCAAGTAAATTTAATTCCACATTTGCGTATTTGCGAAACATTTATTTTTAATTTTATGAACTAATAAACCTGTGATCGTCATGTGGCTTTGCTTTTCTTGTTTCGATTACATTTAGATGTTATCAGCCAGCTAATACACGTGCACAGAATGAATTAGCCATTGTGTGGAATTTTCGTGTTCAGAGTTATGAAATTCAGCAATCGTATCTAATCTTCCTCAAATATTTGTTGCTCAACCACCGTCTGTAATAGCAATTCTCTGCAGTTTTATGTTGTTCAGTTATATTATTTCTGTACAGCGATATTTCTCGCTGATAAGGAAAGTGTTCGCTCTGTTTTGTCTATAAGAACTGATACATTGAACAGATTAAAAGAATTGAAGTTGCAACCACATTTTTCAGACAACCGAAAGCATTCCATCCAAGGATGAACAAAGAAATATTAGCTGGCTCTCGTCTCATGAAATGTCCGACATGTGGGCAGTTCTATAAAGAGAGCGAAATTGAGAAACATGCAATGGATTGCGCTGACAAAGTGAATAGCGGTTTTGAACGGAGAGGGCTGTATTATGTGAAAAAAAATTGAATATTTCTTAAAATGACAAATGAAATTCTGAAATACTGTTTACTTTCATTTATCCAAACTTGTCGAGACCGGCACATGTTCGGATAGGAAAGAAGTTTGGAGAATCGAGGTTCGAATATTCTCTCCAGGACTTCCACTTAGCATTCAAAATTAGTTCGTTGTAAATATATATCATTCCAGAATCATTTCTTCGTATGATAATGGTAATATCAGGATCAATCCGGTGCTGCTATTTTGCAATGGATTATCCGTTGCAGTAAAACCAACACTGGCTACTGCAGTCGGAAAGATCAAGATCACAGTTAGGTAAAATTTTTATACATGACATAGATTATATATATATATGTATACCTATAAAAAATGTAATTTTAAAATAACTATAAAATTGAAAAATATAAAATCAGACGTGTTATTCGAAACCTAACATATATATTTTTTGAAGGAATGCAGTTGATCAATTATTTTAGTTCATCTGTCCTGTAATTCAGGTTCTATGAGGGGTCCCACACTTGCGATAGCTTTTTTGACGAAACCCAGTAATATGCAAAAACATCTCTCCGTTAGTGGGCGATGTGGCGCAGTAATAGTAAAGGTTCCGCATGCGAAAACATCTTTCCGTTAGTGGGCGATGTGGCGCAGTAATACCACCATAACAACAGCTGACGCCGTCAATGGTTCTGCGGAACTTTTGGCATACCGGTACATTTACCCTCTCCCTGCAAGTATGGTGAACCAGAAGAACTGAAAATGAAGATAACTCTTCAGGTAACATAGTGTATACTTTCTACTTTAGGGATGCGGTAGTGCGGTCATGGTTTTGTCGAGGTCGTCACAGTAGGGCACCATTGAATATCAAAAGTATTGCTGAAGTAAATGATTCTTATTTCTGCTTAGTGTGGGATAGCTTAACTCTCAGCAAACCTATCCTACCATAACTGCATTTTCGGAGTGACCACACTGCTAGAGTAATTTTCTTTTTCCGTATGTTAGTGATTTTCTTGCTCTTCCTGTGTGTTAGTGTATCTCAGATAGCTGGTCATAACCTGTGGATACTATGGATACTTATTTAGCCTAGCAATAGGTCTCTGAATCGGTCTAGACATTATCAGTAAAGATATTCCTATGCTTTTTAGCTTCTACAAAAACGTTCGAAGGAGCCCCTAGAAAGTGTGAAATATTTAAACCTTTCAAAATTGGGTATCGGTAAGAATTTTATCATTTTATTTCTGATCATTCCTATTTACATCCTGCTATGTTTGTGTTAATATTGTGTTTCTCTCTCATAGGTGCTGTGGAGGGCTTGGAAAACTGTCCCAATGTACAAAGTCTGGATCTGAGTTTCAACAGTATAGAAGAAATAGAAGGGATCGATTGTTGTGTAAACTTATGGAACTTGAATATAGCACACAATCAGGTGAACTTATCAAACTTATAATCTTGCTAAAATCAAAATATATTGCTGTGAACTGGTAAGTATTGTTCAATGTCTACCGCATTTTCATGAATATTTACTTAAATAACTTGAAATCATTGTTACTGAAGGGGTTACTTTACTATGCACTTCATTAGAAGTGAAGTAGTGCATTGTATAATTTTGCTTATTGCTGAATACATATTAGTCAATTCCATGAGATGGTAAACTTTTCAGTAAATGTTTATCTTTACCTAGTCACTAAGATTGTTCAAGTTTATGAATCAGTCATAAAAGTCTCAGTAATGTAAGACCCAAGATCATCTTTTCACATTAGAATGGCACAAGGAATATTGTTCCAGACTTTTTCAGGAAATACTCTTGGTAAAAGGATGTAAAATCGAACTAAAAATTACTGATAGTCAGTAGGTATTTTTATTATAAGTGGTTTTTTGAATCTTTACTTTGAAATATTTCCATAATTCCCACCATTACATATGGGTTCATTTAACTCGATGTATCACTGGCATGTAAAGTATATTGAGTATTGCGAAACTGTACAAGATACTCAGACTCTATCCATCGTAGATTCTTACCTAAATAAAACCTTTTCTATTGCCTAATTACCGCAATTTTGCTTTGTAAATATTATTAGAAGCGTGGTAGAATGGGTTCCATTGTTTAACAATGTTTCTTTTGGCGTATCCAGTTCCATGTTACAACACGGACGTGTAGCAAATGGACACATATCTCTCCCAAGAGTCTGCTGTAGCGATCAGCTCTCTGTTTATCTTAAACAATTCCTTGTAAATTCTATATCCATTGTTCCCTGCTTCATTGAAACAGAAATAGTATCATAGTATCAATCGGCATTCTTAAGCATACCTTATTCTGAAATTCACTTTTACTGTCTGCAGTGCTCATTCCTATGTTGACTGATACTTTAATAATGCATGTGTACATAAGCTAAGTGATGAAATTCTGGGCTAAAAACTGTTGTAAAACCTTTCATATATTACCCTAAACTCAAAATCAATGTTTCTTCAGCTATGCTGCCTGTCGGAGATCTCTCGATTTCAAACTCTTGGAACGTTGGATCTTTCGAATAACAATCTCGAATGGAGAGATCTCATCAAAATTCGGCACGTCATCATATTAGATCTCTGGCTCCATGGTAACGATAATCTTGTAAAGGTTTGTCTTGAAGATTTCAGACTTCTAATGATCATTTAATTATAATGTATTGCCATTACCTAAATATACCTGTAGTTGTTTAGCTGCACATCAATATTTTTCCATTACAGGACAATCATTATCGCTTTCATGTGATAGACTGTTTGCCAAATGTTTGGATGCTCGATGGAAGGATAATAACTAGTGCCGAACGCATGCAAGTGCAACAATTTTTCCAAAATTCTGCACTTTCGGAACATCCTGTGGTAATTTTAGCACAATAAACTAACACATGATTTATTTGTTCGAACCATTCGAACCCTACTTTTTCATTTACCATTTTGTATGGTTGATCAAAGTTATTTCTTGTAGAGACACAAAATTCCTGATCATTCACTTCTAAGAAAGGATCTAGATGGCGGAGAAATACACGGTGTTCGTACATCAGCGGTAGTAAAGAAATTTCCTGTGAACGAGAGTCATTCAAGCGGTAGTAAATACGTTTAGTTTTTTTAAAAACTTTTCTGTGTTTTATTTAAAATACATTAACTTGATTGTGTTTCCTATTGTAATTCTTACCTCAATTCACTGAATGTTGAATTGGTATAGGGTCTGAAATTTTCATTCGATGTTTTCAGAAACCGATGCACGAAGACTGCAATTCTTAGCTGAGAATATGCAGAATGATTTTTCCATAAATTTGCGTAATCTGTATGATAAAACGTCTCCAGTACTCTGTATCCTTGAAGAGAACATCATAACTGAACTGATGAAAGTCAGGTAGGTCTTTGTAGTTAGACTTCTCGGTGCTCAAGTATCGGTGCTGTTGTATATATCCCTGCCTCCACTTTATTCAATCTTTCTCTAGATGTGAAGATAGGGAAAAGTCTAACTTGCTTCTTCTACTGATGGTTGCTTCCCTAGAATTTCGACTGCCGAACGAATTGATTACGGAAACATTGGTCATAGCTAAGTTACATCCTTTGTAAGTGTGGTAATTTTCTGTGTGCTGCTTGAGATTTTTGTAAAATAACGATATTAAGATTTTGTGAGAAGATCCTATGTATGAATAAGTTTGCGATATTTTTTTCAGTTTTCATGTGAACACTGCACATATCTTTCTACTCGATCGAAGTTATCGCATAAGACTTGTTTCGCTTCTCCTGAGTGCCAGCAAGCTTGACAATGATACACATTCGAGTGAAACAGGCGGTTTATATGACAGATTGTATATATGCCTTTGGTATATGCTTTCAGACTTGATCGAGACTAAAAGGAGGCACAGGAAAGATTGTACCAGTTCCAGTAAGGGATATAAGATTTTTGGTGACTACCGTAAAAAATTGTATAAGTACTTCTTGATTCTGGGAACTATTCATACTTAGATTATTTAATTTACTTGGGTTTTGTCCCAAATTTGACCTCATTGTATGTACAAATTTCACAGTATTTCCTATATTTTCAGAAAATCTGAACAGTGCACATTCTTTTTCATCTGCGTATTCATTACGACCAAATACAATGCCAAGGAAAAATAGGTGAAATTTTTATATCGGGTGTTTCGAGATATTTCATTGAATTTGTTTAATGTTTGTTCCATTTTATGTACCCTGTATTCTTGAATCTTCTAATATTGTGGCATTGCCTATCAACATATTATTATGATATTTTAGGTCAACATACCCCTTCGAGTTGCAAAGAGAAAATCGGATTCTCCTCTCATCTGAAACGACTCTATTGTTCAGTATCATCCCTTCTTTTTACAAGCACCTCATTATTGATCGTGGCATTCAGTCATTGCTTCAAGTGGCTGTGGATGACGACAGACTCACGAATAGGTTCATAGACCTAGCCAAAGACATATGTGAAGGAGTATGTATTGGAGTTTGTTGTGTTTTTGAATCTAAAACAGTTGTGATAATTTTTATATCCTTACGAAAACTTGCAGCAAGGTGACATTAATCAGCTGTATGATGAAATCACTTCTCATGTTGTTCAACAAATTCAGCGAATTTCATCTGCTGCGCATAATGAGTTATTCCAGGTAAACTTTATGTAGGAAATAATTTTCACATTGCACACATAAGACTCCTAGCCCATTCCTAGCCCTAGACTCCTAGCCCATTCATTTTCATCCAATAACTGTCAGTAACAAGACACTTTATTATAAACTTTATCTGTGTGTCGAAGGTTCACCGAGCATAATCACATAATCTACATGATAATTAGAATGTATTTTGTTGCTTTATGCGGTGCATTTTGATAAGGTTAAGCAGTTTGCTTCATCACTGAACACTGGGAAGTACATTCCGATACAAGCCCAAAAAACAAATCCTGAGTGGAGAAGTATTCTTAGCTCAAAGCATGCATATCCAAAGAGACCTAAATCTGCAATATTGATGTCCGGAGAGCATTTGACTACTGGGAAACGTAGAACATCGAGTGGTGTTTGTAGGTAATGCATTGTCAGGGTGATAGGATTCTCTTATGCCCTCTTATTTCACTTCTTTCATTGCAGGAAATACAACAGGTTATCTGCTTATGCACGAAGCAAGTCTACTAATGCAGTGACACTTGGAAGCAATATTTTGCTAGGACCACAGAACATGGCAAGAGTGATTGCCATGCCTGACCCTAAAATTGCACTGGTGCAAATGAATTCTGTGCCAGGTAATAAAATATTTGCTCGCAGAATCAACATTATTGTACTTTGTGTTATGGGAGACTTTTCCAACCTTTGCTATTGTGACATGATGAGATAAATCTAGTTTAGATAAATCTAAAAAAAGTTCTCGTTGAAAGTAAGTTGGTAAATATGGATCGTGGTATAGAAGGATTGTTTTGTATTCACAGCTCTGAATGGCTCTGTAGTGATTCAAACCAATAATGATGACGATCATTACTGCTATGTTGACGTCACACTGCTCGAACTGGATAAAACTATTCAATGTTGGAAACCCTACGGTGCTATAGGAGACAAGGTCACATTACAGTCAGCTTCTATTTTGAAGAGGGACAGATATGATGATGGTAAAGTTTTAAACTTACAAACGATCAAAATTTGGCTAAGTTATAATTTTTAAACTTTGTTAGGACGTGGTCAGGCGTTTGGATCAAAGGAAGACATGTTCGAAACTTATTTGGATACAAAAGCTCCATTTTCAAGGTATTATATAGGTTGTATGTGTGATGTATCTGAATGCAAAAAAAATCTACATGGACCATGGGATCATATTTGGTGATGCTTACATTGCATTGTTTCAGACCACAGACATCACAGAGCAAACACAGCAATAAGTCATTTCGCAGCATCGGTGGACAGAGTGACATCGATAAAGATATTTATTACAACGAGTATTTTAAATCGGATAGAACAAATAAACAACCTCGTCCGTTGTCTGCCGTTTATAAAGAAAGAATGGATCTTCATCTTCCTTCCCAGTTCAGTGATGCTGGGACAGAATCAGTTAGTCTAAACAGGAACGAGGACACCATGACATTGCCATCCCTGCCCTCTAAGGAAATTAATAATTTTTTGAGCGTACCATCCATACAGTTTGATGAAATGCTAACCCCTGACCCTGCTGATGTAACTCTCGTCAATAGTGAAGTGCGTATCACCACTCATGCTGCTCAGGATATTTCCGACATGGTGTCGTTTAACGCGGATGAATTCGGCGATGAAAACCCTGACGATGCCGATATTGTTGAAGATAAATCGGATAACGAAACAGAACATAAAGATGATCTCAGTGAAGAAGAAAATTTGAAATACGAAGAGTGAGTATTGCGGGAAATAATCACTTTGTAAAATGCAATGTATCCATACCTTAATACCTTCAAGTTTATTGATGATAACCATTGAAGCATTATTATTATTATTGGTATTCGTGGAAATTCTTTATAGATTGATTTCACTGTTTCATATGTACAAATCTATGCATAGCCCGCAAATCGTCATTCAGTTGAAAGAAACAAATGAAAGCAAGAAAAAGGAAAACCTTGAAAATAATCAAGAGTTGGAAGGAGACGATCCAGAACTAACTGCACTTTGTAACTAACTTTTTTCTTTGTTTAAAGTTTTATTATCACTTTTCTGAATAATTTCATCAACACTATTTTGTTAGACAATTCCAAAAAACCCGATAAGGTTAACTGGAGACGGGCCAAGAGTGCACGATATCCAAAACAGGCCAAGGTTGTTGTCAGGTAGTATTTTTATATGGATTTATGAATATTTTGAGTTGAAGACTCGTTTTTAACAGTCCTCAGTTGCTTTCGCAGGAGAACAAGACCCATCAGTGCTATTATCGGTCACAGTGAGATGAAGAAGATGTATGGCGACGATATCCATGGTGAACGTCCGGACAGTGCAAGCTCATTTCAGTTTGAAAGAACGGAAGCGTGGAGGTCATCTGCATCCTCGTTCAATCTTACTTTCGACCCAAAATCATCTATACAGACACAAAATGTGGTGACGCAATTTGCTGATAAGCTTGGCAGTAAGAAATGTACTTTTATGCTTTTTTTTGTTTGGATGAAGATACAAAATCTATTTTTCAATATTATAGCAACCTTTCATATTGTATCTCCAAAACCAATTCCTCCGCAAAGACCGACTTCTCCTAAACAAACAAGACTGGAGAACAGTTCACCACAGACACCAACTATATCAGAGTCTGTTCCGAAACTTCGAAAGTCAAAATCAGGTAGTAGAATATTTACCTCGATATACAAGTATATATGTAAATTTTTTCTAAAGACTTTCTGAACATTCTCAGGCATTATGAGAACAGCAAACAATTGGCTTGCAGATGGCAAAGATCTCCATAAAGAATTCCTTCAGACTCGTGTCTACATGACGCCACGACTACCGGGTTACTTGGAAACTGCCGATGCCAGCATGAAATTAATGAGGTTGGCAGGCTTTTTGTAATGCTATACTATCAGTCCTGTTCATTTGCTTCAGTGAATGTAACTGGTGTTGCTAAAATGGATGCATCCCAATTATTCCTTTTCCAGCGTTACTAATTCTCTACCTCTGACGACATCTTCTCTCTCGTACAAAGAAAATGCGAACCAGTTAGTTCATAGTTGCGGGCGTACTAATTCTTCTTTGTCCAAGCTACGGTCTTATTTGCCACCGGGAATCGGCATTCCGCTGCCACCTTCGAAACCTTCGTTTTCAAGTTTAAGTGGAATTAATGTGTTGTGCAGCAGGTGAGAATGCTATGTATGATTGACCAACTTGTCAAGCGGAGCAATTTGTTATTGCAATTGGTATGGTAGGGTAGAAAACTTTTAAAAATAATTTGTTCTTTCTTATTTTTTATGAAATGGAGAACCAACATTTTTATCCTAAAATAGATACCTTTATTTGACAATATTATTCCCTCTTTTAGGTATCCCATCCAGAAATTGAAAAAAACAAAATATAAATGATGAGAAACCAATCTCAACTGACGACCTGTTATTGTACTTAGCTGCTCGAGAATTATGTATTACATCAATTAATATTTACTAGAGCTGTGAATATATATACTTTGTCGTAATGTTTTCTGGTCATTTTACTGGATGTCAAATTTTTTAGACTTCTTAGTCTACTTTTTATGAGGATCTCAGACATGGTAACTAAAACATGGCTAGCATTTAACACATCCCGACTTCAGAGAAACATTTAATATCTCCAGATTAATATTTGTACAATTCACTACATATTTGTGATGGCATTACTAAGGGCATCGTTTTGATAAAGTGGTTGTATTTATTGGTTTGCTTATGGTGCAAATGCCTTCCCTTTTTTTATCAGGAAGTAAATTCTTGTTAGAAAACTCTAATCAAACGCTACACTTTAAAGTTCAGGTAATTTGTGTCCTAACAAATCATCCTGGTACATCCAGAACAACGAAACCATTAAAGTTCACGATTTGAATAAACTTTTGATTGGATTTGCTTGCCAAGAATTCTTTGTAGGTCAAATATATGATGGTATATCAAAGATGTAGTATATTGAGTGCTGAGGTACATATAAGCCGTAATATAGTAGTCAGATAGCGTGTAATCACATAGTAATTCTAGTAAAACAGTAAATACCGCCATGATGGACTTGGGAAAAAATCCAGTTTGCTTACTACTTTTACCGATAAATTCGTATTGATGTACAACTACAATTTGTGGTTCAAAAATGATGCATATGAGTATTTTTTCGTGGAATCTCTTTGGAATAGAATCAAGACAACAATCTAATGACACAATGGTCATACTATAGACTATTTAACAGAGTGTCTATGATCTTACAGTGATAAAGTGGGAAGTTATATGTTAAAGTAGTTCATTTTTACGTGTGACGCACCTAGTGGCTATAGCGATTGAATAAGATAGACGTTGCTTACATTTACGAGCAATGGTTTAGTCCTTGAGCGAAATTGAAAATAGTTAAAGTGCATGAATGAATAAAATCCACGAGTTCTACGATGAAGGTGAGCTATAAAAACATTTAAAACTTTTCACTTAGCTAGTAAATGCATTGAGTTATTTTTCAGAAACCTATAAGTTATAGCTATATGAATGCAAGTTCATTCAACAGTTTAAGACATATAGCTAAATCCATTAAAAAGGGAATCACGGGAAAGTGTGGGGAATCGATATTTCAAACTAATCCCCTCAGATTAGTTAAATATATTCTCTGAAAATTTTCTCTATGAAATGGCATAAATCACACCTGGAATTTTTTAATTAATTCTATCAAATGTATCTGCAGTTAATATTCCAATATTTTGATATTCTCTTATTGTGATCAAAACGTAATAATATAGTTTATTATTTATATTTAACATAACGAAATACAAAGATCTCGATTGTATTCCGAGATGCGGAACCAGAGCATAATTTCTCACCAGCATAATGTGGTTGAAACAAAAAATTTGCTTAGTGGCATAGTAAAACTTGACTGCTTTTGACCTTGACCCGAGTATCATATGAAATACACCTTGGTCAATAACAAACGATATTTTTCTTGCAGTCCATCTCTGAAAACAAGCTGAAGGCGTTCAGTATAGGTCGCATGAATCTTGCAAAAAATGTGCTGTCAAAAAAAGAGAAAGAAGAACTGAAGAAAAAAGAAGAAGAGAAGAAAACCGCGGAAGTTTACAACGAGTTCGTCGCTTCATTCGATGAATCAAAGGGCAAAGGTCAGGCCTTCGTACGAGGTGATGTCATAAATCCACAAAAAAAAGGTAAGTCTTTACTTTGAAGAGAAGTTATCTTTATTTATCGGTTATGAATAATGAATATTATTGAATTATTGAAATTTAAAAACCTAGCCGATGTACAAAAGGGAAAACTGTATAAACCTTCAACTAAGCTCCAAGAACTTGTCAAAAGTTTTTCGAGCTCTCCGAAGCCAGAACCTCCTCCATTGTCTTCCACAACTCCTAAAAATAAGCCATCGTACAAGGTTTTGTTTTATATTATACGTTATTGCAGAGATTCTCAACTTACGGTTATCAAGTTTGTGGTATTATTTTTGACTGAATTATTGCACTTGATAGGAGTTGCTGAATTTCAAATTATTCAAGATTTCAGTGATTACTGATAAGTGGTAAATGTTCAATAGGCCCAGAAAGGTTGAGAACCTCTGTATTGTAGATATAGATATATAAATATAGAGGTGTAATCTGTATTTTGATGCAACTTAGGATTATTATGTTTACCTAGTTCCTGCTATTCCTAGAAAAACTGTCCATTTCCTGATTTACATGTACATGAATATTGAATGAAATTTCCATTTGTAAGCTATACAAAATCAGCTGTTAAAATGATCTAACCAATGAATCAACCCTCACAGAATTGGCTAAGGAGTTTTTTTTAATTCTAACCCGTATTGAATTCATGGGGTAATTCTGAAAGCACTTTTTTTTCAAAAATGTCCCTTCCATATTCTGAAAAACACAGCATGAGTTGTTCAAGTATTGTAGCGTGCAATAAATAGTATTATTCTGTATAACCTGACGTTATTGCAACTAGAAAAAAGATGACAAAAAGAAGAGCAATTTGGAACTTTTTAAAGAAGAACTAAAGATAATCCAAGCAGAGAGAGAGCAACGACATGCCATTAAGAAGGAGAGAAATGGCAGCGACAGAATCAGCCGGACATCTACTTCAACTCCGAGTTCGAGCGATCGTCACAGACCAAGACCTTCTAGATTCGAACCTGTTGATTCTCCACCACATGACGTGGACAGAGATGAGGCTTTTAGATGTTAGTGGTTTCATTCGCGGCTAATAACTTACCATATTCATTGTTAGGTTTCCAAATGCTAAATCTCAATGTTACAGTGCTTGACGAAATGGTTCCTGGTTCTCATGACAGCGGTGACCCTATGACATCGAATATTTTTCTTGGCAACGTTAATCCAAAGATGGACGAACAAAAATTATGTGCGGAATTTGGCAAATATGGACCGCTGGCTAGTGTAAAGGTAAGGGCATTTAATTATCTTATAACCATGAAGCATTCATAATCGTTTTTACTGCTTCGAGTAAACTCCTCAAGAAATATCATGGTTTAAGATGAAATTTTAAATCACCACATGATTTATTTAAGGTCATGTGGCCCAGGACTGACGAAGAGAGGTTACGAGACCGAAATTGTGCTTTTGTTGCATTCATGACGAGAAAGAATGCTGAAAAAGCAATGAAGCATATACAAGGTTTGTTTGTTCCGCGAATAATATTATACATAAGAATATCCACGTCAATTAAAATGTCCACAACGTAGATTGTAAGCTAGTATTGTGTTAATGAATAAATATATGAAGGCCTTTTTCATTTCTTTATTTTTTTTTGAATTGTTACTTCTTAATACACTTTGTAAGCAATCCTGAATGCTGATTTTGTAGGAAAGATAGTAATGGAATATGAAATGAAGTTGGGTTGGGGTAAAACCGTACCCATCCCCCCACATCCAGTTTATGTCCCCCCCGTAATGCTCGAACGTACACTGCCTCCACCACCTTCCGGTCTGCCATTCAACGCCCAGCCACGGGATCCGAGCAAGGCGTCGAAAGAACCGGGCGTGGCGCCGCAGTTCAGAGACGAACTGGACTTTAAAGAAGTAAGAGACATCGGTTATAGTACTATGAATTTAGCCGTATCTTGCTTGTTACACACGCGAGCTCCACCCTTTTAATATGTTCTTGCTATTAAACGGTATTCTAATTGGTTTTCCTGTTATTTTACCATTGGTGCCTTCATCACGCCTACTCTCATCTCTCAAAAGACTCTGGCCAAATCAATTGTACGGGTCGTTATCCCAACCGAAAGGTATCACACAGCAGACCATTTAGTATATTGTAATTTGTTAAATATAATGTATTTGTGTCACCTCCGTCATTTTTCCGGAATCCAGGTGAGTATTTTGTGTAAGACCGAAGTCACTTGCACAAATTGTACTTATTATGTACATCCACTTCAAAAGCTTATATAATATTTCTTATTAAAATCTTAATCACAAGTAAATATTAGTTTCAGATGGTAATTTAGGCTAGTAGATTAGTTTAAGATAATTACAAATTCAATCGATTTACTGAACAGTTTCCTTTTTTATGTTTATACTAGGTTACTTTATACTACACTGATTTGCAAATATTTTTTTCACTCCCAACCAAATATTACTGAAATAGTAGTATATGGTGAACTTCCAACTTGAGCGAGTATAATCCAATCCATTAATATGTTCATCAAAAAATGCTGTAATTAAGAGTGGATTACGTCTATGTTTTCGCAAAATTCGGATGCAGGAGCCTTTTTCAATGTGTCGGCATTCTCGAGCCCCGGCACGAATGTTAACCAAACTTTTCTTGCAGGAATCTACTTGTCATAATTCATCGTATGATTGAGTTTGTTGTTCGCGAAGGCCCGATGTTTGAAGCAATGATAATGAATAGAGAAATAAATAATCCGATGTTCAGGTAATTGTAATATTCAGACCTATGTTTCTCGTATATTCAAAACCATTTATATAATAGAAATTTCCAGTTGTTATTTTCCAATTGGTTTCAATGGCCTTTCATATCTCTTTCCATTATCTAACATGTATAGGGATGTAAATAAATCATAGTTTTTGTAGTGAGGTATATATGAGGAAGAAAACAATTTCACTGTGAACTTGGCCATTTGATCAGATAAAATCACTGATTTATATTTAATTTTATTGAGACTATTCCATCATAAGTAAACTACGATTGGCATTCTGGAATAGTTAGAAGTTTTCAAGGACACTAAATTTTAAAGGAAATGCCGGGTCATGGTTTTAAATATGAACTTATTATTAATCCATATATGATTACAAAATTACCTTTCATTGTATTACAGATTCTTGTTTGAAAATCAAACCCCAGCTCACATATACTATAGATGGCGAATGTATTCTATACTACAAGTATGTTTGTTTTATGCCTCCTTGTAATAACGTGTTATACTACTTGATTTCATACTTTGTTTCTGGATTTCAGGGAGAAACCAACAGCAAATGGAGAACTGATGATTTTTATCTCTTTAAAGGAGGTTCGTTGTGGCGACCTCCTCCCATTAACCCTTTCCAGGGTGGCCTCTCTGATAGCGATTCCGAGGAGGAGATAGCCAAACCTACTGAGGTCACCCAAAGAGTTCCTGAAAAAATAAGGAAAGAACTGAAGGATGAGTGAGTCGCATGAAACTTAATATACTTTATTTTTATACATAACTTGTACATACACTCATACAAGGGGTGGAGGCTCTGTGTATCTGTGGAAACTCTGGTCTCTATTTGTTGATGATTTGCCCATTCTCGGCTCTTGCAGAGTTAAAAAGTACAACATGTAATTTTGCATTGTTTTCATTCTTCTTTACCTAGGGATCGAGATGAACTAGAAGAAATACTACGTGGATTACTGCCCAGACAGGAGACTGTTGCAATGGCCATGGTCTTCTGTTTGGACCATGCGGATGCCGCAGAGGAGATCGTGGAGTGCATCGCCGAATCCTTGTCTATTCTTCAGACGCCTCTGCCTAAGAAGATAGCTCGCCTCTATCTTATATCAGATATCTTGTATAACTGCAGTGCCAAAGTTGCTAATTCGTCTTTCTTCCGCAAGTAGTATGTTCCGCTCAAAAAATTTCGCCTATTTTGATTGACAGCAGTAGATTGATTTTCAAACTTCCATTTGTAGTTTTGAAGTCAAGCTAGAAACCATCATGTCAGACATACATGCTTGTCACGCAAACATTCAAGGTCGACTGCGCGCGGAGCAGTTCAAACAGCGTATCATAAACTGTTTTCGTGCTTGGGAAGATTGGGCCGTGTATCCTGAACAGCATCTCATTCATCTACAAAATGTCTTTTTAGGTCTCCAAACAAATAATGTGAGTTAGAGTTAGGGTGTAATCACAAGTATTAAATCCTTTGTGAATGAAGCATGTCATTATGGGGCCATAATTCAGCTGACATTGCCCAGTTATGACCTGGTGGCCTAAGTTTGATTTCAAGTTTGTAATTCTTCATTTATTTCTATTTAGTTTGGTCACAAACCGGACAGGAAGGACAGTGAAGGGAATGACGATGGGATACCCTTAGATGACGTGGACGGAATACCGTTAGTACAGGAACTCAACGATACCAAAGCCAACCCTGACTTGGACGGAATGCCCATTGAAGCTGCAGAAGACATAGATGGCATACCTTGTATGTGTCTTGTGCTATTCGTTAAGCTCATCATTTTTTAGTGCTTTAATTGTCTGAATCGTCAACAGTTGAAGATCTCCAGCATCACAACAAAGATGTTGCCGGTGCTCCACGCTTTGTCCAGAGTAAGTGGGAGACTGTTGATCCTCAAGATGTGGAGGCTCAGGCGATGACCACTTCGAAATGGGATCTGCTAGAAAACAAGGATGCTCTGGACGGAGTGGCAATGGCTGATAGCGATGACGATAAAGGGAAAAGGGGAGAAGGAACTGTGAGTTGTTTCTGTTCGGTTTTGTTCAATTACAGTGAAGTAGGCTATTCACAATGAGGCAAAATCTCAATTGATAGATGGGGTTATTATCTTTTAATAGTGAGAATTATTAGCAGGAAAATGAATGTATTATGGCCAGCTTGATGTTGGATGCACTACAGTTGAACAATGACTTCTGTTGTGGTTTTTACTCTACAGTGCACTCTAATTAATTAAGGCATTACTAAGAATTGATGTTCTATATGCTTTAGGGTGAATCATTTCCAAATTGCTTTTTAGGAAGTTAACAGGAGCAGGTACGATCCGAAGTTGGAAGAAGCTAAGCGTGCAAGGTTGAGAGAAATTGAGGTTTGTAAAATCTTGTAGATCACTTTCAAAATAACTTGATTAAGATTTTACTCTCGTTGTCCTAACTGACTCTGAAAACTCCTGCATTGAACGTTTCACTACTGTGTGTCTTTGTGCGATAGGTTAAAGTTATGAAATTCCAAGATGACCTCGAGAGCGGTCGTAGAGAAAGGAAGACAGACATTAGCTTACCCGAACAAGTTAAACAATACAGACAAAAACTTTTGGATAAGGTATGAAACGACTGTATGAACTGTACTGTACGACACTTATTTTTATCTCATATGGTAGTCAATTGCCTGCACCACATAACTTCATGTAGGGAGTTTGTGATATGGTAACAATGATAATTTACTAGTAGAGCAACCTGACCATGCCTAGGTAATCTCTAGGTATACACCTAGATTCTAATAGCGGTCGTGCCCTTATGACCTGGGGTTTCTTTGTTCGTGCAATATTCTGAGATCCAGCTAGACTGTCAAATTTGTTTTAGATCCTTTGGGAAATGACGATGTTGGTTCAAGACCTTAGCGCTCGTTATCTAGTTCAGCGTACACTAAATGCCTTTTAATCTCTTTGATTTTTGATCCCAGGAAACGGAACATGGAAGGAAAGAACGAGATTACCATAGAGAGTTGGCGAAAAGGCGAGAACACAGGAAAAAGTAAAGTTCTATTCTTGAATTGTTAAGTATTTCTCTATTTACGAAAATAATCACAAGGGATTTCACACGCATCTGTTGAACGTATGTACAGTAGCAGTAGTAGCGAAAGCAGCAATGGTGGGAGTTCACCGAGAAAGAAGAGAAAGCGCTCCAACAGGGATGTAAGAAACACACCTTCTCGTAAAGGTAAAAAAAGTTTATTTTGTCTAGGAAATTTTGGGATTTTATATTGGATTTTTTTTGCACTCCAGGCTCCTCTATTGTTGCTTATGGTAGCGACGATTCGACTGACTCTAGTCAAAAACGGTCTGCTAGATCGTCTTCTAAAAAAATATCAAGACATCGTTCTAGGTTTGATTTTCTCCCGTGGCTCAAGTCCTCTACCATATACCACTTACATATTTTGAGAGTTCGGTAAGAAATGCGATAATACCGTGCTTCGTTTCAGGTCTCGCTCTCCTTCGAGAGAGCGCCAGAGACGAGGGAACGATTTGCGGCGACGTTCGAGGTCGCGGAGTCCGGGAAAGGGCCATAAAAGGGCGCGATCAAAGGAGGATAAACACAGGAGAAAAAGGAAATCTAAGCACTGAAATCGTGATCTCCTTAAGTTGATAGGTCCATTGAATCTTGGAAATTCAAATTCTCGAAGAAGGATGTCTCGATGGTGCATGTAACTAAGTTGTAATAACATATTACTGCCTCGAACTGCTCTTTCCTGTTCTTGGCAGCCGCATAAATTTTTGCTCAATAATAAAACTTGAAACTCACGCATTAGGATAGTTTTTCTAACTGGAAGAACATCTGTCTCAAGAACTATCCTTTCACCTATTCCGGTCTCACTCTGCTGGAAGTAGGAAGACGAAAAACTGCAATGTACACTTCTCTATTAAAATCATTCTTTACAACAAAGAAGTACTGTATGTTAGTCGGAAGTGAGGACATACGCGACTGGAGTTCTCAAGTCCGACTTCGCTTGAAATAAAAAATCTTACTCTTTAGCGGCATTTGTATGTTTATTACATAAATACATGATTTGCTTAAATAACACAGAAAATAACTACTTTTCGGATTCTCGAAATCCACAGAACAAGTTATTAAAGAAAGTCATGGTTGGACAATTAAAACACTGAAAAACAGTACTGTAATACAGCAAGGTACATTCCATCGTGTATAGTAGAACATTGTTTTATGCGAATCATTTGAAAACGGCCTTAATAAATTATGAATGTTTGTGTCACCGTATATACTCTGAAAGAGTCCATGTCTATGGAGTTACAGTTGGATACCATTCGTGGTAATGAAATAATGACTCCCAAACAGCGTAACATGTTTTACATCTAGCTCTTGCTCAATGTGCGTTCCTGTAGCCATCTCGTTTTACCATAGTGGATTGTCTTTAAGGTTCGCAAGTGTGCAAAGTGGGTGCTTAAGTGCTTAGATCAACGTGGCTATATACTATTTTCAAGTGCAATAATATATTTATTCTACAACCAGGACATACTGCGAATTCATTGCATTTTTTTAAAAGCGGTGTAATACTGTGTACTAAAACTGTGCTTTTTTTCAAGTCTATGTGCTGGATAATTCTACGAGTCTGCTACACAGTGAAGCGAGGTAAATAAATAATATGTTTTCGTTTCTTTGCATTTTCCGACGTTTCAGCTTCCGTGTGCGAGTTTTATTTGATCCGACTTTTCTTTCGAGTCATGATTGATTTGCTAGAAAAATATCATCATGGTTTAGACTTAAAGATACAACGTGGATTTGGCATGCGATTTCGAGCGTTCATGCATCTTACGCCTATTCTAGCTAGTTGACTAATGCTGAACTGCACATATATAGCTGCACGTTTACTATCTAAAGAATTTATTTACGAAAATATAATGGCTCAAATCTACTTTGGCACGTTAACAGTGATAGCGTTTTTTCGTGCATAGCGTACGTACACTACAGTGTAAATAAAAATAAGAAAGTGCATTACTTAAGTTGTTAAACACAGTATGTAGGCTGAGGAGCCTGTTGTCACTACAGAAGTATAAGCATAATAGTATAAAAAAGGCAAACTACGGTTGAAAAAATCAATTTTGACAAGGAAGAACATTTTTATCTCAACGAGAATAGATTCAAGTCAACATTGGGGTCTAATATCACATAAGCTGATTAATTATTACGTAACTTGTCAATGTTATGTATACAGTACTATACGTGTTGTTGAACGCCATCTCGTAAAATTGTTTCGTTCGTGATCTAATCCTTCTTTATTATCCTAATTAAAATAATATTCGTGCAATATCTCATCATCACTTGGTAAATTTTCTGTGTTACGCAATACCCTAGCATATTCCATGATATGTTTCAGAGAAAATTCGCGGGGCCTTCCTGTTGTGAATATTTCGCAATGAAAAAAGGTTCCGACGCTACAAAGCTATTTTTCAAATGTGACATTACATTAGTACATGTCAGGGTCATAAAAAAATAAAAAAATAAAAAGATTTAAATATCACTACTCACACATAAGCGTTCTTCGTGTTTGTTTCAACACTGGTCAATATAAATTTTGCATTCACTACGCTATGACGATATTATTCATCATAGGCTTGAAAATGTACGATAATAGTAAATAAAAAATAATTTTTACAGTAAAACCTTGCGTATCTTACGAAAAAATCCAACCAAAACTTAGCAGTTGATTTCCGATCCGAAACGACCTTTGACACACACGATTGAGACATCCCGATTACACAACATTATGTAGATAATGTACATGTAGATAATATAGAAGTTAGGCCATTTTGAATTTACAGACTATCATTGCATTCTGTCTAGCTGATTACAATTTGGCAGCTATTTTTTGCCTGGGAGGGTCGTAAGTTGGTACGCTAGGCTTTACTGTAGGACTCAGTAATTGGTTCTGAAATTACTGGTAGTTGTACGCTTTATTCGACTAACTAAAGCGACGTCGAGTTAATACTATACTTCGCCACGGCGTCCTATGCATGCATCATGCATATTATATCACTTGACTAGTACAATAATGTGATATATATAGTGATTGCTTTTATGTAAAACGTAATAGAAACGTAAAAATAGTAATTTCATAGTGGCTGTTCGAGTACGAACGATTTCTATGTAAAGTCTATGTTATAGCGTATGGTTTCTACTAAGCGTCCCAGTCTACATGTTAAATGTTTCTAGAGTTCTCAGCGTGCCAGATCTTGCTTATCACACGAGCATTTTCGTGCAAACTTACGGACTGCGGTAGCTGTCTTCTCGGCCGCGACACGAACCTTTCCCTTGCTCGGTACAATGTTCGAAATGGCATCGATGATCTCGTCAGCGTAATCGCTCTGCAGTAGGATTTCCACGTATTTCACGAGCTTTCCGTTCCCTCGGTTGCGTTTTCCGCCCTTTCTCGAATGGTTCCTTCTGCGTTGATGTTTCATTCGTCGCTTATGTCCATGTTCCCGCGGACCGGCTCCGGTCGGTCGGTGGGTGGTTGTCATCGTGGTTCCTTTCCTGTTTTCTCGGCTTAGCATTATTTCGTATGGTGTTTCACTCGTGCTAGTGTCGACAGAATTTATGAGCTTATTCAAAAGCAATTGTCGTTGAAGTTGCGCAATATGTCGGCTTTTTGCGTCGGTAATACTGTGATCGGCCGATGTGGACCTTTTACTGAGGAGGAAATTTCGAATGTAACAACCACATCATCAATGACTACATGTAGTGTGAATTGTAGCAGTTTGAAAATAAAGGTATATAATAAGAAATGGCCTCACCTTATTCTGTGCTCTTTATCGTCCTCATGAATGGCGTTAGCGGGCAGTGAGCGACTTTGCGCCGGGGAACAACCGTAGAGTCCGAGTACAAGTATCAACCAAAAAGTATTCATGATGTCGTAATAGGTTCGTATATTCAGCAGTATTCAAGAAAATCTTTTAAACAATCTAAACACAATAAATATATGTAACAAAACCAAACTCTTTGTAACAGGAAATTTATCTATTGCTCATAATAATCCTGCATACCCGTGTACTTGGTATTCTCTGCCGAGGGGATCGAGATATTTTATACTTAACCGACTAAACAGCAACCATTTTTATATATTCTAGTGTGTTATCTTTTAGCATCGCCTTCTTCGCGACTAACGCGACGTGTTACCCATAAAAGAGGATGTGGGGAGGTTTGATTTGAAAGCAGGAAAATATAGGATTATCCTGAAAGACATATTTTTGACGAGGATGCTGTAACTGTTTGTCGTGATGTCATTTTTCAATTTTACGATCACGTCATCGTGACTGTTACGTCATTTCATTTTTTTTTACTGTAAAACTTCGCATCAAAGTTGCCCAAGGGAATGAACACGTCATTCGTTTTAGCTGGGATCCTTACAACGTGTAATGTTATTAGAAATTTGCATTATTATACAAATACATTCCTGAAGCGTGAAATTAAGGTATCAACCCGATGAATTTTATCCGGATTCTCGTTTGGAATATTTAAAAATAATTATATATTAATATACTAATATCTCATATGAATAACGAATATATTAGCTCACCTCTTCGGTATATAGGTTACTCTTGATTTTTAGACACAGCGATTCGTAATCGTCTAAACGTCTTAATTCTAAGGTCTTCTATAGAAGTCCCTTGTCGTCTGCACCGAAAGCATCAGTATTCCAAGAATAGTGATTCCGTTTTACATTACAGTTGGTGTTAATATAATTATTATTAATACGTTGAATAAAAAATAATATAGGTTTGCAAGAAATCAATAGAAAATAACACATTGTTAATAAAAAACAATTTTGAATTCCAGGTTAAATACATTTTATTTTCCGCTAATTGAAGTCTAACTATAACTAAACCACTGAAATACTGAACCAATTTCACTCCTACGACTAGCCACGATCCGAGCGTGAAGAATAATGTAAGCTATTCATCAGAATCTTCCAGAAACTCTTAGTAACAGCTTTCTCAACTCTCCGATCATTTTCTATGGCATAAATTCCATATTTCCAGCGACTTGTGTTTCACAATTCCAGTTCGAGCGTGTAAAACAAAATTAAAACACTTTCTCACACTCCAAGCGAATGTTGTTTTCTACGGAGACTATTAAAGGATCACTGCACATGACTACAATAAATTATGTTCCCTGATATGCTCGCATTATATTCGATATGATATTGAACATACTGGGGGACAAATAAAACCGTCTTCAAGTCGCAGGAATACTATTTCTCGGTACATGTTCTGCCGTTAATCGTCTCAGTGCCGTATTGTTACTTTCTAGACATACGACCCATTTGATTGTTCCAGCTACCAGGACGGGAAACAATGCCACAAAGGCGTGGACAAAATTTTGTTTGAGTGAATTGTGTAAGATAAGTGTCGACCTGTGTGCGCTGTTATTTATATTTCCAGTTGATAAATAATTTTGTTTGTGACCTGTTGAAAAATTCAGTAAAGTTCTTGCACATTATTGAAATTGTGCTGTATCGCTAAAACTTACTTCATAGATAGAGAATTACTGTTTATAATATTAATTATAATAACAAATTATTGAAGGCCTTTCAGGGCACTTTGTATTTAAAATGTGTAACGGAAAATGTAGAATTGACTTAAAATTATGCAAAAAAGATGCTGTACTGCACAGAATACATATTTGGAATTAATGGCCGCCAGGATATAAACATAAATTAATATATATACGGTTTAGTATCAGTTTGTATAAACACAGTGAATATAAATATGAGGAGGTCTATAGGGTTTGTCAGATTATCAAGTGACTCCGCCTCGACTGCATTCTCCTATTATGTTTTATTGTTCATACTTATGTTGGAGGACTTCGAACACAATACTTAACACGCTCCCTGTGATTCGACAACACAAGAAATATGATAGGATACTGTGGTTCTGTGAATTCACAAATCCTCTTCCAAAACAAGCGCATTTCCTTTATCAGACAAAATAAGATCATCACTGGCAGACGTAAATGCGTCGGAACTATTTTAATTAAGTCATTTACAGACAGTGACAAAGGCGATGATGACTAGTAAATCATCGATACACAAAGGGATGGTGGTAGAATACTATCGTCAACCATCGGTTTACACGGAACCACAGCAGCACTTAAGGAATTCCTGCTTATTATTCTGCGTTGCCGCAAAATAGGACTTGATCACGCAATAGCTGATTGTAATCGCGACGGCGATGGTAACCTAGTTTGAGTAATATCAAAGTTACTATTTATACCTAGCACGAAAAAACAAGAATGCAAAAGAGAGCCATTATTGATGGGACTATATAAACTGTGTACTTTATTACGGACGACTGTGTCATAACGTCCGCCGTGAGCGTAAAAATAGGCGCGGATTATTGCGGACTTAGACTGTGCCCCTTGTTCGTGAGCGGAAGAGCTGTCCATAGCTTAAGCCTGCTTATTTTGTAAACTACGCGAGTCCGTGACATATCCCTTTGTCCCTCTTTCGTATAACTTGATAATGAGTATAGGAATTGTGATTTAGGAGAGGGGTTATAGATGATGTTATTCATCCCGAGATGATAATGTTACGGACACCTCTGTTTATATAACGGACAATGGATGACGAAGAGAAGAGCATATGCCACTTTGCTGTGTTCATAATCTTGATAAATAGTCCTCAAGTGAACAATAAATCAAGTTTTTTCTGTGCCTGGTTTACCTTTTACATGCGAGACTTTCAATGGAAATCTAATAATGATATATTTCAGAACTAAATGTGTTCAGTATACATTTATAACTGTAGAATTAGTACATTTCCTAAATATATTTCGCTTCGATTTGAACCTAAATTCCCAGATTTCCGAAGTATTTTATTTATGTGGTAGTTCTTGAATGTCTCTTGGCGATAGAAAATGTGAAGGCTAATAGTGGTGCTAACTTTGGAATAATGACGACCGTCCCCCTTGATTGTGTATCGATTCAAGGACTGCTTCAAACAAATCGTGGTATTCGAATTCGTCGTAATCGATAGATAAAAATGTTTTTGGAAAACAATCTATACTGTACAAAAGTTGATGCTTACTCTTGTACGAGTCCAACCGACTCATCGATTACAAGCAGTGTATTACGCATGGAAATTAGATCTTTCACAACTATGGAAGACATTTCAAACTCGTAAACAAAGCTACCAACGTCTACGTAAAAACTATTTTAAGCGCGATACTAGTATTGTGATTTTTGACGCCAAACAAACTGTGATTGACCCCGAAATAAGAAAAGTGACCACTCGTAAAGAGACTCGTAAACAGCAGCCAACTTTCGACTGACGATCCATCTTGACCCTTTCTGTGCCACAATGGATTGTTGTTGGCAACTATCGTGAACATCTCATTCACAGTGGTAACTCAACAATAGGGTTTACTGTTGTTACGTATAGTGTGTGACCATAAACAATTCGTTTTCTAATAGCAGACGACTCTGAAAACAAAATGTTGTTTCTTCCCTGCGTAGGCTACTGATCCGTTTTCGTATCAAGTGATATATCGCAGTTTTTTATATGCTGCTTGCAATACTGATCTAATCAGATAACCGATATATGTGAATAATATCAAAACAAAATACATAATCAAACATTATTTCTAATGCCGCATTTGAAACACTGATTCTCAGACTTTTTTCGTCAAATCTTTAATTTCATTTTCCCATGTGATCCCTCCGGCTCCCACTGCTTTCCAATAAATAAACTTCCTTTATCAAATCCGTTTCAGTAATATATCTATCTAATATTAACTTTCCATAACATCTATTTCGATATTTGTCTCATACTCTTTATACTAACAGATATTTCTACTTTTTGAAGTTAGGCATATACGTCGAGATTGACTGTTTTAGATTATGCTCACTAAACAGCTGACATGTTGAGATCAGTTTCTTCCATCTCATCCCAAAATGCATACATCCGTATACTGTACCTATCATTTCTACTCTATTTTCGCATTTTCGGTTCCAACTTTACATCTAGTTTCACTTCCAATATTAGTGTTCACGAGAAAATTATTAATTTTTGAGTATATGGGTCCAGCGACAACGAAAAACCTCTGTACGTAGTACCCTGTGGAGCTTTGTAAGCCTTTCTATGATGAGTAGCAGTTTCATGTGTGTATCTTTCTTTAGGATTCAAATTGACCGCGGAGACTTTGGGTTGCTTTTACTAGGATGGTTTAAATTGCTAGAATGGAGTTTGTAAGAGTGACTATGTCTATGTATGTGTACCACGGCTTGATATTTCGAATCCTACAAATCAGGAATCCGTTCATGTGCCGTTCACAGTCCAGTTTGCGTGATGTATTCACGTATGGTGTTATTCATATCTTTGTCAAATAATCCTTAACGTTTTTCAGTCACTAATTATCCTTTTCCTTGCTTTTCTCCCGCGCATTCATTCACAGTATTTCCGAAGTCGGGGAATTAAGTTGAATTAGAGCGACATCAAGAGGTAGTACCACGAAAGCAATTTGATTTTAGGACACATCATAGTAATGTACACACACAATATTCTGTCTACAACCGCTTACAAGATATAGATTCAACACTGTGGAGAAAATATATGCCTATCCCGTTAACATCTGTACCATAGAGTCGTAGGCAGTTGAACACTAATCGTATATCCGCTAGATGTCGACGAAGAGTATTGAAAAGCTTGAGATTTCGCGTTCACTATTCGCCATTTGTTTTCCTACTATACCTCCTCCACGAACCTCTTTTTATTCCGTTTTCAACTCTTGGTCGTTATATTGATGCATGAGCGCTGGAAAAAAAATAATAAAGAAGCTAATCTGTTTAGATTTGAACCCATTGTCATAAATAAGTAAAACTTATAAAGATCAAAAAGATTTTGGTGAATTCAATTCAGTAATTTCTTGAACGTCGACTCATAAATAGGAAAATATTAACAGCAAGTATACAATATTTTTTCAAAAAAATAGAAAATTTATCGATGTAAATGGTTAAGGTTCTGTAAAATAGCTTCTCATTAAGTTTTCGTCAAAACAAGCACAGAAACCTCTGTTGTGTGGCAACAAAAATACTGACCACTGTCGAAATATGAAAAGAACCATATGATACGTGTCGCCAGAGCGAACAATAATAACGCTATAAGGCACGAAAAATTGACAAAACGAAAATGTAAAAATGAATACGATAAAATTTGCGCAAAAAAACATTGAAATCGACTCAACTGAATTTCGTTGTGTCTCGTTCACCTATACGCTAACCAGTGTGTATTTTTTATTAGACTCATATCCCATGACACCCCTTCGCTTAACGAACTCTCTAGATACGATACAAATTAAATCGCAAGTTCAGGAACTATCTGCATTGACGATTTAGTTGCAACACTACACCGTCTCTGACACCCCGTGGGAACCTAACTACCCGGGAACTCTCTGATTGCATGGAGAATGACCACCTTATGGGATAAGATATCAATGTTCTATAAGGTCAGTGGAGTCAGTGCTAAATCAGTCATCAGGCCCGCAAAAGTTATTGACACCAAATCACTGGCCCAACTTTAAAAATCAGTTATCTTTCTTTCTAATCACAAAGCAGTGGCAAGATTTGTCTAGGCGATTACAACTAGCTAAGACCCCAAATTATAAGTCATCTAATCGAGTATTCAAGCACGTTTTTCTTCGAGAAATTGTTGATTGATTGTTTGATTGAGTGACGAGTCACGCGATAATTTCAACGAGTTCATACTTGGGAAATGCAAGTCAATCATCATTTGAGTAAAATTTTCAACAAAACGGGCATGAGTTGTCAGAAAACATCAAAAATCGATTTCAGTTTAGTCGCGGCGAGCACAGGTATAGTGTTACATTTACAGCAGTGGCTTTTAGAACATCCTGTACTTAAGAGACACGAAATACTTTCACCGTTTAGTTACCGATCAATAATTGACCTGACGCTAAATAAATACACTTTTTATAAACAGAGGGCCAACACTCTAATCCAGAGAAAATACCACTGCCACGAATCTCTGAATTCTCTTTTGTTTACTCGTAAGCTGACGGTAAAAAATCCACACAATGTGCTTTGTGCACACAAGTTATTTTGCTAACTTTTAACCTGGTGTTTAGAGAACATAAGGTCAGTGTCATGAGTTGGTTCCATTTTGAAAGAGAAAAGGTTATTGTTCCAGTCAGATATAAGGTTTCCTTTCCCAGTTTAGATCTGTTTTTAGTTGAAATTCAGTTCTTGCTTAAATGCCACCCATTCAGGTTGACTCGTAAGAGGAGTCAACGGCGTCAACATTTGAGGTATTTTCAGTTATTTCCCATAAATCAGATTACTGAATGATCATGACTGATCGAATGACGGGTGAATTAAGTAATCAACAGTCGTCTTGTACACTGTAGTTCGAACAGAGAATTTCAGGACTAAAAATGCAGTAAATGTTTTCGGAAAGACAAGCTGTTTTGAACTTTTACTGTTTTTTATCAATGATGCCACCTATTTCGCTCGGGAGGCAATCGTTAGGGAATATGTATTCGTTCTGAAGCATCAGACGTTTTAAATTATGTGATGAAGTTGGCGTTACCTCGATATGACATCCTTGCACCTTACCAAGCAATATTACCCAAAATAGTGAGATACCCAAAAGTAGTGCGATCCAGCTGACGGATCTGTATAGGAGGTAGTAGAGGTAACATTGATCCTCTAACAATGGTCTTCCTTTTCAACGTTGAATCTCATTATTTGGTTGGCTGCTTATTAGCCCTGGTACTAAAAGCCTACGAACGTACTCGCAAGCGATTGGCCTCCGTTTCGCGGACCGTCACGACACCAATCCGTCAGATCTGCATGCGTCGTTGCTTTCCGTCTGGTCATAGGGGTATATAGTATCGCATTACCCCATTACCCTCACAGGTCAGAGGCAGGTGTATTGTTCAACGTTTTCCCGACACTGTTTACATTTAACGTGGCAACACCAAAAAAATTTACACTTGCAATCCCATTTATGTACTCTGTGGTGAGTTCTGTAACCTCTCCCACAGCACATATTGTCACAGCTATTTACTCCCGTGGACGTCTTGTTACAAGTCCTTCCCACCGTTCCCTGCGTTTCACTAATGACGTCGTTTTCACAGTACTCCGGTGATGGAACCAAATATACCAGGTCGTGCTTCCGAGGCTTGTTGCTACGACCTCGCTTTTCCAAGTTAATTAGGTACATTGGTCGGATACGACCCGTTTGGACGGTCACTCTGCGTGATCGTTCATAAGATTTTTTCAAAGTATCTCCAACTTTACGGAAATCCGGTAGAGTCAACCAGCATGTCTTGGTCGTACAAGATGCCGAGACACCGTGACACTTGCATTCCAATTTTACGTTGTTTTCCACCGCCTGTTCAAAGTGAAATAAATTTCTTGAGTTTTCTGACTTAGCACGAAGGTGACCTACATCAGTTAAAAAATATTCCTTTTGTTGAATTGAATTTCCCTTTGATTTTCCGTGTTCTGGTGGCTTATGTCATTTGTCATAATATGCCAAATTTGTGACAACTATTGTGCCCTAATTCTGTACGAGGATATGTTATAGTTTTGCGAATCCAATAGCGAAAATGAAAATATTTGCTCAGCGGAACGATGACAGCAGACGTCAAAACACGGGATATCGATAGCTTTAGGCCTTTAGGTTAAAGTTTGAATTTGATGGAGATTGGTTTAAGATTTACACGTTTAGTTCACAATTAGTTATATTTCTATTCCCAATGAAAATAATATCTTTACGAATGCTATTTTGATTCCTCACACTAAAATGAAACAAAATTTCGTCATTTTGTTTAGGTTAGCGGTAACAGTGTTATTCGTAATATTGGGACTAGGTTGCTGTGTTATCCACTACTCCATAGAACTTTCTTTATTGGACGACCACTTACATATCTTCCTGCTTCGTAATTATGCAGGTTCATAAGGCCACGAGCATCTCTCCTCATTTCTCTTGAGTCCCAAAAGTCTTTACTGTATTGTATCCCATGCTTCAAATCAATGGAACATCCTCCCCACTTCCATGTCTGAAGAGACATTGATCTTCTTGACATTTCAAGCATGATGTTTTGTCTCCGCCACTTGGACTTGCTCTCGTCAGGAAAATAACCTCTTAGGCTTTTGTCGCAGCCGCAGTCCCTAAATACGGAAGATTTACGTAAAAACTTTTACTGGTAGATATATGTAACATGTGTATGATGGATATGCAATAGATACTAGCAGTACTGTAGACCTGCCTTAATTCTCAGATGCTTAAATAGCAAATATTAAGACAGTAGTCTCAGCAGTCAAGTTTAAAAGTTGAAAAAATAGCTTAAACAAATATTTTGATATACATTGATTAATGTATCCCGCTCTGGGTGAACATAGCAGGGTGGTCCAGACTCTTATCAATTAACTGAAATTACAAAAATATTGTATAAATACTGAAAATATTGTTGGACTGTTTATTGTAAAGTTGAAGAGACAACATGTGCATAGAACTTTAGAAAGTTACATATTGTCTACGCAAATGAGCGAGACGAATGAAGAAGGAAAAGAAGCATTACAAACTTATTTACCATTCCAATCATATCATGTACATAGGAGTATATGTTCCTATATTTTTCATCAAATTTTCGTATTGAACTTAAATCAAATATCACTTAAAAACTGGAGTTTATTCCACTATTTTAAACTGGTTTCCTCGTGGCATTCATATATGAGAGCTATTCGAAAAGTAAGCTGCATGACATTTCCATTTCACATATACAAACATCTTGAAATACCCTGTTTTAACCTATTATGTTCCAGACTATACCTCATCGTTTTTCTACCGCGGTAGCCCTGAATGGGGAACCTTGAGTAGTAGATGCATAATCTGACATCATCGTTGTTTTGCTCGTTTATGCGTCGTTCGCAAAGAAAGTAAGCTATACATAGGTCGATGGGATTATTTTATGTAAACCAGGCAACGGAAATGCGGAATTAGTTTGATCCTACCTGAGATTTCCTTCCCCACAGGCGGTAACGATCGCATGAAGGACTCCAGCAGCCCGAATGGCATTGTGAATAGCTGCTTCTTTAGTTGCTGTAAACAAAAACAGTTTCAATTTCAAATTGCATTGTACTCTAAACTCCACAGCTATTGTCTGGAGGAAATCAAATTTGAAGTTGAAGGAGTTGAAGGCTAAGACATCAACAACAAAAAAGAGACGATTTGCGTTTATAGTAGCACAGCTGTGTGTGAATCATACACCCACTGCGGCATCAGTACCTCAGGGGTCACCCAGATGGAAATGTGCTTTGAATTTACATACATTTTTATTTACTTGTAATGTGGTAGTTCCAGGGTAAATTATGAGCATATGCTATCGAACTGCTGTATATGGAAGCCAATGCACTGTTTATAGAGAAAATTTACCTTATTTGACCTGTTTATTTCATAGCATAAAACACCTCTTATATTTCCCAATAACCAATTTTGTTTGTTATTAGTGCTTCAATATACTTTGAGCTGCGCAAGATTACGCAAGTTAATTACGGTCGCAACCTTCAGTTTTATTTCAGGACGCTCCGAGGTAGAACCACCTTGGAATGTGCATACGTTTATACAGCATAACTTCTTCATTAAAAGTGTATTCTTTTTTCAACTTTACCGAAATTCTTGCAAACCCCTCCCGTGACTGTCGGTTACTTATTGGGAGTTTCGGTTAGGTGACATCAAAAACCAAGTTGACCTTAGTATGTTCAGTGAAATCACGAGAAAGAGGCAGGGCGGCTTACTGTGTTACTGCAAATGGGGTGCGACGAAAGCGCGTTTCAGTCATCATCTATTTCTTAATCTAGCCAAATCCTTATAACATTTTTTACTAATCCATACACGTCAACCAGGAACTTAACGGATTTTGAGAAGTTTAACAAATGGATATTCATCACCTTATATAGTAATGACCACAGTTAAATGAACGAACACGATCTGGCAGTTGCTAAGGAAGGACTTCCCCAAGCGCTATAGGTGCTATATCAAATCTTGGTAACTTTGGTAAATGTGAGCATTCTCTTCAACAATCATTTTCTCCAACTGGATACCAAGTAAATCATTGGTAAATTATGATAGCAGTTGAATCCCGAGGCAAACCATAAGCCGATTATGAAAAACACCTAAACCGTCCGGAAACCTTTTTTGTACCTTCCGACGTTGCACCACGTTAATTTTCGATAGAACCAGAATAATAATACAAATCTTATACATAAGTGCATAAAATACAAACCAAACCATCAACTTCATACAAATAATTGTCGCCATCACCCAATTTTAATTCGCAGATACTAAGAACTTCCTTAATTCTTTGATTTCATGTTAATTTTTTCATTATAAAACATGCGACCTCTTATTGGTAGTTTTTGTCGTATAAAATATTAAGTTTGTGATCAAAAAGGCATTCTAGAAATGTATACGTATTGTTTGTGATTCTAGACTTGCAACTGGATATGCCTTTGTGAGGATTATGAACAGTTGATATTTTCCTTGACAGTAATATCTTCCATTTAGGAGTGTTGTACACTGATATCTGTCCATATTTTGTCTAACGAGTGAAAGTTATATTTCACCGTAGACAAAAGTGTGACGCTCACAGGAAAGGAATGCGAAATATCGCCATGACTTTCTACCGATACGATTTTAAAAGCCTGTCTGCGTCAAACAGATGTTTAAATTTCAGGAGAGGGATTCTTGTTAGGTTACCACACATTTTAAAAAAACTGCTGATGAATATCTATCGACCGCAATGATGCATTTATCGGATCAAGTAACAGAGTAGTGAGGAAAGCGATTGCGATATACATCGAGCAATTTTGATGAGTAATTTATACTCAAATATACCCAGGCGTCCGGGTCTGTATATGTTCATAGGCCTCACTCAGCTCACTGTGGTTTGACCCTTGCTTCGAGAGAATGACCTTTTTGTTCGTCTGCAATACTGCAGTTAGTGTAGTAGATCATATTTTATATCGTATCTGTCGGCGGTAATGACTGATTGAAACATAAATAAATAGACTAATGACGTAACCCATGACGTAGTCATATCTCGTGCAAATACTCGTTCTGATCTCCAGCCAAGTAGGTGGCGATAGCGGAGAGAGTGGCTCGCCACAGCAAAAGCAAACGAGAAACTGCGCGGAGACATTTTGTAGTATTGCACAGTGGGGCTCAATCGCGTGACAAGAAGAAATGCGTGATATAAACAACGGAGACTGCTACGTAGCGAGCAGAAGACCTGAGATTTAAAACTTTCCAGTTGACAGAATGACAACAAGAGGTGAACCGCGAGGGGAAAGGAAAAATAATAAATAAACGAATTACTTTCGAAATGTGGGGACGTAAACCTTTCGATTTCTAACAGAAAATATATATTGGAATTTGATTATATTAATCTTCCTCGCCACCTCAAATGGGAGAAAACACTTTTATTATTCCAAAAAGTTTTCCGTCGACTTTCAAACAAAAATAGTACCCCAAACAATTCAAAATTTTGGAATCATTTTGGAATCCCCTTGAGGGAATCATTCAGTTGCAATGCGTCGTCTCTTACTCGAACGTGTCGGGAAGAAAATATATATATTTGCAAACAACCAGTAATACGAAATAGTTATTGAAAACAAACAATCCCACGCTCTTGATCAAAATAAGGCTACAAGACTGCTCTTCTCTCTGAGATGAGTTGAAACACCACGGTCCCACCCGCCAAACACGAATGAAACTCTTTTGATTGAAATTTGACTCTTACTGATAAATTCCGATGTCAAATTTTACAAGCGGATGTTTAGCTTCGAAAGATAAACGTGTTTTCTTCAGAATCAACAAAGTAGTTCTTGTCATGATGATTTAAAATATCATAATTCCTTGGAAATATGACTTCACAAATGTGCGTTTTAATATTGCTCGTAAATACGGATAGGAACTGGGTTTGAGTGATAATACACTCGAGATCGTGGTTAGTAACTTGAAAGTGACATCTTCAAAACAGAAAAGACCGGAAAATTCCTATTCTCGGTCGACCTTACAAAAAACTTCAAGAGTCGGATGACCGACAGACCAAGCAGAAACATAGGGTGCGGTTACGAATTCGACAGGGAATTCAAATAGACAAAATTTGAAGTTAAATAAAATATGCGAGACCTTATTCATTATAGCAGATATTATACTTTTGAACATATAGACCTCAAGGTCCGCGTGAAGATGAAACATCCCGTCGTGTTATCAAGTGTGTGATCAGATATGGGACGAGGTACAATTTGCAAAATACGTTTTCCCTATAAAAGGCAGTTTGAAAAACAATAACAGTTGTCACCTTGACACAGCGGTTAGTGCCATTTTGACTAAAATATAAGTAATGAGAAAGTTGGCCGTATTATATTACAGAGTCGCGGAAATTGATCCTGTCTAACGTTACGCTGGCTATAATTCAACAATATCACTTTTGTCTTTATGTAGTGTGTACTAACAAAGAAGGCATGTGTAAAGGTTCTCGCAATATTCACCTATCTTTGACACGTGGGATCCCTACATAGTTTATGGTCCTAAACGTAAGCACTTGAACAGTAAGTACTCGTAGCCCATTATACAGAATTCCTGTGTAGAGTACTACTACTACTACTATGGTAACTTGCTTGGGGATATCGCTGTGCAAATTGACAAAGGATTTGCTTATCTACTGTTTCTCAGATCCAATCGACGTTTTCAGTTGTTGAGCAAAGATTTCTGTGAGCCTGAGACTCCTACCATTGAGAGTCTGACAAGCACTCTAGTAAACCGCATCAAAAACTGATAATGACTTTTTGAAAAAAAGTATGACGTCACCTAATTTTATCATGAAAGATATTTTTTAGATTGTTTTCATCCGGATTCTCTCCCGTAAAATTTATGTTGCTTATTGGTAGAGTATAGCTTATGCTCGTGCATAAGTCGAAGCACAAGTCTGAGTATCAAAATACATGCGTGATCTTTGAACGATAACACGTTATTTATACAACATTAAAATGCTATTGAATCTCCAAAAATCTTAAACACCTTAGCGGAATTTCACGACAGATAGAATAAACTATGGATTACAAATAAAACGCTGACTGGGAATCGGTTAGCATTGAAAGATTTGGCAAAACTTTAGTGTTTGACTGTATATGACTGACAGTGTATATTGGTACTCCTCACTTAACAACCATATCGTTAAACGAATGCCCGCACTTACCACCATTAGATAGTGTTTCGAACTTCGTTATTCAGATGTTTCAAATAATTCATATAAAACTTATATTTGATAATTTTTCATACCCTCATTGACACTATCATTCGTGGGATGACATTGATAAAATATTTAAATATATTTTCCATATCGTTGGGGCGGATCCTGGTCGTTAAGTTTCGTTACCAAACAAGGCGTTGGAGCGGGAACTGGTCGTTAAGCGAGAAGTACCTGTGTATTGTATGTATTGTACTTGAACTGAGTGTGTTATTGTTATCAGTGAAGTGTTGGATTGAGAACGTGGTAAGTTGAGTCATGCATACCTCAAATTTTTGAACTGATTAAACCACACTGTGTACGGTGTCTACCTCAAACAAGACACACCTGTTCAGGCCTAAAAATACACGCAGTGCTGTAAATATCTATGTAATAATACATACATTCAACACATTACAAAACAAACCTTTTCGATTGAAATTTCGATCACATTTCTATTGAGAGGGTTTGTTTTATAACTTTCTATACTAACAGAAACAAATGATATAATTTAAAAATATTTTTATTTACCAAGTTTCTGATCGTCCCCGAATATGGACCTCTCTTTTTGAGTTGAACAATTCCACTTGTGATGTCGGAACTGTCTTTGGCATTCCTGTAAGCCCTTGTGGGCGCCTTCGTTGACGGCTACGATAGCGTCGGGACGGCTTTGGCACCTTATTCTTTGCTGTGGTGATAGGCCTGGAATTTTGTTGCAAATGTAATTTGCTCCAACGAAGGCTACGACGGATGTTGGTACTCTGTGCAAGATAAATGTTAACAATATAATAACATGTTTGCATATAATATTAGCATGTACATCTACTGCTATCTCTGTGCTTGATGGATTATAGAAACTAAAATACCTACATCGAGAACATTAAACCCCCAATTCTGTAAATGATAATTAACAGATTCCGGAATTAATAACAAGTCGATTAATCGGCGTTCGGCCCTCGGAAGTATTCGCTTTTTGGAGATTTATGTATTTTTGCCTGGGTGGATAGCGAACCTAATCCCGTGACTCGATAGTCTAATAGGATCAGTTATTTTATTATTGTTTTATGGGAAATTCGCTTGACGAACTGTTCTTTTCCACACATCACAAAACTCCAATGGTTATTTTCTCGACGGCCCCTTCTGTTGTGGTTAAGTGCGTGTTCTCATCCATTACTAGTCACACTTCAAGGCTAAATTTAATTTAAACGTTGGCCGTGGAAAGCCATTCAGACTCACAGCTCCACGCTGTGACATAAGTCGATTGCACAGCGTGAATAATCTGTTGGAATCACGTACATCTCTGCTTGTCACATCGAGATACAAACGAAAATACTAATACCGTGCTGTGTTTTCAAAATTAAAGTCGTAAGCGTAACATCGGTTTCAATTGAAAACTATCAGGTCACATCATTGTAAAGTCATGCTAACTCACACGCATATTTGTCTTGCACAAACTCACACGCACATGTTCGCAAAACACATGCATTTCGCTCTTTGAAACATATCCACAACAGATCCATTACATAGTATGGTACTGAAGATGATTGAACGAAAAATCTTTTTCAATTTTGAACAAACACATTAGATTATTAGAAACAAATTGTATATTTAAAAGTTCGATTTCTCGGTTGCTCATTCCTCTGGAAATAACGTCTCCATTTCTCAACGGAAAGAAAACTCGAGTCGGGGCTCCGTGGCGAGCCGAAATGGATTAAATCCAACGTGGAAGACATATATATATTTATATAGATAAATATTCTGTATGCTCGTAAAATATTTCCAAAACGATGCTAAAATTATGCCCCGCCTATTGCCCTGCCCCTTCTAGCACACTCCGGGAATACTACGATTGCGGGATTGGTTATTTTTGATGTTTGGTTTAGGGCCTTGCGGTCAGACCATGTGATTGGACTTCGAAGTAACACTGGGATTTGTTATTCGGGGAGATATTATTTGTCCCACTTTTCGAAGTTCTTGTGTCATCGATGACCTCTCCCTGCAAAGCACACTTCTCGGACAATAGAAAATTTCGATAATAATAACGGCCTGATCCCAAACACCGCTTTCAATGTAGATAGCCAATGATATGTGACCGATATTAGGTCTAAATAGTAGATTACAAGAACAAATTATAGATATCACCGATTTTTTGCGGCTTTTCAAAGCGAAGCGCGTGATGCCCAATATGGTTTCGTGTCTCGACCTCACCACGCCAAACGGATATGACATTATTACACCCAATAGAAGCTGACTCATTTGATTTATGAAACCCGATGCTACATTTAGAATTCGATATTTCTAAAAATCTGATTTCAGTGGGCGGTATTTTCGCGAAAGTGCTTTTATTCGCCATTTCTAAAAAAAATGTTTTTGCGCGATTTTAAAAACCAGGAAAATTATAAAGCTGTAGTCTTAGTAGTTTCAGTAGTAACAGTGAAATTTTAATCTAATTATTGTATACTTAGCGCGATTTGGCTCGACTCGGCTCGACTCGGCTCGACTCGAATCTGTGAAAGCGACCGACTCGACTTGGCAACAATATATTAATAAATTCATCGAATCGACTGGATGCTTACACAAAGGCCTGAAAGGCCCACCCTGGTCGCGCTGGGTCCCTCTGGTAGTGATAAATAAAATAATATATGCATAAATAAATGGGCTAGGAATGGGACCACCCAAATAGTATACATTCGATTCGAATGAACAACTAGTGGAGTGCTACTGTCGCGTTGGACAGACGCCCGAAATTTTAAAAGTGTGAAAAATCATAACAGAAAATATCGGGTATCAGAATATGTTCCAACGAATATACAGTGCGTGAGCAGAGTCAATAAAACACATTTCTGCTGGTCTTTAGACGACAGACAGAAGGAAGTCGAACGTATTTTTGCCGGTGATTTAACACGATATTGACAGATTGAAGCCAACCGTCTTTAGGCAAAGTGCTTCAAATTTACTGGTTGTTAATTGGATTGAATAGGCATGGTGATGTTGAATAAATATAAAGATTTTGTTCGAACAGATGTTTCAGAACAGAATTCTTGTAATTGGCTGATAGGAAAAAGAAGAAGAACAGAAAATGAGAGTGCCCTAAAAACCGTAAACACTTTGACCCAAAAATCAAACGCGCAACGCGTTCGATTTGCAACATCTTACATCAAAACGGTAACAGTTTTTCGGGACACGCCAACGCATACAGACCGTGAAATCAAAGCAAAAGTCTTAAACTGAACAGAAAAACGCAAAACTCTGTCACACGCTCATGGCGACCCCATGCAACACCGAAAACCGAAAAAGTATTTCGAAAATTCACGAGTTACCTCACTTATTGCGCGTATCGTCGCAGAATCTCGCGATCAACAACCACTCATTTGTTCGCCTTGGTGTAATCGAGTGTTATGAAACCAGTGTTACCAGTAAGTTGTAAAAATGTCGTTCTCCGGTAGATCAGGTATTATAGGCATATGACCTATCACGTTCAGGGTTCATTGTACTTAGGTGCCGGTAATATACGTCTGTAGTGGAACTAGCAACTTGTCGGGTATATTTTCGGCGCCTGAAAATCAACTCATAACGCAGATGGTTGCGATTGTAAAGCTGAAGGCGAAGATACGTTTCGGGAAACAACAAATTTTTGTTCCCTTTCACAACATTTGACATAAAAAGAATAATCGAATGAATATAGAAATTAATACATAATTTCTAGAATTTCAGCGAACACGGTAAAAATAAAAATATCCAAATGACGGTGTTGGCGGATGGCCAGATCGAAGGTGCATAGGTTGTTAAATATATGGAATATTTAATATACGTTTCTTTGATTCTGATGCAATTGAAATTTTCCGACTTCACCCCCTTATGTTTCAAGATATTGTCTCGATTTCCGGGGGAATATTCCTTACCTCTTTCCTCTTCATACTAACAATTCGAATTTGAAAATGAGTAAATACATGGAGCCTACGTAATCAGAAGCTTCAAAGTTTACCCGTCCAGAATTCTTTAGCACTTGTAGCACCCCCCTATTTCATACCCACTCTCAAACGCCCCAAGTGGTGTGTTGAGTGTATTGACAGTGTCTCACGAAATAGTAGCCTTTATTATACATTTCTTCCAATTAATTTAGATGTAATGTCACAACTTTTGTAGACGCCGTTGAGCGAATGACGTGCGATATTGTCAGTTTTAAAAAAACGATTTGGAATTTTTTTTAACTTCTCTGCTGTTGGGAAGATATTCAAGTCTCCCTCTCGTAAATCTCTTTCGTCGAAGCCAAAGACTGTACTGAACCCAGATTCAATTGACCACTTAAAAAGCACTTAAATACCTCGCTGCGAAAATCCTATTTTATTAATAAAAAGGAATTCCTGAAAAGTATTGTTGATAACCTTGTTGAAATGATTTTCATTAAATCAAGATGGAGTGTGTTACACATTGACAATACAACAACGGAGCACGTACTTTAGATATAGCGTACGCTATTAGCACGGCAAGGAAAAGGTAAGCCAGAAATAAATCCATGAGATTTACTTATCTCGTGACTCAGTCTTACAACATCATGGGAAAATAAGTCGTCAGAAAAACCAAAATCCAACCAATGTACGTAATAAATTTCGTATCGCGTCGTACCTAAGAAACATATTTGAAATTGTCTAGCAATCGCCCCGGACTACAAAGGCAAATTGAGCTGCTTGCGATTATTCATAATTTGACTCGAACTAGATTCGACAGAGATTATAAAATTCCGTGAATGCAAACACAATAGTTTCAGCAATTGCACTCAGGAGAAGCGTTTTTAGCCAAATCTCCATATCGATCGTTAGAGTTCCCCTTCTATGAGTAATATGGCAGTGAATTACACGCGATTACAAGCACCTCCAGGCGGGACCGGGTATTAAAATTACTGTGTTTGGTTCTCTTATTACACCATCAGATACGATGCTATCAAGTACATTATTGAAGGGGTATTGGTAAATACATGAGATAAGCAATTATGTATGTACACACCGAGGGATTAGGCTACTTTTACTTGATATATCGAGTAATAAAGGGTGATACATCACGCCATCACCACCCTTTGAAGGGTAATAACACTTACAGAAGATTTTTGGTTTATACTTCAGCTTTTGGGTCTTTTTCATATTGGGATTGTGGGATTGGGAACTTTCTCAATACCGAAAACATTTTGGATATCGGCAAAATTAATCTGTGAATTTACTTATAATCAAGCTCTGCCTTAAATTATGACAATGTTTACTCATTCGAATTTCTATCCAAGAATTATATTTTCTCAACATATTTCCCCAGTTATACTTATCAAAGTAACGTGTCAGGTAATGTCACAAGTTTACCCTTATGGTTCATTAAAGGCTAGTTATATATTTTTTTAACGTTTGGACGCTAAAATCCAGATGTTTGATAATGCCATAAACCGGTGTATGTTATGCAATCGTATCAATTAATTATATTAATCAGAAAATCGGTGTGAAGCGAAGGTATATCGTGTTTGGCGTCGCCAGTAACATCAGAGGGAGAACGAATTCGGAAGCGCACTTTACTTTCTAGTAATCCGCATACTTTTAACTATATAAACCAATTATGCTCTTCAGCCAACATCGCCAATTTGTTTGAGGAAGTTTACAGTGTTCGCTGAAGCGACATAAAATCACTTGTGATATTTTACCCTTCGTAAAATCACTGGATCGCATATTAGATAAATTGTTGTCTGCCGTACATGCTAAAAGACTACATGGAAGCGGGGGCAGCAACAAATTGAAATAATAGTTCAAGCTGTCAAGCGTGCAATGGGTTTCTTAGGAATACAAGCGAGTGGTTTTAAACGCAGGTATGTACATGAGTACTTCTTTCTGGTCATAAAGTTATGTGACGGTGCATATCATGTCATTCGATTTACCCAGCGTTCGCTCTGTATAAAGTTTGTTAGTTATCTGTACATCACATCTCAGAAGTAATTCTGTTGCCAAACCTATAATTTGTATTTATCGGCTTCCTTTACATGTGAACAGTAATCATAAAGACTTTCTCCGGACAGTAACCGAAGAAAAAAACGATCACAACTCCGAGATAGCACGGAACCAACGAATTAACCAAAAGAACGACAAATGTCGGACTACCCTTTGATTTTCCCCAATGTAATTGAAACTTTAACTCATTATTTTCAGCGACCGCCTCATTCCGTGAACTTGTAACTTATCATTATCAATGCGAGTGTAGGAGACGCATTCGTATCGAACTTCTTTCCCTTACTAATGTGCCTGGGCATTTTATAAAAATATAATCCCATGCAGTGCATTATGCTTACAAACGAGCGCATGTACTGATGACACTCGAGCACTCGAATCCAATCACAAATTCCGAAAAGTTATTCATAACACCACATAGTACAAACATGACCAATCCCGTAAATAATAATTACTCTACTGAGTATAATTTTATAAGAATGTACTCACATTAAAAGGCATATGAGTACGACGAAAGGGAACGATAAAAGTTTTGCTAGTCTCCATTTTCCTCTACGATGAATGTTCAGCGCATTGCAATGCCGGCAGGTCCTTGTAGCTGGTATCGGTCGAAAAGGTTGGATTTTACTGGTGGTATTTCCAATGGGTAAGCAGAGGCTTGAGGTTGCTCTCGACAATGAAAAAGTTTTTAAATTTTCTGTTTCTGAACTTTTAATGAGTCTCCGAATGATCGAAGAATTCTGTATTAGCTCTGTCATCGTACCAAGAGTCCGAAAACGGGTTGAAATTTAATTGCTAGTCCGAAGTTGCCATGGGTATTAATTAGCATCCTGTAACTGCATGAATATTGTTATGGAATGTAATTGTTTTGGGTATATTACCACTCTCTTTCCCCTTAAAAAAACTATTTTCTTGTCGAATAGATAAAAGAAATACTGCAGTAAAATTGTTCAAACTAGTTTAATAGATACATAACGAAATAATAAGGTATATCTATGCAAATGGCACCCGATAAAAATTTAAATTATCTGCGTAATACCACTACGGTATAGTCGATTTCTCTCTTTCAAAGGTTATATCTACCTGCAATTTTCTCTGTGGATCCGTTATAAATTACCTATATCGGGCATTCGCTCTAGCTCCACTTAAACTTAGATGTTTTCTGCTTCAGCTAAACTTGTTCAGGAATTAGACTGAAAACTCTCATATGCACTCGCGCTGTCTTCACGCTTCATATAATATAAGAAAAACAATCCTCATTTTCGTGTTTGATCTGGGTTTTGACAAACTACTACAACGAAAACCGAAGAATATTAATTTCTGTTTTAACACACATTCAAGTACAACCCCACTGCGAAAGATAATTGCGTGGCCTATATTTAAAACTCATTTCGGAATATAATAGTCAATATTTGCCTCTGATCAAAAACTAGTTCAAAGCAATTACTTTATTAGCACTTAATAACGATCATAGTTTCGGATAATGATAAAATAAACAATAATGAAAAGACGGAGACATTATTCTTGGCGGTAAAAAAAATGATCTTAAAATCGAAGAAAATATCGACCTAGCTATTCTCCCTGTATATTGGAATTTATATACTGTGTTTTATTAGTAATTATTCAATTAACTGACGGTACGTTAGGCGAAACAAAACAGTTGTCCTGCTCATAACTCCACATCCACGTTACGCTGCTTTAATCAAAAGTAGGGCGAGTTTAACAATAGAACAAAATTGTTCTGCCAGGCATGACAAACGTAATACCTGCGACTAGAACAAACTCATCGTCCTCCATTTCGTTCAATTTACGCAGAGATACTTGATGATGGTGATAACAATGTTCCTAACCCCCTTCAGCAAAACTTCTACTTTCGAGCTGGACGTTAGTTAATGACAATGCAGCAGTACGTGTACAGAATAATATATGAAGACGACTTCTCTCAGTAGAAAAGATCTTACGACGAAAACTCTCCATGGTTTACAGACCTGACGTCAAAGGGATTCAATAATTTACGGAGAATAACAAACGATTTCCGTAGGTGATCGGAACTGAACGCAACGCGTGCGCGGAAGATTTGTGATACGGTACATCGGTTTACCGTATCATTACAAGGAAACAACGATGTTTTAGAAAACAAAATTTTGCCAACGTATTAAGTTACGTGACACCTGTAAAATCAATGTTATGATAATTCAAAGAAGGTTAACATTGTTTAGAGAAAGAATCATCGAGTGTGACGTAAGTAAAACAATTTATCCGAAGTTTGTGTGTGGTGATTCTGTTGAATCCGGAATCAGTACAAAGTGGACGCTGCAATCCTCAGGTAGATATGTAGCTATTTTCTTCGATATCTATTTGAGGATTGTTAAGTTCTTTTACGATTCCTTGCTCTTGATAACTACATGGGTTACCCACGTCCATATCTACATCTGTTTGTGTAAACTGAGGACTGAGGCGGTTACGGATCACATAGTAGACCCGACAGGCTGCGACCCAGCGGACCGCGCTTTGAGGCTCCATCGATAGGAAAGGACAAAACAGATTAATATTGATAAACAAACTGACCTTACAAAACTATTCCAATTTTTATTAATGTATACTAAAAACTTCACATCGAAATTCGTATAAGTTGTAAATTATCTCGTGTCGAGTCTATGATCTTCATTTTTTACTCTCGAGTGTAAACTTTGTCGAGACGACTTCGAGTTAGTACTGGCGTCTTGCTTGTTATGATGGAATAAAATAAATACAGAATTGAACTATATTTTTTTATGTGGGATTCTCTCAGTTTTCTTGCATCCATTCGAGATGCCAACGTCACTGTAAAGGGAGTAGAATTTTATAGACAATTAATGATCACGGCAGAGTACAATAAAAAAAACAAAATGAATTCAACAACTCTGATATATTCTGTTCACTTTGTATTTATTAAAATTTTGCCTGGGATCGGTTTCAGACAGGAATAAGTTATACAGTCGTCCCTCGCTGTATCGCGGTTCAGTTATCGTGGATTCACTACATCGCGGATTTTGTATAATATTGTATTGTATTGTATGCATTTTAATGTAATATTGTATGTATTTTATTTCATGATAAATGCCGTGCCGTACAGTACTAGTATGTTTAAGCGCTAAAAGTTTTAAAAAATTAAATAACCGGTCAAATGAT
>QRAM01000012.1:620468-661477 GCA_013436055.1 Halocynthia roretzi
ATAAGAGTGTGTGAATGATTTATAATGGTTCAAAATACGTTCAAATATATTCAAATAATTAATTAAATATGTGGTTTCTACTTCACGAAGTTTCACCTATCGCGGGAGGCTCTGGAACGCAATAACCGCGATAGGTGAGGGATTACTGTAGTCACATTTCTCCTCAAAGATGGGTCCCCATCGCGGCCCCAGATCACTTTTTTTGATTATTTGATAATTGATTACTGTGACATCACAAACTTGTTAAGTCGGAGACTTGGCAGGCTAAAAATATGCTTTATGACGTCACAAAAGCAATTGTTTTACTCTGTAAATGAAGTGAAAAGATCGAAAAACTTATCCTCTTTTATGGGGCAATTGGATCAGCAAAGGAAGGCCAAGATTTTGAACCTAGGCAAGCTATTTACCACTATTCCTTTCAGGCCAATGGGATATAACTCCAACAAATTCTACGTGAATTTGAATAAATAAAGGAGGCCGGGTCACATAAATGCAAGCAGCTAGTTGTAAATAATGTACAGTAAAAAATGAATTTGCTCTCTACCTCCATCCAACATCCAACGCAATTGTTTATATTTGCCATGTCAAGGGTCGATGGTTTCAAAGTCTATATATATAATAAGTAGTAGAATTAAGTATATTCCATGTTTTCAAGGTTGGCGCTTCGCTTTTGCTAGTTAATTGCCGTTCCGCTTTATAATCGACATGTCATGAATAACAATGGCGCGCATTCGCCTGTTATTGCGGACGTCTCATGTCAAAATTTTAGCTGGTATTAGTTTACTTTTAGTTCTGTATTATGTATTTTATGCAAGAAGTTATCCAAGTAAGTTGCGTCAGGCATCATTAGTTTTAATTTTTAGCAGAATTATCCATATTCCTTCCGTTACAGTTGATCGTGATGTAAAAAATCTCAGGTTGAAAATACTCGAATTGAGCAAAACGTACGTCCATGAACTAGCGGAGAGATCGATGCGGATTGAAGATGGTCCTGCAGCATATCCGGATACTTCTTATGGTATGGTTCCCTGATTGAGTCTACACTCTATGTGAACCGTGGTGAAACCATGTATACTATTATCTACATCAATGGTTCTTAAACTGTGGAGGGGGGGCATGTAGAATTTGCAGGAATGGGGGGGGGGGGCATGAATGACACGAATAAAAGCTTAAAAAATTAAAATTTTTAGAGAACCGCTGATCTACACTGTTGACTAGATATAGATTTTAGGTATAAGAGAGATGAATGAAGTGAATGCAATTGGGCTCTACTAAATTATTTGTCACTTCAGTATATTAACGATTGAATTTCAGTATATTCTATTGAATCATTTTGTGAATTTTCGAACCCTCGATTTAACGGACTAACAGGGGAAATACCTGTCCGGTTGTGGAAAAGTACAAATTTCTGCCGAAAGTGAAAAATACTGAGGTGAAAGCAATTAAATCAAGTCACACTGAGATGTACTTTCACCCTTTTCTCACTCCTTCCTCTCAAGACATAGCTACCTACAAAAACTATTTGAAGTGTCCTGCCCAAGCCCAAGGGAAAAAAATTATGGAACCCATAGAACCTTAACACCTGATAGTTATTGAGAAAGACTTGTGCATTATGTTCATACCGTCATAAATTAATAATGGATACAATTTTCACTACCATATTGGGTGTTTACAGCATAAAGCTAATGAGTAATATTTATGTTAAAAATATTTGAGAATAGTTTGGGAATTGAATCTTCTATATATATTCTTGTACATCCCTACACACAATTCTCAACAATTTTTTATCAGCATTTCAATCGTTATCTCTCAAACATAGATATGAAAAAAGCTCTAGCTGTTCTTATCGACAGTCTCAATAGTCGAGTCGACCTTCTAGATGACCGATTGTCTGCCATAGAGAAGCTCGTTTCATCAATCCATGGAGAAGTGTTGGAAGATGACGGACTTCGTACAAGACATGTCAGGAATATACCTAATGGTTCTCATGTATCTGTGATAGGTTAGTTTTGTTAAGTCTATATACTGTGTGCAATACGTATGCATTAAAATCACTGCAATAGTACTATCATATATATATAGCATCCTGTTTGGTTCTCCAAGTTTTCAATCTCCTAATTCAGTGGTATCCAAACTACGGTACACGAAGGTCTTCCAGGTGGTACGCGAGCAACTTACAGTGGTAGACAAAAGTTTAGGACCACGTGTTAAAAGCAAAGCCTTTTTACATGATATCTGTCACAGTAACATTTTGTTATCATTTTTGCATCACAATGCAGATTCTAGAATCTTTGTGTGAGATTTTCAGGTGTGCCGCGAAACTTTGGAAATATTTGTAACGTAGGTGTACTAAATGTAGGTCGTACGAGAACACTCTACAAGGCGTCACAATGGTACGCGAGTAGAAAAAGTTTGGGAACCACTGTCCTAATTGCATAGCAAACGATTGATTAAAATTTTACCCCCTTAACTATATCACCAGCAGTTTTGTAAAGCCTGATCATCATATTCACAAATGAAGAATTATAAGAAAAGAAGATGCCATAGACACCAATGAATTTTATAATAGAAGTAATAATATGTTTCGTATATATCAAGTCACATCGAACATTGCCTAATTTTTCTTTTAAATGTGAACTACAGTTTCTGTATGGGAATATTCCAGCTCATAGTTCACACAGCAGCTGTGTTGGTGCTGCACATAATAAAATATTACCACATAGGTCAAAATATTACTGTTCTATTACTGTTCGTTTTAATTCACAAGATACCATTGTTTTTTCCAACGTAAATTTTTATCACCTCCCAAAACAATGGACAAGCTGCCACAAGAATAAAAAGGCATTTCCTCGAAGCATCAATGGTCGGAAATATACGTAGTTTCACACTGGCATTCAATAAACTCTTAACTTCATTGGTAATCGATATAAGCAAATTTTTGGCTATCGATACATTATTCTTGTTTATAGAAATAGAGATGAAGCATGAGTACTATGGTTTTTCTATCAAGAACAACACTATATTCCGAATTAATTAAATACTCCCATATCTTCTAAAAAAATTCAGAAACCCAAAAAAACTTCTTATAATTCCGTTTCTATTCCAGATTTACTGCAGAGCAAACAGGACATATGTCCATTCCCCAGTTTTGATAACTGGCCACACTGTCGGAGAAAAATCGAATGGATGAGAGAAATGTGGGAGGTGGATAAATGCTACGCCAGCTGGGGTGTGGATGGAAGCGATTGTTCCATCTACATATATCTTAGCGAACAGGAAAAATGGTGTCCGACTTTCCCTTGGAGACCAAATGGAACAATTGGCGGAAATCAGCATTATGAGTTGGTATGGCGGAAGATGGGAATGAATGTTACAGGTACATGAGAATTATATAGTATATGAACCAAATAATTTTCGCACATTCCAGGCTGAGATGAAAGGCGATTTTCATCTTCTACTGCATGCAATGAGTGTTTCATCAGACTATGATTGGATGAGATTGAGGATAGGAAGAATGTCTTCTAAATGGATATCAGGTGGACATAGACTGAAAGAAAAATATCCGGAAGCTACTCGTGTAAAAAAAAAAGTCAGTCTCATGCTTCCACTTGATTTGTGACGGTAGTACTCTTAGCAAATGGTTGATCAAACTCGATTACGGTACTGAAAAATTTCGTTTCCAGGTTCTCTTCCTAATGGGATTGTTATCTGAGATTGGATTCCATTTTGCTAAGACTGCGTTCACAGGCGGACCTCTCGGGGAATTGGTTCAATGGAGTGATCTTTTATCAGCCGTGTATACCCTCGGACATGACGTGAAAATTATCCATTCCATGGCAGATTTGAAGAGGTAGTATTAATTTGGTCAATACTTTATTTGGTAATCGTCACTCATATCAGTAACACAAATAAGTTTTACTAGTTATTCATAATTTCTAAACCCCAGGCTCTGTTATTTTATTTTTTTATTTGCAGTATATACGATCCCTTGTTGCGGTCTTCTAGTCAAAATTGTCCGCTGAAAGAAAAACCATTCGACATCATATACACTGACATAACCGGTCTAAAAATGTTGAAAAAGATTGCCAACTCGAAACTACACTTATTTCAGTAAGTTACCATTCTTTCTAGTTTCATCAATCCCTCTTAAAAATATGTTAATAAACTTGGCAGAACTAATAATTTATAAGGTTATTATATTAGTGCAATATTTTTAGTTGTAATCAACATTCCATTTCAGATGCCTCGTCCGTGTCTTGGATAGTTTTGGTACGGAACCTGAGTTTAACCATGCCAGCTATGCCAGCAAAAAAAGCCATAAAAGTCCATGGGGAAATTGGAAGCTGAATCCAAAGCAATTCAACACTATGTTCCGTAAGTTCCGCAGACAACTTTGTGTATTTTTTCAGCAATCTAAGTACTAAGACTGGTGATTTAATTTTACAAAATGTGCAGCACATTCTCCTGATAATACTTTCCTTGGATTTGTGGTCGAAGAGCATTCGAATGAGACAGCACATCAAGACATCGAGAAAGAAAATATCGCTTTGGTTTATGGAAAGAGAGATAAGTTTTGGGAGGTAGTTAGATATCTTTTTGGATCTATTCAATTGCATTATACTGTTTCAGTAGCTACACTGATGAGGGTAACACAACCTTTTACTCCCTAGGCAAAAGAAAACTATATTACTGCTTTTAAAAATCTGGTGGAAGTTCATGCTACGGTCGACCAAAGTGTATCAGTGAAGCATATCCCAAGTTTTGTAATAAACCATGGAGTTTTGTCAAGCACTGATCTTCATAAGCTACTGCATAAAACGAAGGTTTTGGTTGTTCATTATACAGAAGGAATGTTCATGGGGGTATATAGAGGACATAGAGTTGACAATTTCTTTCTCTGTAGATATTCATTGGGATGGGATTTCCATATGAAGGTCCTGCTCCCCTAGAAGCCATAGCAAATGGTGCAGTATTCCTCAATCCTGTATTCGATCCTCCCAAGGATAGGGAAAATACAGCATTCTTCAAGGTTAGATCAACGGATATTAGTCAGTAAAACTTGGAAGTATGTGTAGTACATTACTCCTAAATTTTGGTAACATGTTTTATTTTTTTTCATTTAGGATAAACCAACACTAAGGAAGTTGACTTCACAACATCCTTATGCAGAGATGTATATAGGTGGTTTTTTGATTTTGTATGCAATATAAGTTAAACCGGGAGTGTGTTGTATTATCGTTGGTGTTGTAATAATAGAAAACTATGTGAAGGCTAACACTGTTGAGTCAGGTCCATTGTGATACTGAATTAACAATTGCTTTTCTAGGTTATCCCTACGTGCAACCAGTGTCTTTGTCCAATCTCACGAATTTGGAAGACATTATTAAAAGGATTTTAAACCACAAAAATGTATGGTATATAAAATAGTTTGTGTCTTTCTAGTATAAAAAACTAGATATAATTTTGTTTTCTGTTGCTCTAGCTACCACCTTATCTTCCTCATGAATTCACATGTGAAGGGATGCTGGAAAGGCTGAACTTGCATCTGGAGAAGCAGGAATTTTGTTCCGGTAGCTACACACCCAAATGGCCGCCTTCCTCCGCTCTGCAAGTCAGTGTTATTAATAAATTGTTCAATGTAACAAGTGGAAAACAATTACAGTTAGGACATGTCGTGAATATACTCAGCTTTTGGTTATTATTTATTCCTGTATTTCCTTTGAAACTTTTACAATTGTTTTCCTAAACTCAGACAAGAATCACCGACACTAAAGAGTCTTGCATTGATGTGTGTAACAAAAATGGACTTGTTTGTGAACCTCAGTATTTTTCATTGCTGAATAGCAGATCTACATTTCATGAACTTGGCATTAACTGCACAAGATTTTTTCCGACAGTTCCAATTACAGAAATTGACTATCCCGCATATCTACATGATACGTGAGTACTTGATTGATTGACGATCATTCTTGTTCAACTGATAAACATACTACAAAATACGACATTCACATGTTTTTTTCTCTGTTCATTCTTAGATGCTTTCTTCAATCAGATCCTCTGCTTTTCAGCTGTGCTGGAAGATACACATCTATGCACAGAGTGTGTCCTTGTCGCGATTATGTAAAAGGACAAATAGCGCTTTGTAAAGACTGTTTTTAATAACATTAAATTTGCGTCCTTAGTTGCATAGTTTGCTTGCAATGCTGTTTATCATCTCATTGATTCTCTAATTATTACTTAATCATATTATATTCAGTGTTATGACTGCTAATTTTAATGTTTGCACTTATCATCTATGAAAACTACATATCTAGGCTTCCAGCGAATTTGCACTCTGTCACCCATGTCCAGTATTTTTAAATCTTTTTCAGAAATCCAATGTGGCAATTAATTCACTCTATTATGATAGTAAACTAGGTTTAGAATTAAATTTATGAAATCTAGGAGTTAGCAAGTTACCAGAATTTTTTAAAGCTGCAGTTTTTTAAATATCCTTCTTCTCCAATCATGACTATGACTACACTGTATGTTAGATGTCTTCCCAAAATTTGTTTAAAATGTGTACATCATGTTTACTAGAGCAATAGCTTTGCTTTTTTTATTCGTACTATCATTCTTTTTCAATGCTTTTATACTGCCTGCACAATTTTTGATTTTCTCTGTAATGATTGATAACGATAATTTAGAAAATTCAGCTTTTATTTTCATGTTGCAAACTAACGATACGCTTTTTAATGCCTTAAACACATGTTGCATAAAATTATCCCATGAAAAAAGTATGCTTGCAACTCTACATTCATAGGTTTTCGTGCACGTCACTGCACGCTCATTGCAACAAGGGATAAATGAAGGAATTAATTAGACAATGTAAAATTGTACGAAGCAAGTCTTACTGTCGCTCATCTAGATTCTAGAACGACTTCGAGAACATTCTGTACTTTGTTTGTGCGTTGCGAAGTAAGGAACTTGATAATCACATTTGTACTGCTGCTGAGAAGGTTAAAACAAATGCTAGTATTTTTCGGCAATCATTGTAGAGATTTCATGGTAGATATTTATCATGAATGATTTGATTTTGACCAGTGGAATAAATAGGCTTAAGAAACGGGGGTAACGTTAAGCTTAATTTAGGATATACGCTAGTGGACATTAACTGGAATCTGAAAAGTGTCAATCACAATTTTCATCGCCCATGTTAACCTAGCGTAGTAGAAGGGACGTTTTCAAGATATTTAAACACTGTTAACGATCTTAGATATTGCCTGGATATGTCAACGCCTACCGTAATTGCAACGCATTCCTAGTTTTTCTCGTTACAGTCATTTCAATCGCCGCCATTCTGGATATTTTTCTTGTTCCAAAGGTAGGCCAGGCATGGTACCGCAAAGGAATTTGTTAGCGATCGAAGGTATTTAAACTTATAATACTTGTAATCCTTGCGTAATATAGCCAGTGAGACTTGGGAAAATGGTGAAAAATCCTGAGGTACCTTTGTAATTGACACAGGCGTAGATAGAGAGGAATAGTGGAGTCACCGAGAACGCATTGCTAGAAATTAGCTTATTCCCATATTATCCATGAATAACTTCTCTTTTTTAGTGATAGTGTTACTTGTTTGCAGTACCGCTAGTACATAAATAACCAATCAACATGACCACGGAAATAGCAACCATGCTAGATGAACTAATGGGAAAAAATCGCAATGCTGCTCCTGATGATCAGAAAAACGACATGCATTGGAGCGACAAGGATGTAAGTTAGGAATGCTATAACTAACTAGTAATTTTTTTCGGTACTAGTAGTGTGGTTCCTCTGAAAACCGTGTAACATTTAATAATTTCAGGTGTTTGTATGTGTGAATCATTAAGAGTCTTTTTATTAGGTATGCAAGCATTTTCTTTGTGGTTTCTGTCCTGCGGAACTCTTCACAAATACAAGATCGGATTTAGGACCATGTGAGAAAGCGCATGACGAGTCGCTAAGAAAGGTATGACGTAATTCTATTGTTTTCTGACCTCATTCATATGTTAAATCGACATGGCATTCTTTTGAATAATTTCAGTGTTTAGCTTCAAATTACTATTTAGTTTAAAATTGTACCTGATTGATTTTAGATTTATAGGGGTAAGACATCGCTGCATTGAAGTGAAATAAACCCTTGATAAGATCACTTCAGATATTATTGAACACCGACATAATGCGAATATGAATGTAGCACGATTATTTCATGTGCCCTAATTAATTATGCATCCAGTAGTCGGGCTGTAATATTTGTTTTACATCATTTTTCTTATTCATTACGTCTATACCTTTACTTTTAGCAAGGTTCCATTCTATATTCTATATTTATGATGAGAGAATATTTTTATCAATTTCAAAAGGAAAGGAAAGCATATTTTAGGAATGTAAAGCGTGATATGTGTTTATAATACGCATTGTTTTAACGGCATCACAGATTAAAATGCGGTATTTCGTTTTTCTATAGGCATATTTAAAGAGCACCAGGTATCTGAAAATGTCATATGAATCCGACTTCCTCCACTACTTGCAGCAATGTATGCAAGATGTGGAACGGAGAATACGTAGAAATCACCAGAGACTACAACTTTCTGAAGAAAAAAATCAAAAGGTAGAGTTTTGAATGAAATTTTATTATTATACATGTCAGAAGCCATATGGATTCTTCAGTAATAAGAACTGCTTGAGTAAAACCTGATCCATACAAAAAAAAATACCACAGAGGAGATTAGAAAACCCAATGATTAGGATTACGAGTTGACAACGTCAACCATACAAATTTCTCGAAAAAATCACAAATGTACAATAAAATCCATACTGTTATTTCCTTGTACCCTATTTTTTGAATTATTGCCCACAACTAATTTACGAAAAAACTTCCGTACTAATCATAACCCCACACTTGAAGCCCTGATCAATTTTTTATTGTAAACATTCAGCTTGCCAATCCAAGCAAGGATGTCGAGGAACAAATTAACCTGCTTACTCAACGAATCGAGGAAATGCTTCAAAGAATTGAACTGCTTGGTACCGAAGGTAAAGTTGAAGAAGCCCAGGGAGTAATGAAGCTGTGCGATCAATTAAAAGAGGACAGAGAACAACTGTATGGACAGAAAGGAAATGTGAGTGGAAATGTTCGATATAATATTTGTGGATGTATTACTTCCTACATTTGACGAAAGTAATAAATTGTTTCAGGTTCTGGATGCATTTTCTGTCCAAGAGAAGCAGATGGAGGTATGTGAGGTATGTGGAGCATTTCTCATTGTTGGAGATGCTCAGTCTCGAGTGGATGACCATCTCATGGGAAAGCAGCACATGGGCTATGCAAAAATTAAAGCTACGATAGAAGAATTGAAGGTAATTGGGTAATCTAAATCGTATTGTTTGAATTCTGGTTCTACTGCATTGATTAAACTTTTCATCAATTTCATGGGATCTTTATTGTTCACAGTTTTCTACGATCGGGCATTGCTTCTAATTTTCTCTATTATTTTAACCACTTACCTTTAAAATATGGTATAATCCAATTACAATCAAACTCCACTTTCGTTTCCTACTTAGTATTTGATTGTGTAGTGTGAATTGAACTGTATCTTTTAATTATCTTCAGGAGAAATTAATGTCAAGACCAGTAGAAAAAGATATTAAAGAGGAAGCAACAGAAAAGAAATACATCAGGTACATTGTAGATATCTTTTGAAATGTTAATCCAAAGATAACTACCATATTTATTGAAGTACAATACTGAATATAATTTCGACCCTACTTTGTTAAAGTTAAAATCAGCAGTATATTTTATTCTCTTATATAATGTGACTGTCAAGTACAAGGTTACTGGGAAGTGGGGGATGAGATACTAACAGTTGCAGGCAAGTCGGGATATGAGTTATATGGTCCGGTGTTAGTGATTATATAATTATTCATTATGTTCATAAAATACTTGTCGGTTGATAATTGGTCATATACAGTATCGGAACACATGAGCTACAGTTTCTGTATTATTGGATGCATACAAACTTAATGATATTAGTAAATCCCCGTGAACCTGGATATAGGTGTGATTTGAAATCCTGTGTTTTATAAAGGAACAGGACTGATGAAGCAAGGAAATCTCGAGATGGCAGAGACAGTGGAAGGCATAGCAAATCAAAGGATGACAAAGGAAGTGACCGCACCCGACACCGCACACGTTCCAGAGAACGCGACGGAAAATCGAGGAACGGCGACAGGCGAGATCGTGATAGAAGGCGTTCGAGAGATAAAGAAAGACGAAGATCAAAAGACAGAAGACGTTCAAGAGAAAACGACGGACATCGTTCAAGAGATCGTGATAGGTCGCGAAGAGATAGATCTCGGGAGCGTGACAGCAGGCGCTCTAGAGATTCGAAGTCGAAAGATGACAGGTAATATTGTCTGATATTTATTCATATATATTCTGTACAGTGAAGGGAATGCTCCTTTAATATTTGGGTACTAGAGATTTTTTTCTGAGGTATGAAAAATGTTAATTCATTGAATTCTAAAAAATAAGTATTCACATGGAACCTAGTAGGTGCTCCATGTCCTACTTTCGACTCGTACCATTTCTTTATTATCATATCCATTCATCCAGATCCAAACGAAGTCGTTCTCGAGATAAGGATCGCAAGCGCTCAAGGAGACACTCTCGACCACGTTCCAGAACCCCAGAAAAGAATCCCAAGCGCTCTCGAAAAAGCGATCAGCATGAGGGTGAGGGAGGTTCTTCTGCGGAAGATAAAAAGGCAGATAAATCTGCTCCTTCTGAACAACCTACAAATGATAAGGTGACTGAAAGCAATGAGCAAATCCAAGTTCAGGAAAATGAAGAACCTAAGGAAACTCAGGTTACAGAAAATGAAAATGGTAAGAATTCAAATTTGTTTTGTGAATAAGCTAAGGGTATTATATCTGACTCAAAGTGGAAATGGTTGGCTTAATCTACAAGTGTCACATTCCATCAGACAGTAGAAACACCAATTTTAGTTATTTTGGTTCATATACTATAATTGAAATTCATGCATATGCTTTTGAAAGAAACATTTTTAGGTAATTGAAATGAATGGATGGTACTTACAGAGGTGAGAGATATTACAGCGTGGTACAATTTATTTGTTATACGTTGCTATCGCAGTTATGAAAATGATGTTCCGTTGTTTAGTGACGGCATAATGAAAAAGATGGGCTTATTAAGAAATGTCTACCAGTTTTGTAATTCCTATCGTAATTGCTACGTTATCATTGACTACCCTTCACTGTCATACAGTGTTGTCTTAGTCGATCTAATTACCATTTTTATTATTTTTTACTTGATGTAGAAAATCAGCCAACAAGTGATGGAAATGAAATAAACCAAAACGACTCCTCAGAAACCCAACCGCAAGAAACCGATGAGATTGGCCCACCAGGTGAAGATGGAGATGGCTCAACCAATAATTCAAATATAGCGGGACTGATTTAATTGAAGGTGACAACCCCATTGACCATTTTGGTCATTAAACAGTAAGTGGATGATTAAATTACATATTGTAATAGCTTGTGCCTGCTGCCTGCAGCTGGCTGTAATTATTCAAGTCAGTGATGCACAACCTTCGAGCTTTCAATCTTTTATGAATTTTGGTATATCCCAGTAGGCACAGAAAATTGTGTGGTTAAGCTCTGTATAGAAGTGTACATAACCGTTAAAACCGTCAAATTGTAGGTTGTGTATCACTGCATTAGAATAACAGTTATACACTTTATGATCTGCCAACCACTCTACCGTAATGAACCGTAATGAAGAACGGAAGATTATTCCATTGTCAGCAAATAGAGAAAATCTCCAGGTATACCCATTTATCTCGCTATTCTGTAAAGTGAAATTTCCAATTTAATAAATGACAAAGCGAAAGGCAGAATAATATGCCGCCCGACTTTAAAGTTTTCGGTTCGTCGTCAGCTGGTAGAAGTTTGCTGATAGACGCAGCACGCTATGTTGCATAATATTCGTCGGAAATGAGGTTTGTGAAATGAATTTTGTTGGCAGTTACACCTGGTACTGTTTTAACTCTGTTTGAACCTTACAAAGGTCCAGAACTTCCCCCACTATGCATCCGAATGCATATATACATCGATATGAATGGAGTTAGATTTTTACAATGAGTCAGATTCTGTCTTATTGTTGAAGCTTATTTGGATCTAGACCAGTGGTCACTATTCCCAGGTCGCATTTCTCTCCTGGCAATCCCAGGTTTCCTTAGTGGTAATTATAAAAACAATTCAATTAACCCTAAGGATAAATTTGCCTATTTGAAGAGGCATTTAATATATATGTAACGATGAATTTTTGAAACTAGGGATATTCTGAAATCCCTGAAAGTTTTTGTATTTCCATGAAATCTTTGTTTTGGGTCAGGGCTAAGGATTGTCACCTAACTTTGCCTTATAATGTTATGAATAACAATAAATCTCAGACCAGAACAAAGATTTCATGGAGGTACTCAAATGTTCAGGGTTTTCAAGAAATCCCTTGTTTCAGAAATTCGCTATAACAGATTTACATGATATTCAAGTTTGGAGCGCCCACCATTTGAGAATCACAGACCTAACGCAAATTAATACAAAAATTACAATATATTTGTAAAACTTCACTTTGAAAGTTGTCCTACATTTGAACTATCTGCATATGACATTTGTATGAACTTGTTGCAAGATGGTTTAATTTTCTACATCATTAAGAGGCCGAGATCCTTACTGTCATGAAGTTTGAATTATTATTTTTAGAATATTTTCCTACTGTTTCCCTGAAATTCAATGAATGAACGATCAGATGTTTGGAATTGTGTATCAATCGACTTGAGAAGAGCTTATATTCCGCATATGAGGTGGGAAAAGAAAAAATACAATTAAAGATTTGAACCAACTGTTGGTTGATTAGACTTAAAAACTTCAAGAAATGTTTTGTTAAATTTCTGTTTCCACTACTGTATTTTCTTTTAGAGCTTGTGTTTATACAATAAATTGTACATTCGTGGTAGTTAGTAATTTTATTACTGGAATAAAGAAAGATATCGAAGAAGAATTCCTACGGCAAGCACTAAAGTTACAGCCACTCCGTTAGGTGGCTGCAGTGGACAATATTCTTTGTGTCTACGTTGCTTGGTTGCAATGTAGGACGGATAGCAATTTGAAGAGTGATAAAAGCATCGATTTGAAATAACTCCTTTGAGCAGCTAGCCGGTGTATACCTAGCGGTAATCTAATTTGTCTGTGGTATAACTACCTACCTCTCTCCAGCCTTTGGCTAGGCTCTCCAACGATCTGTAACCATGGCTGCTATCGCACGTCACAATAGGATAACGCTATTGTGAAAATATAATAGAAGGCTAAGCTTCGTTGTTATTGTTGGCATTAAGAATTCTTTCGTTTTGTAACTCGATCGTGTATGAAATTATAATGAATTGTCGATACCAATTCTCGTAAGGTAGTCCTTCTTTTATTCTGGTAATGTACGGCTTTAGTACTTCGTGTGAGAATGGTGGTAGTAGTTTTCGTTGAGGCGGCCTTTTTTGCGTCTAATACTATTCAGATACCGAAATCAATATTGCTGCTAAATTTGATTGTGTCAGAACGGGGGCAATTACGCCTATAGAAATAACAACATTCGTAGTTATGTGCCTTTCTGATATAAATAGTTGTGTGATACCTATCTGAGGTCTTAGGCAAAGACGATTTTCGTTTAGATTTGAAACAATGCGCACCTTCACTTTAAAACACTTATGTTAAGTTATTACTGTAATTTCAGAGTAGCCAAGCTAGATAACATTTGGTATTCCTGTTCACCAAGTAGGCAAAACAGTTATGGGGACAAACGGTAAAAGCGATGGCCCAGTGGAAGGCAGCTTGCTGAAGAACATATTGACGATTGCTGATTCCGAAAACACAGAAATCACACTTGTTGATATGTACAGAGATTTACTTTTTATAGCTGAGAGACTGAAGTCCGGTATTAAAGCCGGAGTCGAACGGGATGCTAAGCTTGCTATGGATAAAATAGAAAATGAAGAGGACGAAAAAGATGAAGAAGAGGAGGAGGAGAGTGATCACGACGAAGAAGAAAGTGACGATCGGGATTCGAATGGCGATTCTGATGAGGAAACAGCTAAATTAAAGGTATCGCTAGGTAGCAGATGATATGACAGGGTGTGCTTTTGAATACTTCGAGTTAATGACTCAATTTTTTTATTACTCCATTGAATACAACGGATTTTAATGATCGAGTGGATCATCTCCCATTACTTGACTTAAAACTCGAATCTATGCTTGGCGAAGCTTATGCTTATACTTAGAGCGATTTAAGCAGTTTCTTGGAGTCGTTTTACACGGTGTAGAAACGGCTTCACTTGACTTGTATCTGCGGAAGTAAATGACTTGTTTCTTCTATAAGCGCTATTGGAGACTTGAATTGTTACTCGACGTACATCACGTTCTTGTTTCGTAGTGAATCATTGACAAATACCGCATTGAGTGATCGACGACTACTCCGGCACGCTATCAAGCTCTTGTGTACACTATACGATTCCCATTGATATTCATATGGATAGTATTGTGTTTAAACTGGTCTATCATATCAGTTTTCACCATCGTTTTTTATGTTGGTAATGAAGAATACAATAATAGTAAGTCAATATCAATATTGCGACTGGTTGAGTGATTTTTGGAGGAGGGAAAAATCTCCGAAACACTGTATGCGTCACGTAACATCCATACACTGTACTCGATACAATACAATATGCACTTGACGGCGTTCCTGGGGTATTTATATTGCAGTCATACCCTATTTTTGAATCCCTGTTGGAGTGAACACGAGTTTTCGTTCGTTATGATATTTTACCGAAACGAGCACACAAAAAATACTTCTTTCACCATTTATGATAGAAACTCATGTTACGTTTTATAGGATTCAGGACATTCAATAACGTGTATCACTGGCGTATGATGAAGTTAGAAATAGGAAAAACTTATGCAACACTTATATTTCCTTTAATTTGGGGCGGACCACATACCTCTATTTCTCCATATTTTCTACGCCAACAGCACCACTGTATTTCTCTAATCGACCTCAATTTCTTTCCAAGGGGAAAACAAAACCGAAAACGCCAAGTTCAGATATCGAACAGCTTCTGGATATCCTTTCGTTGGACACAAAGCAGAAACAACACCTGCTTATCAAGAAAGCAGTTTTGCTCAAGTTTGAAGAGGCCCTGTTTGGCAATAACAATATTACTATGACTCTCGACTTAAGGTAAATTGGTGTATGTGATGTTTTAGGGTTCCTACATCGCCAGTTAAACAATTTTCTGTTAAGCTGATGCTAGTTTTGAAGAGCTATGTTATGTGACACTGTCGACCTTAATATTGGGCGGTAGACCTACGAAGGATAATGATGAACGTCATGTCAAAGGATGCAATAATCCACCAAAGTTTTGAATATTTTATCAATTCAGTACTCCCACCCCCTTAGTGTAAACATCCGTCTGTAAAATATGTATTTGATTCCACTGTCCAATTTTCGAAAAAAAAGGTCTATAAAATGAGGCCATGAAGAATTAATTTTAGTACATTCGACTGTACAACTTTTGAATGAGGCACGTATTGTACTTTATTAAAAGAAAGCAAATATTTGTCGCTTCCAAATTTGGTTTCGCGATCTTGCTTGGCAACTTTAATGCAAACACAACTGGCACGGTAATAGTTGGAAAAAATTCTAGTGTAAGTTGCAAAGTCAACAATATGAAGGAAAGTTAATCATAGCATGTTTATGGATACATACATTCTTGTACAATTGCTGACGTCAGCCTGGCTGACCTTTAACCAAAGTTCAAGTATATAAAAAATACAAATACTGTAATGATTTCCCACCATTGGCACGAAGTAGGATTGATAATGCTGTAATTGGCTTCAGTTTGACGTGATGATAGAATCTAGTAAAATCCTTCAAAAAATAATGACATATGAACGATATATTTGACCATTATGTATGATATATCGCCATAAAAATTGAAAAACTTGAATAATTAGTTGATCGTAGCTATGAAGAAGACTAAAATAGTTTAATTTATTGTCTATGATGTAAACTATTTATTAGATTGATAAATTTCTCTCCCATAAGGAACTTTGCTAAAGAAAAGGGCGGTTTGTGAAAATATCATCTTTTTTTCTCCACTTCAAGAAACGTTGGAGAGAACGGTGAAGACAAACGGTTGGAGGAAATACTTCAATGCAAAGATTTGACGAAATATATACCCAAAATGGAAACCGAAAACGGTATTGCGCAGAGACACGTTCCTTAATATCGTAGCTCCTTTTCTCCGAGATATATCGGACGATAACATTTACCTTGTCATATTTGACCAGGGAACTCTTTAGAGTTTGCAGAGAAAGCGAGATTTCACGAATGCGTGCACGACGCGACGAACCCGACAGACATTCTACGAGCGCTAAGGCCGAAAACACCGAAACGAATAGCGACCAATCTCATTAAACAACAGTATAATATCCGGTAATGCTACAGATTATATTAACATTAACAGAAGCTCCAGGGGGTCCAATCATAGTTATGTCATTACGAGAAATTGACTGAACTTCAATATTTACTAAACATGTACACGATAGCATTATGCATATACGGACAACTGCAATCTCCTCCAATATTTCGTCTTTTCATAAAAAAATTTCCCTTAAAACTGCCAATGTTACAAACCAAAAAAACCTTGTGGAAAATTAGACTTGTGTTTGATAGAAATGCCAAATGTCATCAGAAGAATTCAAGATTTAAAATTTGTGCCTGAATGTGAATGTTCTCATCGGAAATAATTTGATTATAATCCGAATTGCTGTATATCGTAAATCGAGAGCCTACTGTTGTATTGTATCTACAGTACTTGTGTGTAACATTTGTAGTCACAACAGTATACACACAGAGCTTAGATACAATCAACTATTATGTCTAAGGATCAATTCTCACGATCCACTTATCTTATGATAGCTGTTTTCCCACATAATCATCAGGTGGAACACACAAACAGGAGAAGCAAAGCCGTTTGACTTCTTTCAATTAGAAAAGCATTTTCGAAAGGGCATCGTTCGTAAAACTTATGTACAGACGTTACTATACGAACACAAGGTAAACCTGGCAAATCTCAAAGATCGCTTGAATAAATCCGACCAAGTTCTGCAAAAGGAAGACTTCGTCCCGAAATACGTTTACGGTAAAAAGGATCCGTACGCAGTAAAGTCCTCGGGGGACAGCGAAGAAGCCCACCCTCCGCTGATCCGGGCCCGAGATGACCCCAAGTTCAAATGGCAGCAATGGAGTCTGGCCACGAACAAGCACGTCGAAATGGGTCCGGAATTTCCGTCTGAACTTCGCTGGATCGAACCGAAAGTAAAAACGTTACTTCGAAAGCTTTGTGAGCCCTTATCAGATGAATTCAACACCACCTCCACGACTAACGTTATGTACCTTGTTGTGATCAAAGAGACGACTTCAGAGAAGCTTCCAGAAATAGGCAGCCAGAGCCAGGTGTACATTGCACCAGCCGACGAAGGACTAAAACATAGGTTCCTTGATGCCGATGACAGTCACAGCACTAAAATCATTTCCAGCTTAAATGAAATCCTAGAAATGGAAGCATTTAAGCCGAGTGCTACGTCCCTTCTTATAGAACTTCGACTTTTGTTGGCGATAGCGCGTCAGGAACCGTACGCTCTGTTTGCCCTTAACGTTTTCGACGATCCGCGCGCTGTTGGCAAAGAGGTCCACGATCTTGTGGTAAAAGCTCTTTACTTGGACAACGACGAGATCTGGGGTCCATCAGTGAACATGAAATTCGGACTAAACGTCAAGGAAGAAATGAAAAAAAGAAAGAAATTTTTACCGGACCACTTTCCGGGTTCGAAGCGAAAACACAAATAAGATTTTTATGTCTGTTTCCGATATACGAGCTTAATAACTGTTAATAAACTGTTGTATTGTTTATGACCGCCTTTCATGAGGGGCCTTTGTAAAAAAATGTAAATATACGACTGATTCTTGCGCACGCAGAGACGTTATTCTTCACATATTGCTGACATTGCGACACTTTTTTCTAATAAAATCATTATAGATGCGTGGCCCTCGTCCTCTACTCCAGAAAAATATGGAGCAGTTTCCTCTTTGCAGCCTAGTCTGATAAATTCCGTTTATTCGATGCCGCTAGGATGTGCCCGAGAGCACTTAAAGTTAGGCATCGCCAGGACTCGTACGGAATGTGCAAGCGACTGTTCAATGTAAGCAAATCTCGGCAATGGATGATACACGTAATACCATAAACCAAAATCCTGGATACTATCTTTGTATCTTTTGAAAAATGTCTTTGAAAGCGGAATGTTGTTCTGTAACATGTATGACCTTTTATTAGGCACGCTGGCGACCTAAGACCTGTTAAATTGAATATTTTACATTACTGATATGGTTCACATAGAATACGAGAGGATATATAAAAATAGATTTTTTTCGCATTTAATGTACTGGTAGCACGATGCTGTTCCGTCCCATTGTCCTTGTGTATTTACTTGGCTAGCTTGATGACCTAGCTAGCAAATGATTCGTCTGTATTTGGTATTTCGGGATTTAGTATCTTTTTGTACAGTGCAGTAGTTCAAAGTGCATAGAAATTATTTACATCTTCGCTGTTATCGTTTAGTTAACGGTTAGGCCACTTGAAACAGTGGCAATATGCTCGAGCCATTGTGTTGTGTAGGCAATACGCTCGAGCCATTGTGTTGTGTAATGTTTTTATAATGCTTTAAATTTTCGAGTCAATTCAAGTCTTCTTAAACCGATTTCTATATTCTTATCTCTCCCGCGTTTTTTTCGTGCCTATGACTAAGCTCGTATTGAATAGCTTCGACGATCGAGGGAAGGAAGGATCTGTGCAATATTTTCCAATCTTTTGCCGTTCTTAGGCCGCAACTATTGTACTTCAGAAAAGTTGAGTTTTCTCCTGGCATCGCAATCGATTTTACGACGAACGTCTATAGTCACAAAGTAAATTTGCTTTACTGGGGAACTTCAAGATTAACACAGAAATCTGTACTTTGCTAGTACCCGGATAATTCTGTCGGGTTTGGTATATGATAAGAGTATTTACATCGTGATTCCGCGTGGGTATGGTAATTCTAGTCAATATCGAGTCATGCATGACGAAAACGTATTTACAAACTTCTTTTCACAAATCCAGTTGCAACAAACTAGCAGATAAAGTAATTGTACTGTACCATTTTTGAAAGAGAATATAAGGATGTAAACGTAGCTAAAATTGGGCATCGCCAAGTTGCGGGAAGAGCGGAAAAGAGGAAAATAGCTTATCCTAATCCCAGCCATTTTCCTCACCCCGAAGATTAGGTTACATAATATTCTCTTTCCCGCAGTGTTGCCTCAAAAACTCATAAAACGGTACCACGGTTAACCCAGTTACTGTGCTACTAGCAATTGTTGTAATTCCACTGTGATGTGATCATAATTAGTATTTAGTAATGTAACGAAGTTCGTCAATTCAACATGCATTATATGATGTCACTTGACAATAAAGTCAAATTCATTCTATTGTGCTCGTGGTCATAGCGATACGTTATACTGATTTACCCTAAGAGAGTTCGTCTCAGAGGAGAGTTGAAGTGACAAAATGTTCAGAAATTGCCGATTTTTCACTTCTTGTAGTTCTTCATAATGGTGTTTCTAGTGACCAGTTGGGGGTCTATCTCCTCGGTGAAACAAGTAGCTATTTAAAACCTTCCTCGCAAAAATTAATTGGTGAGACACCGACATCAATTTATACGCTAAAAATCACAGCACGTTGCAATCCGAATAAATGTAATCATTATTTTTAACAACGAGAGATTGGCATATGGCAAAGATGAATAATTACAGTGGTCGAGAAAAACAAAAATAGATGAACGTTTTTTAATCACACAGATCTCTATAGGTAGTAGACTATTATAAGAGTAGTGAGCAGTGCTATCATACAAATATATATTGTTCCCATAGTTGAAAAGGACACCGCTTCATTGTTGATACTGTGACACCGTACACTATACTCTCGAAAACATGTAGGAAAAACTTATTATGTTCCTGATGTTATCAGCTTAGAAAGCAGAGTAAAAATCACTTCAGGCCCCATAAGACAGAGAGAATCTAACCACCGAATTTTTCGTCGTCGCGACGAGGCCTCGGCCCTGTTTAATTGTAATAGCAAGTTAACGATACTCTGGTTCTCCGCAGTTGAAGTTTGCGAGAAGCGGCTGAGAGTCATATTTTAGTTGTCGCTGTTGGGACTGCTTGCGTAAGGTGTGGTTTCAGATTTTAATTCTGATTTCATGTCACTGACATGCGGGGTATTATGAATTGAGTGTAAAGATCCTTTATGGTATTTATCGAATAGTCAGTTTTCATTCTTCTTGTGTTGACTCAGATTTTCAGAAACCACCGTGATTTGAATGAAAATACCATAGCCTATCTTCAGCACAGCCAGGAATGAATATTTACCTTCCTAGTTGAGCATTAGGAATTCAAAATAGCTTGTTTTATGTATTGCTGAGAACTACTACATACCATAATTTAAATATGGTTTCGGCTTGCAAACATTGAGCTTTCGTTCTGTCGTAGTATTTCGGAAATATTCTGGATCGAATTATATTAAAAATACAGTAAACTATACGACATCATTTAAAGCAAAGCTGGATTTACTCTGATTTTCTGTGTGCAGCATATTGTGCATGTGGTAGGACCCAACCTTCATTTCCAAAACTTATATCGTACGGCGTACGGCGTACGGCGTACGGCGTAAAAACAGTGACAGCGTACCGATGATAAGACGATGTAAATTTAAGTCTTATCTTTAGATCAGTAAGTAGACTTCCATTTGTACCAGTTCGATATTGCTTTAATCGTGGCTGACAGGATTTTAAAAAATCTATATTTATCAAGATCCTTTGCTCGAAAATGTTGCTATCTGATTAAGTGAAACGAAATTTGCAGTAGTGCAGTAGCTGCTCAGCAAAGTAGTTCAGTTGAATCTGATAATTTTCAGTTAGCTGGTCCACTGCCAAAGAGAAAAATGTATATCTTCTTCCATTCAGAAATTAGAAATACTTTTACTGGAGTGTACAGTACTTGATGGAATCAGCAGGCCCCTTCAGGAATTTGAGTTGTCGAAAACCAACTACCGCCCACTTACTATTCATTTCTTGTCGCTGTTGCTTTCATGAAAATGATGATTGACAGGCTGAAGTTTTAACTTGCCGGTATCGCATTTCACTACAGGAATCTATTAAAACGTCATTACTTTGTTGGTTACACTATACGAATTTTCTCGCAGTGTAGTATCATTAGTTTCTGAGTCTAGACATATTTTTTGTGCATAGTTTTATGCATATGAAAAGGCAAAATAATTTAGTGCACTGTGATAGGAATAACTTTATGTCAATTATACTCAATAGCGGATGTATTTGTTTATGGTCGTTAGAAAATATTAACAGTGCATTCAGAGGCGTGTGTAGTATTGTATAGTATTTCTATGGTCTCAAGAAAAAACTTTCCATTCGCAAACGGGGCATGTGTATTGTAGTTGGCAGAATACTCATATTCTTTTCTTCACAGAATTACCAGAAATAACCGCAAAATAACTTTCTACTGATTTCACAGCAGCTACTACTGTGTAACCTTGAGGTAACGCGATCGTTGATGCTATCAATGAGCTACCATTAATCGTGGTTATATTCCGGAGAGCGCATGGTACATCCAATTTCGGTCCGTAGAAAATCGTGAATAATTTTGTATTTTACCGGATTGTATCATCGAAGTTCTAACACGGTAGTTTAAAGTCTCAAGCCACATCCCATTGCAGCCAGAGAATTCCTTAATTCATCTACGTATTGAATTATAAATAACCAATCACCACGTAGATGCATATGTCTTCCTTTCCCGAAATTTAGAAATAGCCACCCATTTTGTTTTGCCCCCATAATTGTAAAATTTGGAGTTCAGCCTTGAACTGGACGTACAGTACTAGCAATATGCCTGCCTTCCCATTCCGAATGCCTGCCTTCCCATATTGCTTAATATACAAGCAGTTAGCTGTACACTTTTATCATTAGAAGAGTCACGTACTGATTATTGTGTCGTTCCCGTTCATATATGGAAAAATATACAACTAATTCAATATACACCTTTTTGATTAAAAGAGCTTCCCAAAAATCACGTACTAATTATTGTGTCGTTCCCGTTCATATACGGAAAAATATGCAACTAATTTACGATATTTTTCATTAGAAGAGCTTTCCAAAAAGCACGTACTAATTCTATGTCAATGTGAAATATAATACGGATGCTCTTGTCCCTGAAAAGTCATCAATCAGTGCTGGCTTTACGTGTAGACCTATAATTTAGAGCATCCATGTGCATATTCTCCTGAGAAAGGGTAATCTTCGTTAACGTCACATTTCTTTTTGGATCACTGCTTGCGTTGAAAGTATTGCTCATTGTTTGCCGTTTCAATATACAACGCGTATTCGCTATCGCTACGTGTTGTTTACAATCGCTCTTGTTCGTATAGAAAAGTGTTGTTCGCTGTAGTTGGTGTGACAAGAGTATTTCATTGATCATCATAAGCGCGAAGAGCGTTGAAGTCAATTGGAAAATAGCCGAGTTCGGAGATTTTTTACGAAGGCAGAGATTAATCCATTGCGGATCACACTTCACCGACCAAACTTTCCATACTGTGGTTAGCGAATTTCAGTTCTATGGTTGGATTTAATGGTGATGATGAGTAATTGCACGTTAAGAGTCTTAGTGGATCAGTGGAAATATTTTTAGTATACGAGAACTTGAATGCAACTAGTACTACAGAGTGCTATTGATCGCAAAACTTTAGTGAATTAAGGATGATATCATGTATGATCTGACTGCAAATATATTGCTGTTTGAATAGGACTGGAGAGGGTCATTTTGGGCAAACTCAGTGTACCTCATTTATTTGTATAAGATATGATATAATCTATGTAGACAAAAGACTAATTGTATTTTCCTCTACAGTAATTTTGAGTTTTAATCTCCGAATTGATTACCGATTACTAATGATGACATGATTACAACTGGCAACCATACACAACACTACCATACAACACTGATTTTTATTTCGTGATTAAAATTCGTCTTGAGATAAAACGAGGCCGATCTTAGATGTTAAAAAAGGGTTTCAAAGTTTCAAAGCTTCAATGAAAGTTTCAATGACGCTATTCAAAGTAATGAGGTATTATGAAATATGTATTGTTTTCCTAGTATATCTAGGCAAGAGTTAGAAAATATTTTGCAATAGTTAGACAGAGTCTGATTTAGTGTCAGTCATACATGAGATTCCGAAGTGATTTGTGGAACGATAAGCACGGTTGAATATGTTATGATGGTTTGTAGAACTAAATTTTGCTTCATGCTGTGAAGTCGTAGCCTTAATTTACAATTATAATTTACATATGTCTGAGTATTCAATATTATTAGTTTCGTCATTTTAGGAGTATTATGTGTGGCCATTTGTCTTGCCTCCAAGGTTATACGTGAAGATAGTAAAATTTTCATAGCTAGTAGGAAGAATTTAACTAGTTCAGAATAAACATGAAAAGCACAGGCTTCAACTTCCTGGTAATAAATTGAATCATACACTATAGTCAATATTCGATTTAATTCGCATTGGTGACTCAACTTTTCGTGAATCGAGGTAATAATCGCTACTCAACGTAGTTAGTTCCACACTGATTCAGTGGTGGATATATGTTTTGGGAACTAGGAGTGCGCTAACTCCACGAGGCTGATACTGGGAAGGAAGGGAGGATAGACGCTGCCCTTTAAATAAAGAAGAAACTGTATGTCTGTCTATATGTTTAGGCTGCTTGACCGAGCGCTGTGGAAATTTACATTGGGGAGCTAGCTGCAAAGCGCAGCTAGTTGGATATGAACTAGAAACTGGAAGAGTAGCGCTGGTATTAGTAGTAATGTAAATAGCAAATGTGCTTCGATAGGTAAAATTGCATGAAATCATTTCAAGTGCATAATCATTCGTTTAGGCCGTTCATCGATTTTTAAAAATATTCTTCCGCGGTCATGCATTTTTCACGTTTACTCTGTCTGCCCTGCAGCTTACTTGATGAAGGTTATATGAGGCTATTTATGCGATTATTTAATAACGTTGCTAAAAATGGTCCCCAAACACGTTTGCATTAATTATTTAAGAATCACCATAAAATATTGCCACCTATATTGTCAGTCAATGCTCGAAGCCAAGCTTATATAGTTACATATGCATCTCAATACTGAAAGCTCGACAAATTCAAATTTGTTAGTGACGTCAATGAAATATGTTATCAGAAGTGCAATAGGATTCGGCTGTTCTCGAATTTGAATGCAGTTTACTCTGCTAATTTTTAATAAAGACAGGGAGTATATTACCGTGTGAATGCGAAGCCAAATCGCTGTGGGAGAATAAGACGAAATGCATCGGGAACACTACATGACGCCTAATTCAGAAGTATGGATTGCGAAGCGTAAATAATTTGGTAACTGCACAATGAATAGGTGGTGCGAATAAATTCTTGTTGCGAAAGAATGTGCATTGAAATGCAGGAAATAGGGGCCAACGTTTGTGAAATTGTCTTCAATAACAGATTGCAAAAGATAAGGGTACTGTAGCAGCGAAATTATTTATTATTTGATAGCTGAGCCTCCAGCACCATCGTTAATTTATGGTTTTGGTCATTAATTGGTTCCCGAGAGTAGATAAAAAACTAAATTTTACCATAATTAAATAGTGTTTCTCAACAGACATGATCATATTTACCACTTATTATTACAGAAGAAGCACAGAATCTTTAACAGTAAAAAAATAAAGTAAAGGTCTTCAGAGACGTTGTAAGACACAACCGCGCTGTGCGCAAGACTGCAGCTAACTGATAGGAACATGTGTTGAGCAGCGACTTACACCATAATTTTCGACGAAAACTAAAGCTCTACTATATTATTCAGTACTAGGTACAGGGCCGGATTGATATGTGGGCAATTTCCCCGTTTTCCCTTCCTAATGGGCCACAGACTAAGGAATCCCTTTACATATATAAAAAATGTAATTTGAAGAAATAAAGGAACAACAATACTTCATACCTTATCTGATAAGCAGTAATTCATATCAATATGGTCAAAGTTATTCTTACAGTCAATAAAAGTAAGAATCTTAAAATCAGACTTCTTCTTCGGAACCTAACGTTTTCGAAGAAACGTGATTCATCATTCCTTTAAGTTCACCTTTTTATTTGTCATGTATTATAATTTCTATGCTGAGGGGCCGAACCTGAATTGGTCGGGGGCCCTCGGGCTCTAAGTCTGGCCCTGACCAGGCGAGCATTTTCTCGAATATATTTAGTTAGCAGTACCTATATGCAAACCTATGTCTATTCCTACACTTATTCTTTAAATGTTTACGTGTAAACACAGTATATTAATCGGAATTGTGTTTACGGTCGTTTAATATTATTTTTCATCTTATATTTTGAATAGTCTCCTTTATCTCTATTGAATACGTCGAGTTCATGTGTTTTATCCCGTCGAAGTGAAATGCAACATGCATACAATGCAATGACGTCACAAAACTCCTAATAGTTCACGCGGTTACGTTGGCGGTTCGTTGACGAAAACAGGCCGCGCCAGATCAGGACTGTGCTGTGCTTGAGGTCACGGCACTTTTAATGGAGGTATGCTCTGAACATTGCGCGTTCATTTCAAACGGCACAGTATCGATGGCCAGCAAAGCAAACCGAACTCAAATTTTGTGCTTTGGACAAAACGTCACTGCACCAAAAGATCAACTACAAGAAGCGGACATGCCATACAAGATCATGGTGGCGGTTTTAGCGTCTCTTCTGGCGCTTATTATCCTGGTCGGCAACGGACTCATTATTGTTTCGGTTATGATGGTGAAAAAACTGCGACAACCGGCGAATTATCTCATCGTTTCGCTTGCCTTGTCCGACTTTCTTGTTGCACTGGTCGTTCTACCTCTCACGATCGTCTACGACATCCTGGGGGAATGGGTATTTGGATCTACGATATGCAATATACATGTTAGCTTCGACGTTATATGTTGCACCACGAGCATCATGAACCTCTGCATGATCAGTATTGACAGGTAAGAAAATTGAAAACCATGACTAATATCTAGTATGCGCAATTTTTCAGCAGTAACCGCGGTTAGCCTATATCAGGGGACCTCAGATTGGCCAAAAACTCCAGTGGATAACGTAACATTATGTTCAGAATTGACATCGAATAGAAAAATTCATGAAAAAGAATTAAGCAAAAATACTGACAACCATTTTTCATGAATGGGGAACTGAAGCGTGTTATATTTTCTCTGGTTGTTTTAACAAGCAGAGTAAACTTTTCAAGGCGCCTATTCCAGAGAACTGATGATAATAATGATTCATCTCGCATTTTATTAGTGTTTCCAGTTGCCGAACAACGATTGCTTTGTCTGTTAATGAAGTATATTACATGTGATGTAATAAAAAGCGGGTCCTAAAACGGAAATACTTTATTACATACCGGTAGCTCGTCAAATAGAGTTCCCCTACATAAGGGGTAGTGCGATTTATCCCATACACTCTCCCTGGAATATTAAATTTAGTGTGTTGTTTTGTGTTGATCTATTGGGGTCAAAAATCGTTATTTTCTATAACTTCAACGCTCAGAAATAGAATATTTTTCCACAACATGAAAAATTCCGTGGTGGGTGAATTCAAAATTCCTCATAGGTAGCCAAGCTAAGCGCACACTCTCACGTAATGCACTTAAACTAGATACGATAAATAGCAGCAAGGTCATCACATTCGTTAAGAAGTGAACCAGTCTATAGCGGTTTACTCAGCTATCAAGCTAAATCCATGCTAATCTGATTTGGTTCAAACTTATCCTGTACAGACGATGAAATTTGAGCTCTTCCTTTGCTGTTATTTCAAATAACGTTGTTCGAGAAGATCTTGGTGTAGCTTAAAAATGTTTCCGAAGGGTTAAAATTGTTTGCTAAACAGTAGGTAAACAAAAGCAAATCGTTCTTATCTAGCTTATGATGAAAGGAGTAACATGTTCACGATTTAGTGCTTGTTGAGTGGACACAACTTTTCAAACATGCTGTATGAAAACATGGGTCATTTGTTGTTTTAACACAGTGGAGTAGTGTAAAGCGAATCCCTTTGATACACCCTAAAACAATATCACCGGCTGAAGCCTCGGGTAATATATTACGGCCGCTAGTGGACCGATAATACGTGATAGATGTAACAACATTCTCGTTTTATTAAAATTCCAGATATTTTATGATTACGAAGCCCATGACGTATCCGAAACGAAGGACGGGTAAGCTGATGGCTTTGATGATCACTACAGCGTGGATAATATCTTGCCTCATCATCCTTCCAGCATTATTCGGCTTTACAGAAAATGTAACTGATGGTAAGATAACAAAGCGACTGATTATCGTAGATTTTGACTAGGAGTCGAGTTTTATTCACCTGAAAAGTACTCCGAAGACCAACTTGGATTCTTGTCGTTAACTTTACCTTGTATACTCAAGTATAAACGGTATGTGTTGGCAGTTGTTCAGACGTAAAGTATATAATGCTTTGAGGTGGAGAGCTCCTGTGGGAAACAAATAACTTCATGATAAGTTATATGCTACACTACTTGTAAACGTCATTGTTTATTTCGTATGACGATGTTGGCACGATATTTGTTTTGACTATATACTATTTTGTATTCGCCACAGCACAAGTGTGAATGAGGTATGTCGACCAGCTGTTTTCTACTTCACAATTTCCCATAATAGATGCACATTATATATTTCTATAGGGAACCCACCTCTATTGAACGTCGATTAAAATACAACACTGTAAGTTCATTATGCCCATTATGCCCATTATGCCCATTATGCCCATTATGCCCATTTTGAGCTTGTCAGCTTAGCTAATTAAAAAAAAACGGGGCCCTATCCGACTTCAGCATCTTAATATATAATTTTCCACAAAATAGGTCATGCAGTGCCTCAATTGCAATTTCCACTCAGTGTCCCCAACCTAAAAACACGAAATGCTAACACCAATATATTTATTACAAGAGGTTATCCTCTTGAAGCCCTGTAGATCTTTTATCTCGAGTTTTGCAGCATTATTTGGTTAATATAGTTGAGCATATATAGTCAAGCCAGGAGGCCCCTATTTCAAGGGTCATAATTTTCATAATCAAAGTTTACCTCGCAGAACTCTTTATAGACCCGTTAGGGTACATCTATTTCACAGCAGTAAGAATGAGAATCATTTAGCTATTTAAAATCTGAAAATTGGCGCCACGAAAACCAAATTATTTAACTCTTGGTCAATCGATGTGCGTCAAAAACAGACAAATAAGTTGTAGATGAATACCTTAATCCCAGAGTCAAATATTTGCCTTTGTCACTAAACAGGTGCGATTATATATATATAGAGAGAGATTCTGTCGATCAACAAGATATTTTATTTGGTGTTCGGTTTATAGACCTAGTCAATATGGGATGAGTTGGAAATACAGTTGATTATTAAATTCAATAAGGAGAAAAAAATGCTACATCAGGATTTTTTCTTATTATACCTAAAGTATAAATTGCAAGCTGATATCTCACAAGCCATTCAGGGCCTTGAGAGAAGATGAGTTATTAGATGAGAGATGGAACCTTTGAAAAATACCTAATATTCCTGGGTATTATTCTAATTATAGTAATTTGAGAAGTATACCATCTATCTACATGTCTGTGGGTTTTCATATCGATAGTTTCTTCTAATGTGTTTTTACCCTCTTCACAATTAGCATTTGTGTGTGAAATAGTATTTTTTCTCCAAAATATAGCCTATTATAATAAACTTGAATTTCGCCGTTCTAAATTGATTCGGTATTAATATATGAACAGTGTTAAACGTGGTATTCTTTTGCACTCTATTGGAGTAACGTAAGTCATAGAAGCGTACAAGCTGGTGCATACCTGATTCAAATAACAAAAATTACGTTTCCATCTTTTTATAGATCCTAACTGGATTCCTCTTGGATCTAATTCCACACTGCTTCGAAACGTGTCAGCTTTAGCTGAAACAGACGCTTTACTTGGACAAACAGACTCGGAACAAAGCACCAGCTATTGGCAGAAATGTTCAAAGTAAGTACGGGTTTTGTAGTCAGGAATAAAGAACTCATAGCTGGCGTAAAGTTTATTTAAATCAAGTTAATAACGGGCATGATTCAACTTGTCTTCAATCAATATCCACTTCGACGATCGCACTCCTTTTCACACCGAACAATCAATAACTTCAGTCCCATTTGACGACTTCATTTTTTCAATCTTGTAGAAGTGTCGGAAGTAGTTAATTTTAATTAACCAACTTATTGATTTTTGCCAATGAAGAATTAAAGATTCCAATAAATTCCAGTTTTTATCTAGTGCCAGAAGTAACTTGCATACTATTTGAATCGGTCGATTTTACATTATGATGTTTAATTTTCACCAGCCATGACGACGTTTTGGAGTTTACCAAAGTAATAGAGAGGGAGCACAATCTTACTAAAATTCATCTGGCGACAAATTCGAACCACAAACTCAATTTCCAATTACAGGTAAGTAATTTATTATCTGGGTGTTCGCAATTAGGAGACATATCCACTCTCCCCGGAAAATCAGTTTAAATCATCGGTAATAGCGCCCGCTAGTTTGAAACTTTTGGTCTTATAATCCTTGACAGTCAGTATTGTAATAGAATTCTCACTAGGTGACAAGACTTTCGGCCAGTTTCGGATGAACGGTATATTCATGTAGGACGGGTTGCATGCGTCAGATGATGCAAAATGTGTTTCTTCAATTCATGTTTGATTCGTGAATTATATATAAAGGTGTATACACAAGGGAAAAGGAAATCGACGAAACCATAACGAAATTTATATGGGGATGAATGAAGTTCTGTAATAAGGACTCGAGGGTGTCACTGTTGTTGCGTGAAATGATAAATCGTCTATTTATTCGTTGTCATTCTCTGCTCAAGCATTGCAACTTTATATTCAACGTTATGAAAACTACGCACTTGTCTCGGTAACTGTCAATACAGTTTAAGAATCCGTAATCCGAAATTCTTTAATCTGAGAGTTTTTATAAAGGAGTAAATCATCGTTCCATTTTGATTTACCACAGCGTTTCGCAAATTCAATGCTTTGTTTTTATACAAAAATCCCTAAGTACTGTAGTAATCTTTGAATCAAAACACGACTCCCTAAGTGGAATATTATATTAGCTCTCTTAGGGTATTATGCATAAAAAAAATATTTGCATGAAACTACATTCAGGGTATATGTATTAGTTATATTATAAAATGTAAATGGATATTGTGTTTAGACTTGGGTCCTGTCCTCAAACTGTCTCGTTTCATAGATGCAAATGTAAAAAATATTTCGAAATCCTAAACTCTTTTGGTCTCATTTCAGATATTCTTAGTCTATATTACCATCCGTGTAATATTTTAAGCGGTTATATACTGAAATTCCTTGAGATAACAAAGTCAAGATCTAGATCAACATCACAGGCGTAAAACTATGACTGTCAGTCACGCAACTTCTCCCCTGTGTTCGGTTATTATTGTTTACAGTGGAACTTAATGAAATTCTCGGTATTGGACTTCTTACTGGTAATACGCGTTATCCACAAAGATGTGAAAGTATTGTCACGGATTGGAATAATATTTTTGCAACGTCCTCTTTCACTGTTATTCGGTTTTGTGATTCTGTATGTGCCGATAATATAACAAATCTTTCAATATCAGTTGTGGTTCAGTTAACCGCATTTATAAAAGGTTACAACTTGTAACAAACACCTACAATACAACATATCACACTTTGCTGGGAAAACATTATCTTATAGCAGTGTTCAACTTTGTTGCATCCAACTTCGAAATTTTTAGAAAAACTATTGCTTCAACTACTTCATAGATTGCATTTGCAGTTGTAATTTCCACGTGATGGCTCAATTTGGTAATCCAAAGATTACGGAACTTGATTTGTGTTTTTTAGCTGATGTTATTGTAAAGATGTCAGATATTGGGACAATGGCACAATTCCATTTCTTACCTTTGGTGCTCTCTCTCACGCCACTCTATATACAGGGTTAAAATATACCACAAATATTATCGTGCAATACAAGTATTTTAAACTAAAGAATAGAGTAGCAAGTAAATTAGCTTCGGAAATATTAACATGTTTAATAATCTACCGCAGACTGCAGAGAAAGCCTTTGCAGATCACTTGTATGTAGTACGACGTGTAGCGCAGTTTCATAGTATGTGTACTTTTGTAATTGCAGGTGTCAAATGACTTGACAAATATTGTAGAAAAATTTGATTTCGATTCTCTCTCTTCAACGCAAATAATTCCAGCTGTTTCTACGAGATACATAAGGTAAGGTACACTTTACATTTCATTGCTATATTAAAAATCTATAATTTTGTATGGATTATTTCCTGTTCAACAAAGCTCAAAATTTGTTTGAATGACGGTAGATATACTTAGGTTTACCGGCCCAAAATTCCCCGAGGACGGCAAGCAGGTTCGCTATAATAGTTTGCCCACCCCAATTCTGAGCTTTGATTGCAGTTCATCACCCATTTTCACCAATGCCGTAAACGATTGCTATATAAAATTTAGGTGTATATTAGAAGTTTTCATTTTAATGATGGTTGATTAATTACATTGACAGTGACAGATAAATCTATAAAGGATATTTGTTTGCTATAGATTTCTGTATTTAGGCACGTTATTGTTATTCCAACAACCACACAATATACCGGTCGTCCGATGTGACTTGTTGCGGTAAATTGTATATTTACTATCCCATATTTCTTTGTTCGTCGACTTCTTGAACAATGACACAAAAATATATTCCTTTTCACATTTGTTACTTTGAAAGCCTCCATGTGGTATTTGACGATACGTTATTTACAGATGTCGCTTTCGTTAATTTTAGCTGTTCGTCGGTTATGATGTATATCTCTTCTACTGCTGCTAGCCACTGTGTTGTTGCCAATTGTTTGTATACTGTGTTGGCTCTAGCAAATTTCGCGTTAACGAAAATATCAAACTTTTCTACTTCGACCATCGAACGAAACGCCAGCGTGACGAAATAAAAACAAACTTAACAACGTTAGAAAAACAGAATTTCCTTCAAAAAATTCCTCATATGTTTATGCTTTTGGATTCTCGTCGATAACAGATTATACAGACGATAAGCAGACCACCCATCGCCAAGGGTTATTAGTAAATTCAGTGATACTAAATATGAAGTGACTGTCGCGCGACTTTATCAAACGTTCCAAAGACCATTCAACGACTGATCGTGTCGATATTTTTATTTGCTAAGCTGTTGTGTACCCTATCTATAAATAGTCTTCATTCATTTCATAGAATATTGCTCAATGCAACAGCAGGATTATTCAATGAATCTTCATTTCTCTCTTTCGACGTGTACGGAGAAATTATTCACGGTGAGATGCTTACGTAACAGCTTAACATTTGGCTTTAAAATTATTATAAATGTGCTGTAAATGGCTTTGACATTCCGATCTTCCCCCACGTTATCTCATATTTAATCATTTAAACTTGGATTGTCAATTATTGGTTTGCGAAGCCTCTCTTCGATAATGGCATTGGCCATCGGTTATGAAATAAAAACCTTTGTAGACCTTTTTCTCAATTCTTCATTTCTCCATTAACAGGTAAAACGTGTCTAATAAGTCAAGAGGTGTGGTTTACTATTTACTCAACGGTTGGTGCTTTCTATCTCCCACTGTGTGTTATGCTTTGCATGTACTGGAAAATTTATGTTGAAGCTTCGAAATTTAAAGCACGACATCGACCCAGATCCAAAAGCTTTTGCGACGAGGTTTGACTTTTTCAATGTTGATAAAACTCTTGGGTTGAAGGTTGAGGCACAAATTATACAATCAAGACCTCTACATAGCGACTTTTACCATGCCGGGTCGGTAGAAGAAATTCAATGGGATTTTTGGGGTGTTTTGCGAAGGCTGCAGGCGACACACCTAAAATTTAGTAATGGCAAAGATTCTCTCCTCCCGCCAGGAGATGTTGGTTCACTCGCAATGGGGAACCAACAAAATTACGTGGTTTTTCTGTATCACAGGGTGCCTCTCCCCTGTCAGTATGGAAGGGTCGCCTGTAATAGTTATGCAATAATGGAACGATAAATAACGATTTCAAGCCTGTTAAAAAGTATAACTGGGGGACAATAGCATACTAGGCTTGTTAAGTTGTGTATTTTCCAGGTGTGAACCAATAACTTTTGTATATTTAACATAAGAGTTCCAGCATAACAAACCTCAACGCTATCAAAGACGAAAGGAGCGCTGTCCCGTACAATACAGACGACAACCGCCCGTCAAATCGTACTGACGGTAGTCGTTGTTTTTTCCAATTATCCCGTGACAGTACTGGAGAAGATTTGGCTGGAACCACGCGGACACGCGAGATTGATAGCGAAAATTCGGAATCAGGCAAAGAAGTCTTTGAAAGTGACGCACTTGAACCAAAATATAAATACGACTACAGCCAAGGTAACGGTGAATTGGATCAGGGGCAAACTCTTTTGCAACAACATTCCGGCAGCGAGTGGAGTTTTAAATTTCATAACAACAATACCAATGGAAATAGATTTAGTAAACGGTACGACGAGAACGGTAAGAAGCCTTTTCATAGACAATACTCGCTGTTAAGCAACACAATGCTTTGTTTGGAAAATGGTGGTTCGAATACTACCACTACCACCTCAATAAACAAGCAGACTCCATTTCACTTCAATGGCTTAATGGCAGAATACATCCAGCAGAATAATGGGCCTGACGATCCGTGTAATCAAGCGATATCGCAAGCAACAGAACTGGATCGATTGCACAAACCTGCTAATGCGTCTAATCTCGTTATTTCGCGGGCTGATTTTCAATCAAATTTTCAAACTCTGCGTGCAAACCCTATTTTTAACAGCAGAAGAAAAACAAGGTGAGAAAACCTAGGAGGGGAATTAAAGAACGAATTAATACCTCGGTCAATGCATCCGTAAATACGCTGTGATATTCAAAGTCTTACACAATCTGTGTCCATTTTTAGCGAACTTATATACTTGAACTATACTACATTAACACTTTGCTGGGTTACCGTATTTTAAGTACAAAATGATGATAAAATAATTACTATCGAAAGAAAGAATATTTTAATTTCATTTGAAGATGTTATTTTACCGTAGAGAAAATTCCCTACCTTAATACCAAAACCATTCTGTTGAACAAAGTTCACGGAGGGATTACTGTACAATCTTGGCGTCTCACACTTTCTGTCATCCATTTACCACATTCAAGTATACTAAGCTGGCCCTGATATACGGCTGTTCCCGGTGCTTCTTCGGTATTTACATCAAAGCATAGGAAATCTTTGATCTTGTCTTCTGCAGCGTAAAATTCCAGTTTAACTATATGGGTAAATCCGGAGATAGCAGTTGTAGTAACCATAATATACAATACATAAATTCTTTATGTATTTGCCGGTTGGGTTAAAACCGTATTCTATGGACTTCCCTCTCGTAACTACAGTTCAAGTAAGTTCTCCCACGAGACCTTAAAATACTGTGTATCGTTTTATGATCTACAGCAGGGGTCTCCAACACGCGGCCCGCGGGCCACATGCGGCCCATGAGGCTATTTTTTTCGGCCCGCGTCATGGTTGAGAATTTACCACAAAAAACTAAAATAGTACGATGTCAACTATGAGTAAGTTTTATTGTGTTGAAAGTTAACAAATCAGCCCTCCGCACACGACTAACGGACGAGTATTTGCATGCTGTCTTAAGACTAGCAAACCAACGCAAAATAAGGCCAAACATCGAGTCTCTCACCGCTACAAAACGGTGCCAAATATCCAGCACAAGTAAATGAATATGTTTCATGTCTCGTTTGGTGTAAGATTCAAGTGTAATTTCAACAAATACATTCAGATTTCTTTTGTTATTTTTTGTGTATCAATTTTGTACCTAATTTGTTGGTTTGTGGCCCGCGTCGTCAATAAAGTTCAAAAAGTGGCCCATGACATATTTTGAGTTGGAGACCCCTGATCTACAGCATCTATATACATTGTGTCAGTTGGTCCAGTAGAAATGAATTTATGTTGTTATAAGAGCTGGGAAATGTCACAAGCTGCCCCTTTAAGAAAGAGATCATACAGAACATTTTGTACCAGAACTTCCCCACTCCCAAAACTCATTTCTGGTATTATAATTTTTAGTAACTACATGTATTTTGATTACAGAACAGGAGCAGATATTTTTACTCCTCTACGACGAAGAGTTTCGGCTTCGTTTTCTCGCGATAGATTACGCAACGCAAAAGCCATTCGTACGCTGGGCATCATAGTATTCGTTTTTACATTTTGTTGGCTTCCTTTTTTCATTGTGACCATCATTCGTCCATTCGTATGCGAGTATCCCGAATCACAAGACTGCTTTCCGCTTTGGCTTGTAAGTAACTGCTGAGATTTTTTTCATAAGTACTCCAGAACTCTCCCACTTCCTTGAACGGTTGTTATTGGAACTAAGGTCACTTCACTCTCAGTAAATAGCGTTTGCGTATTTACCATAACACAACAATAATGGCCATACAGTGCAATGGGGAGTAGAGTTGTTTCAGCTCGTTGGGTAAATTATATAAATATGGTGCAAAATTATGGCTAATGGAAATTTTATACATTAATGGTATATTAGGAGTTGTCAGTCACACTGGACTCGATCCAGTAGGTCCACTCAGCCTAAAATAACAGCGGTATCCTGTTTGTATAATATGGGCGCCGGAGGATAACATCTTCTCTCACGAACACCTTACTGTAAAATGATATGCTTTGTCGATAAAATCAAAACATGTACCATAATTTCACAGTTAATTACCGATAGTTTCTAATTCCCTCTGCGTCCTTGTAATTCTACAATACAGTCCGGGTACAATTTTTATCACTTATACAGTACATGGTTAAATGAAAAATAGTAGAGTGATACTTGTTTCAGATAAAAATGCACATTCCCTGCTGAAGAATGCTGAGAAGATTTTTGTAAATTGTGAATAGGCTACTAAGCTTGATGCAGTGTACTATATTACCTGTGATCTAGATATTGTATGCCAAAAACCACTATAGCGTTGGAAAAGTTAAAGACTTATCACGGTTCGTTAAGCGATTTAATGGAATTATTTTGCAGGTGCGGTTGGTTTTATGGTTGGGATACTTAAATAGCGCACTTAACCCAATCATTTACGTCGGATTTTCTCCGGACCTACGCGAAACCTTCCGATTTCTCATTTGCTGCAAGTGCAACAACGTCGACCGGCGATTAGCTCAAATAGAACTTCGTCATGCAATAGAAAAAGAAAAACGCGATGCAGAACAAATATCAAAAAATTTAAACGAGTCGGCTTTTTAATGATTACTATAATATTATCCAAAGTTCTTTTTATATTTTTTATTTGCAAATTACAACAAACTGTGATAGAAACTGTATTATAAAAAGGTGTTCGGAATTGCGTGTAAAGTTTATTCTACTGTTCCGTGATTTTGTATGATCAGCCGTCTTAGTACAGCTAAGCTACAGTGATATGTAGTGAAGAATGAATCCTGTAACACTATATCATCCTAACTTTCATTGGTGTGAAGGCAACAAGATCATGTTACTAGTGGTAGAAGATAAGAAATTAGGAATAGGCTCTGTAATATACTCTGGGGAGCTTTGTTGTTTCAAAACTGGTAATTATGATATATGACAGTTTGCCTTTATTATTATACATGGTGTGATTGATAATATAATAATACGTGCTGTAGGTGCTACTGCGTCATTTTCGATTCCTCGTCATGTAGCCTACATACCTTATAAAAATAATCGTCTTGTTTAAATCTCAACTTTGTAATCTGTGGTCACGCAATTCTTTTTATCATTCAAGTACAGTACAAGCCGGTATATTTATCAAGTATATATATGGAAAGTGTTTCTCATCTGTAAGAATAATGTTCAGCATTTGTAAGATTATTAGAACAGAGTATATTCAGTTTGTTACGTTATGTGACATATATCGATTAATTTATTTTCTACATATTTCGAGTAAAACCGCTCAGTGTCTATTGATTCAACGAATTGCGGTAAATCCCACTGCTCTTTTCAATTCTAGTAGGTTAGTACTGCTGGATGGCGTAATTCATAGAGATACAATATTATGTCTCTGGAGTATTCACGAATAGTGCTCTATGGTGTAGAGCGCTTTCGGCAAAAATAGTCACAATTTTTTATAATTAATATACTGTGAATTCATATTGCTAAGACCATTTTAGCGCAAGGAAAAATATTATGCGAAAAATATGAAAGTATTTCTACAGAACAAAAAATATACGGATGGGATTTCATCGGTATATCATGCTGGCGGTTGTGTTATTGTATGTATTCCCAGATAAAAAGTGTACTAAGTTTATTTATTAAGGGTTTCTTTTCCTACATTTTATGAAAACTTGTATCCAAAGATATATTATAAACTGTAGAAGTATAAAACCGTGTTTTAATATACAATGCATCGTGGTGTGACACAGCCAATGAAACATACAACAAATTACGTTTGGTTAACCAACGACGTGTTGGGACAAGGAGCTACAGGATCTGTATACAAAGGCAGACATAAGGTAATAATTATGAAATATCAATATTATATAATGTTGATAATGGTAATGCGGGAAGTATATGTTATTTGTAACTGCATAATATCCCTTGGATGATAAGTAGTAATTGTTGATTATAGTTCCTCTTTATGGACATGGGCCTGTGACATCTTACTCCATATGTATAACTGATTGTACTTTATCTTCAGTAGTTTATTTCACAAAGCCAATATATGTGTGTACATTGTCACAAAACTAGAAAAACAATAAAAATAACATTTACACTGTTACTTACCCTTAGATAGAAATTTAGATAAGTTAGTTAGAAGCTTATACTAATACCAAATCAACTTGTACATTGATATTGTTTCTCCCTCCCTAACTTATGTAGCATAACTAGACCGATGGTTCACGTTAGCAGTGATAGAATGCTTTATGTGAAAATTAAACAAATTTGCCAAACCAGTTCCCGAATTGTTTTGAAATTAGATTTCCCTTATCTGATGCATTATCAGCTGCATATTTTCCTTTGTTAATTCCATCACGAAAAAAATTTGAATCCCAGTATCTTAATTCATATAAATACAGAACAAATACGAATACTTCTTTCTTTATTAATTGAAAAAAATTAACATTTTCGCGATCCGGTTACAGAGAACAGGAGCTGAATATGCAATCAAAGTGTTCAATTCGTTCAACTATATGGCAAGACCAGCCGATGTTCGATCCAGAGAATTTGAGGTTCTGCGGAAGGTTGATCACAGAAATATTGTTCGACTGTTTGATGTAGAGGAGGAGGTAAAGTAGAAAAATCATTAAGGCCATGGTTTGAAAAATATCGTACTGATAATTCTTTGTACAAATGATCATGTACCCTACTATTCCAGTTAGCCACCAAGCATAGCGTGATTGTGATGGAATTATGCAGTGCAGGAAGTTTGTTTTCAATGCTAGACGATCCTGAAAATATGTACGGCCTGGCAGAAGATTCATTCAAAGTAGTCGTGCATGATATATGTAAGAGAATAATATATATTTCATCAGGATGTTCCCGGACTACAAACGAATTTTTGAGTCGTAATCGTTTGTTGAATAAGTCTGAACTTATACATACACTCACAAATAGTGTCAATCAACTGTTTGTAATAATAATAACTGGGGACTTCCTTTATTGATCGATAGAATTTTATATTCTAAACGTGTTATTCTAATAGTGCTATTTAAGGATATTGTGAATTTTCTCCATCACAGCTGCTGGGATGAACCATCTTAGAGAAAAAGGGATCGTCCATCGTGACTTGAAACCCGGAAACATCATGCGTGCTTGGGAGACCGACGGCTCACCGGTTTATAAGCTCACAGATTTCGGAGCTGCAAGAGAACTGGATGACAATGAACAGTTTGTTTCTTTGTATGGGACTGAAGAATATTTGGTATGATGACAACCAGCTTCTTGTCAGCTAAATAAATTTTATATATACATACCATATATTGATTGTTGAAACTTCTTTAGCATCCTGATATATATGAACGGGCTGTTCTAAGAAAACCAGCTGGAAAAACATTCGCAGCAACAGTAGATCTCTGGAGCATGGGTGTGACACTGTATCACGTGGCGACAGGTCAGCTGCCATTTCGTCCTTACGGAGGTGCAAGACGAAACAAGGAAACGATGTATGTTTACGCTGTTTCACTATATCCCTCGTTGGCTAGTAAAGTCTCAAAGCGATAACTATTACCAGTCTTGAGTCAATATCAAACAAGGATCGAGAGTTTTAATGACTCATTTGGTATGTTTAGTAGTCATCTCCAGGAATTTATGTGGAGTGTTTGGTTAGCTTTCCTTACACTGTACATATTTATATTTCATTATTCCATCCATCGTTTCGGGAAGAAGGTATGTGCTCATATCATCAAGAAACCTCGAAGAAATTATCTCATTTACACTAATGTTATCATGACACAGCTTAGCACTCTATTTTTAGAACTGCATCATCAGTGTTAAGTAGGGTATTGCTGTATAATTTCATTGCTCAGACTCGTTTTCATGTTAATTACTGCCTCAATATTTTGCTGTCCGATCTAGACTTTCACAATATTCTTTTTAACAGGTATAAAATAACAACTGAGAAACCTTATGGTGTTATCTCTGGTGTTCAACATTCAGATAATGGGCAAATCGAATGGAGCCAAGAACTTCCAAAGACATGCCGACTTTCTCAGTAAGATAATATACTTTTCCGTAAGAGTATGGATCTCAGGAGCAATAACAATGCCTTATTCATGCTCCATTGATATAGGTTTCTCTGATATGGTGACAAACCTATTTCATTTGGATATTAGTATAGAAAACCTATTTTCTTGCTTCCAGGGGATTCAAAGAAATATTTACCAGAATTCTTGCCGGCATACTGGAATGTGATCCTCATAAAATCTGGACTTTCGAGCAGTATTTTTCCGAAGTGAGCAGTCTGTTAGAAAGCAGAGTAATCGATGTATTCGGAATACCATCTGGTTCACTCTACAGGATATTTATACCGAATGGAAACACGTAAGCTGTGCACTGAACCTTATGCTTTTGGGTTTTTATCATAGTTTACTTATTTTGAGTGTGTTACAGATTTGCATCTTTCCAAGAGCATATAGCTGAACAAACAGACATACGAGCGAGCCACCAGGCTCTTTTTCACGATGGTGACGTTTTCAAAGTGGAGCCGTTTCTACCAGTGAAAGATTATCCGGAAACGACTGCACAGCGTCCTATCTTACTCGTCAGCACGAATGTTTCAGATTTTCAGTCCATTCACATTCCTCACACTTGTAAGTTTGCTTAGACTTGGCATTTTTTTTCCTTGCTATAACATATCTCGGTGTAAGAATGGCATGCAGTTATCATATTTCTTCTGTATTCTGAATCATATCACCCAAAAAGATCTTATAAATTAACTTATTAAATTTACTCATTCATTTTTAAAACGATTTTCTTTCTCTGGCCAGCGAAAATGTGTAAAATATATGATGTAGCCCTGGTAATAGGTTCGGTGTAGACAATCAGAAGTGGTTCTTGACAATTGTATTCACACTTTTCCAGGCAAACCTCCTAAAG
>QRAM01000012.1:663037-703657 GCA_013436055.1 Halocynthia roretzi
TTTGAGACCGACGCAAACTTTGTCAAAGTTTGTTCAAGTACATTGTTCGACATAAAAAAATCCGTCGGATATCTTCTTCTCATTCAGACTTTAATCAGATTAGGAATCAAGTGGTTTGTGTAAGTGTAATGTCTTTGTACCTAACCAAGTAAAACTTTTCCAGTTTCCCATGTTAATTGTTTGTTTTTCAAACACTGACACAAACCATTGAATGATTCTTAACCAGATCATACTTGAAGTCATGGGTGAACAAAATAAAAATATTGGAAAATGAAGTCCAGCTGAAATTGAATTCTTTGAAACACTCACACGAGAACTTCGAAGAACAGTATGCTTTCGTTTGAGTTTTTCTATCTTGGAGACTTCCGGTGTTCCTGCGTTAATTTTTCACGATTACCATTTACAGTTACAATAGAGAGACTTCGCTGCTTCGTATCATTGGAAAAATGGTTCCGACTCCGCAGGAGGTCAACGAAGTGAAATTATTTTTCCCACAAATAACAGAAAAAAACAAGCAGCTAAGACAAGTAAATGATAGTCTTTCTTTCTGATAAATAAGTCGAGACTGATTTCAGAATGAAAGTTACTTGTGCCCAATTTTATAATGGCTCTGAAACATCGGAACGCTTTATTTTAGTTTAAATCTGGAAAGTGAAAGTTAAATCATAAAATTCCTCCACAATTCTTTGCTTTATTCGCAAAACCTTCCCTTAAATGAGCCAAAAGCAGAGTTTGCTGGTGCATGCGTACTTTATTCAAATAACAGTTTGTAGTAGAGATTTTCACTTCAGTAACTCATGTATAGGTGATAGGGTATCCTTTACAGATATACTGTTTGATTTTTAGATGCGGACGCAATATGAACAAGTCAGTGAGAGCATTCGTGGACTGGAGCGATCCATCCGTGATAACACTCCTTTCCATGTCTTTATTGACGAGGGATCACAAGAATCTGATAAGCTTGTGGAAAAAATGGACGTTATTGCAAGCAGGTCTCGTGAAATATACAAGACTTTTAAAAAGCACAAACATCATAAAAGTGGGTTACTAATTCTGTATGTTTTTATACAATAATGCTTGATATTATTCAGTAATTTTTCCATGTTTCAGGGTTATCGAGTCATGAAGAACAAATTCACAGATTCGATAAACAGCAGCTGAATACTATTTGTGAAATGGCAGTCAAACTATTCACAGAAAAAAGCGTACCTGGATGCAAAAAGATGCATAAAGAATCTAATTCCTGGTTCACGTATGTCATTCTGGAAGCTAGAACAATGTTTTAGAAAATACGGGTAATATGAAGTTCTTTATTCGCTGTTACAGAAGCATGCAAGAATTCCAACTGCAGCTTAAAGAAGCAGAAGATAAATTGTTGCAGATTCGAGAATCGTGCGAAGTTCTTGTGGACCAGCAATCCCAGATGCAAACGGTATATCGCCACAAGCTGAAGGATGTTGAAAATTCTTTAAATAGTTCAACCAGCCGGTAAAATTATAACTGCAACTCAAAACTAGCACAATAACAGCTAACACCACTAATTTCAGCGCCGCATAGTAGGATATTTATTACATCATTTAAAAAGTTCGTACTTACATTTGTCTGGTATAGATTGAGCTTGCCTACCAATGCCACTGCAGAACAGAAGCCTGTTTCTTGGCCGGAAGTGCAAAGAACTAAGCATATGAATGAACTCATGTGCAGTTTCAAAGAAGCAAAGAATAGTTTTATTGAAGTGCGAAATGAAATGGATAACAATACACTGATGTTAAAGAGGTATGATGTTTGTGTAAAAGTCCTATTTCTATATATATTCCATATTGAACTCATTTCACCATCTCTTATAAGATCATTGATTTTTGTGTATGTTGTGATGCTAGATTAGGATAGGACTTATTAGGAAAAATTTTCCTTCTATATAATATATCTCTTACGTTTATGCTCATATCGTTTCATGTCACTCATCGAAGTAGCAAGATTTCTCAATGATGTTTAACGTTTTCAGATTGCGGAATATAGTTTACAGTAGTGCTGAAATTGATCAAGAAAATGATGCCCAACATAGGAGCAATGAGTCTTGAAGTATCCAGTCGGATGACAGTATTTTTCAGGACTTATGAAGAAGGTACCCGTTCCTGGAAGTCTATAATGGAGATTTTGAAAGTAAATACTGAGCCTATCTTTTATGTATTTTTCATCAACAATAATGTCGGTTGATCTGCATTGCGATATAAAAGCATGTTTTATTGTGAATTCTTTCTTCCTATCTGTATTGTATCCCAAACAAACTTAATGTGCTTTTGATATCTGATCGCTTCCACCACAGTGAATAAATCATAGGATGACCAATGAAGATGAGAGAGAGGGGTGAGGAAGAAATTTTGTACCCCCCTTTCCGTATTGAAAAATAAGCCTATTGGTATATATTGCAGTGCAGCTACTGACTGCAATTATGTATAGATTGTACTTTATTTAAATAATAATATGCAATTCATAAATATTAATTGTAATTTTATTGAACAGAACTCCTATCACGTGATTATTGCTGTTGCTGCTCTATCTACTAGAAAATTGTAATATAGTAGTGTTCACTAAATATCCACGTGATACCAGACTCTGTGTTGTTTATCGAAGTTATAGGTTTAAAGAGTAAGAATTATGAATTTTAATTTCAAGTATGCTTCACTATCAGAGCAGGTCGTCAGATTAAAGTATCACGGAAATGCGCGTAACATTACGTACACTTCTACAATTGATTCTCGTCTATTCAAATCAGGAAACGATGATGAAAAAACTAATTAAAATGCAAAGAGAAGAAAGATATTACGTTGATAAATAAGTTTATGTATATGAATCTATGTGATTATTCTTACTAGTTCGAGTCTTATGACGCAACCTGCCTTATGACGCAATTCAACAACGATTGTCTTGAAGAGGAATTAACACTAGGTGGCAATTTAATCTAGTGAGGTCAATTTAGTTGTTCAGTTCTAGGAGCTAGTTTGTGGTCAGTTTTTTGTTTAGTCGTTGTTGGCATTCATTCGTCTCACGTTTTATTCTTTTACTTTAGTCTTTTGAGGGTTTTAATTGTAAAGAAATGAAGGATCCCCCACATGTAGGCGATAGAAAATATAAAGAGAGCTATTCGAAACAAAAGTCCAAAATCAGGAACTGAGTGACCTCGAACAACAAGTCATTGTGATAGGTTATAGTTTGTTGACCGTTTATGTTTTAGTTGGAGAAAATGATATTTGATATCTACCGAACTCTTTGTTTATTACCTCAACTACAGGTTTTATGAAAACTTTATATCCAGTTTAAGAAAGATCAGGTTTAGCATAACTGAACACATATGGAACTTCCTAGGAAATTTTTATAGATCATTAATTAGTATGGAAACGTTTTAATGATGTTGACTTGATGTTGAATAATAATAATTTAGAGAAATGTAAACTCACCATTATTTCCAACTCCAGTCCTTCTCTGTAGTCGTAGCCGTAACCCGTAAATGTTAGTGTATAAATGTAATGTAGATTGTGACGCAGGTCCTGCATAAGCAAGGATTAACGTATGTTTATATATATATACGTAGGATGCTATCATAACGCTATTCGAACCCAAACATGATTTTACAGCCTGATTGTGAAATTTTGAAAATTAATATTTAACTGTCTGTACATTATCATTAACCCTTATCTTATATTAAGTGGAATTAAAAGTAGAAACAGATAGTGGTGCTTCAAATCGGATCATCGATTTGAAGTTCCCGAAAAATTCCAGAATCCCGCAACTTTGTGATACACTTATATGCTGACTTTAAAATTGAAATAAGCTTAAGATATTTCCTCTGTTATGATATTTTGCTCTTGTATGTTTCAGTGAATGTAAAATTCTCTAATATTTCTATATTTTGTACTGAATAATGTCACGTCATGAAGGTAATATATTTAAATTAATATATTATGTTATTTTTACTTGTTGTATCTCACCGATTCAATCTTTTTTGTGTAATATAAGATTTATTCTTTCATTTCAGGTGTCAGCTGTGACAACTGCCTGAAAAGCAATTTTCGTGACAAACGCTTCAAATGTTTGATTTGTTACGACTACGATCTTTGTGAGCAGTGTCACAACAGAAATGTTAGCACTTCACGACACTCTCCCTTTCATCCGATGCAATGCATTTTAACAAGGAATGATTTTGGTAATGTAGTTCCGTGATAAATGTAGTACTGATACAGTAGTAGTTCGCTTCGTAAATCTTCATGTAATATGCTGTGTAGTCAACCAGGTCAACTCATTTTATCTTACAGAGTACTTGTATTCCAAAACCCGTTCAATTTTTGTTAATATTTATCCAGCCGAACTTACAGTATTCTCATGCCGATCACCACTATGAGATTCAATTAATTACAGGTGATAAATTTAATTTCAGACCTCTACTATGGTGGAGAAGGAATCACAATGGACAATCCACCTGCTGTCACTTGCCCACTCTGTGGTAAACACGGCCTCACTGAATCAACACTCCAGGAGCATTGGAATGCTCATCATCTTGATAACAACGCAGAAGTGGTAAGTCATATCTCTTGTGCTGTCTTGTTTCGAATTTCCCATATTCTTCGATTTAGGTCTGCCCTATATGTGCTGCCGTGCCTACCGGAGACCCCAACCACGTCACTGATGAATTCGCCACCCACTTGATGATAGAACACAATAATACACCGGATCAGATCGGAGGTCGTCATATGAGACGTGAGAATGTCATATTTTATAGTAAAAGAACAGACATGAATCAGAATCTTGTTTTTCATGCGCTAAATCCAAGGACATATATTTACAGCTGTATTTGTGATGTCATTAAGTGTGTTTTGGTATAAGTGAGGCATCCATGACACTAAATTTATGACATCGGAGAACTCAAATTTGTGTTTTTACAAATTTAATGAAAAAGATAGCTTTTGGCCTCCACAACCCCGCATTCATGACATTCAAGATATTTGTAGATAGATACTTGTGATTATTGTGTTTTGAAACTTTTAATAATAAGGCTCAAATAAAATCTTGATCCTGCATAGGCCACAAAAGAACTACAACTAACTGGACTACTGGTAAAATCAAAGTGTTTTGTTACGTTACATTGTTACATATGAGATAAATACTCTGAACAAGGAAGGTGTTTTCTATTCATGAATATAATGAATATAAATGTGCCACACAGCAAATACCCACTTAAAAACCTAACTTTAAAGAATTGGTTATAGTTATTTTGTTCACAGTTTGGTGGTTTCATAACCATATGATTAGTTTTGTGGCCATACGATGTTTCCATAGAATTATCTGGTTTTGCTTTTCCCTTATTCATAATACTGTGGATTATCGTAAAAAAATACCATTGTTAATAGATCTTTGTTAGCTTGATAGAAATCACCTTTATACTGTAGGATATTCCTGACAAGTCACCTGGAAAATTACGCTAAACTCACTAACATATCTTATATGATGTTGATAGTTGACTTCTTAGTGCCAGCATAGAATATAGTTTCATCTATGTTTGATGCAAGTTGAATCAATAGCAGATAGAGATCAAACTATTTTCTCTACTAGGTTCGGGAGCACCATGTTGACATAGAGTATTCCAGTAGTTTCATTAGCTAGTACCTTTCACATTAGCATATAGTAGGTATAAATAAATAGGACTATTTTCTAGAAATTGACATTTCTAAAATCTTAAGTGCAGTACCAGGAAGTAGCACCTAGAAATCTCCTCAGATCATAAATATATAACAAAGGAAAAATCTTTTTATTTATTTTATGAGGTCGTTACCCTGATTGAATAGATTGTAGTAGTTCAGAATTTGGATTGCATTGCGGCCTAATGTATCTTTAATAATGTTTGGTATAATTTTGCATTCCAACAGGTATGTTCTATCCAGGTCGTGGTATGCGAGGAGCCAGAGCTCAGCGCTCTGCTAACATGAATTTCTCGAGTGGACCTAGCACCGTGCCTGCTTTCAGTAACGTAGTCGGCAGCACGACCTCATCAGTCTCTCAAATGCGTGATGCTATGGATCCTATTGCAGGTGACATTTATATATCTTTGGCTTTACCACAGGTAATTTTCTTCCCTTTGTATTAAGGTGTTCTTCAAAGCACCCGCTCATCCTGGAATAACTCAAAACTTGTAACTCCAAACACTTCGAAAAAACATTTTATAATACTGTTTAACTATTGTCTGCTGAAATAGTTCAAACTCACCGCATTAATAAATTTTGCTGCTGTTTTCTCTTAATATGTGAACTGTCTTTCCAAGTACTAACTTCAATTTCACTCCTTTTGCGCTATTTCAGAGCTGTTATCTCAACTGAGTGGCGTCAGACGTAATGCCCAGCAGCTGCAACAAACAGTGTCCACTGCTTCTCAACTGCAGGAGTTGCAAGCACAACTTCAGTTGGAAAGACAACGTGCCACAATCATTAGACAGCAGGTATAATTAAAGAATGACCTTTCTTTCAATATGATTATTCATTCTTATTCTGTGGCACACATATATATGTGACATATCTTGGCAAGGCAATGAAATTTTGGTTCATCAATTGCCATATCTTTGTTCATGTTCCTATTTCTAAGCCTTAGTTTTTAGTGTTGCCAGATTTGTATCAATTGTCAAGCCAGATCAGCTGAGTCAGTGCCTTTAAAGTAACTACAGTACAGTACAACAGTGGTAGTAAACAGTTTAGTACAGGGGGTCACAACACATTGTTAAGTAACAATGACTAATGTTGAACAGCCAAGAATAGTTTTGAGTGAGTTCCAATTTTGGCACAGTGAATTTTATAGAATGAATAATCAGTACAAAATGCATATTTGCATGTTCCGTATGAATCAATGCAGGCTATATCAGATTTAGTCTTTAGTAGTCGTCAATGCTATGTATAACAATTAGTAATGTCAAGAAAACGCAGCCATTCTCGAGTTTTTATCAACAGAGGCATGCGATCCACGAGGGCAGACAGGTTTGCTTTAGATGTATCATTACCATTAAGGAAATATACAATTACAACAGAGATTTAAAGGTATAACTTCCCCATGCTGGTTCCAGTGTTACGAATACTACTGGATCCTTTTTTTTCTATGCAGTACTGACGAAAATTTGATTAGTTTGAATAATAAATACTTTTAAAAGTTTCATTGAATATATATCAATTCTGCTATTCTCAATTCATTCCTACTTTATTACCATAGTATAATGTGGTTACCCCACCGTATCCTTAAGAGAAGATTCTGAGTTTTAGCCAGAAGTTACTTGATTCAGAGCATCGGTACCTTATCGTGCGAGGCCAATGATGCCACAGTGTGACGCTGATGGCACACGGATTCAAACTGGGATTATACCCTTACCGCCGCCTCCTCCTCCTCCTCCACCACCACCACCACCACTGCTACATTTCCACAATTCAGTGGCTAATTCATTCAGTGTGTTTGGTCCAATGCAGGAAAATGAAACAGTTGAGAAATATAATATAGCAGCTAGGTTTTGTGAGCTTTGAATAGGCATCTTCGAGGTTATGCAAATCCAATATGAAGATTATCAGTGATTAATACCTGGTATTTTATCAAGTGTCGTTTATTTTTGGTTGATGAAATTTAGTATTACTTTTATTGTTAATTTAGTGTCAAGGTCTTCAATGTTGTATATTTAACATTTGACTGATAATGTATTTGATGTTTTTCAGCTGGAACGATTCCCTGGTAAACTGCAAACAACACAAAACGGTCAAGAGAGCGCGAACCAAGCAAATGCACAAAATAAATCTTATGCAAATGCCATGAAAGCAGCTGTAAAGAAAGACAAAGAACCTTCATCTGTAACCAACGATAATGACTCACGACTACTACTATCTAAGTAAGTGGCTATTTATATTTGGCTAACTGAGACCTGTTGCTCTCAGAAAAGTAATGAATCAGAATCTGGTAATTTGGTGAATTTAGTGAAAAGGTGCTATCTGGTTGTGGTACAAAAAATTACATCAAAATGTGATGTGTAGAAATGGATCCCAAAGCAAATTTCCGTAGCAACAGATTGAATATCATATGCATATTTTCATGGATCTTCGATTATGTGACAATTATTATTCATAATAATTACACACAGTACTTAATGTGACCCTCATGTTCAAGCCAATATGCCAATAGTTGAATACTTGTCCCCCACATTTATTTTTTCATATATGATTATTCCACATCATTAGTCATATTTCTGTTAGTTATTTCTCATTAGTTCTATTTCTGTAACATGAATTTAAATTTAAAGGATTGTGTCACTGCTGTCATGTGATAGGAGAATGGTCAGTATTTCTTAAGTCCTTCTTTAATCAAGTGTTAGCTCTTAACATAGCTCAGCTTCTTCAATATTTTTGGTTAGTCCAAAAGTAATAACTTTATTATATTCAAACAGGATTTATGAGCAAAATTCTAGTGATGGGAGTGAAATTCATAACATAGACACTGTTGAACAGAGTTTATTCGTTCGAGAATTGATCTTAGCGTTGCCTAATGATGAAGAACCGAGACCCGATAATATGTCGCCAATATCTCAACCTTCTTCCACCTCAGCACGTGCGATTCCCGTCGACTGCGGTATACTTTCTTCGACTCCTCTACAACTGTATGCTGGTGGAGGTGGCCCGGGCAAAGTCCTTCACGCGTCACATACCAGCTTGGCCAGCGCAAGCGAAGTTTGTCAGAGTCCGGAAAGGTCCGATCTCGGGGATCAGTTCCACGACACGGGCCTTGGAAGATCAGTTGTAAGCGAAAGCGACATACCAACCCAAAGCAGCAATACTTTGAGAGGGGCGAGAAAAAGTGAGAGCGAAGAGAAAATGCCTCTACTCCAGTCCGGACTCGTGAGCGAAATGAAGAAAGATTCTGCTGCTCGTGGGGTCAACCTCCAACAGCAGCCTTTTTCATCTGCTGGCGCCGGGTTATTGTGCCCCCAAGCGACGCATGTCGTGCCAATTCATGTTTCAAATTATGGTCAGTGGTGTGACTAATCTGTAACCTTGTTGCAAAGCTGCAAATAAAAGAATAAGTGTTCGACGAAGGAGAGTCGGTTAAGTATTGTCAGTGGTTTGACTGTGTGACAACAATAAATAAACAATACAAAAATAAATGCTAACAATAGTTCTATTCGTGTTTTGTCTACGGATGTCGACCGTATTTATGTTACTCGATTATTAAATGGTTTCGTTTGTTTCCTGTTTTTATTTCTCTCGCTTTAATTCGATTGCTGGCAGCGTCGATTGCCACTGATGTAATAATTTATTATTTATGCATTACATTTTTGTAATATAAATGTGTATGCTGTGTTGGATGATCTTGATTTTATTGTCAAGCTTCGTGGAGCGTACTCCACTCATCTCCTTCCCATATTATTGTAGAATGTAGTGGTAAAGGTGGTACCCCTCACATTGCTGTTGAATAATGCAGGCTCATAAGGTGTACACACCATTACCATGGGCAGTAGAATTATGATTGCAGTTTCGTGCAAGCAATGTATGGATAAAAAAAATATTGAGTTAAAAATTTGCTATTAACCCTGGGAATGAATATCCCATTGTGATAGACCTCTCATACCTTGTACTCATTCACCTGCATAAACTTCTTGTAATCATGAGCGTATCGGAACTTTTGTGTTAATTAGGATCGATTATTAATTCTCATTGTGTGTTGTGACTGTTTTGCAATGTTGCCTGGTGAGCACTTCATCAAAATACACTACGTAAGTTGTTAGAACGCTGTAGAAAACCGGACTGAAAAATCACATTATCCTGGTGTGTTTTCTCAACCATATTTTTCAATATTCATGCGTTTGTGGCTGTTTGCAGTTCAATACAATATTATAGGCAAAAGAAAATGATTATGCTTATCAGTGTGAGCCATTGTGGGTTTGCACAGTTTTCCATAATTAAATCTTGGGGGAAATAAAAGGAACTGAAGTTGTCGAGGCTTCTGCTGAAGATTGGATTTAAATGCATTATGCACTGTTGGATTATAATGGTGCCAAGAAATTAATTTGTTTAAATATAATTAAACCCCTTAGTCACATTCGGCCAGTACCTGGCCATGGCAAGTGTATCGTATTGGAACACTAAATGGGTATCTTTAAAAGGGAAATTACGCTATTATTAAACATTCTTTATTTAACATATAAGGATTGCATGAGGATAGTATGACCGTAATTAGCAAGAAAAATATTGTCAAATGTTACGTGGCAACGTTTATCTGCTTCGTTGCGAAGAATGTTCGAACATTAGCGATTTTTATTACTATATTTTTTTTCATTCGAAATTTGCACCCGGGGAAACCGCCCCTGCGACACCCCCTATGCACCTCCCCAAACCCTTCCCTTCGTCACTGCTAGTTTGCAAGAATAACTGCGATTACTTCTGCTATATGTCTGTATCTGGCGGCCTATTCTTGTTGCCTAAAGAATTTCTTTTGCCCCTCGAGACAATATCCTACAGATTAAATCGTGTGAAGCTTAGAAAGTAACTCGTGTCCATTGCAAGTAATAGAAGAGATATACTATCAACGATTTTACCGAGTCGTAATGAGTATACGTATTTTATTAACCGTAGCTTTATATTGAAATAATATTTTTTCTGAACGTTTCCATGCTTATTATTAAGATAGGAATTTAAAAAAATGTGGAAACGATTGGCACACGTGATATTTTTAGTAACCGTCTTGTACATCTTAGAATTGACAATACAACACTACTGGTCTTTTATATATCAGGTAAAGGAATTACTGTAATTAAGGCCTATGTAATTATCTAATTTTTAATGCATGTACCACTCCTTTCTTTCAGGTTACAACGCTAAATCCAAAGTTTTCAATTCCATATGAAATTGGACGTCGAATGTGACTGTGGTTTCATTGAAAAGCAAGATGCTTCCGAATACGACCGATGTGACGAAATAAGTTTCTGCACAGCAATGAACACATTTGCCTAAAGGGTGCCCTTGGCGATAGATTACTTTTCGATAATCTAGATTGATGTAGGGCTGTAGGTCTTTCATTCTACACTAGTGCTACTAAACTTTTACGGCTTCCGCCCTCCCTAGGCTCCCAGACTACATATTTAGCGCCTAGTGTTATGTCGTTTTCTTATGTTATTTGCAGTGTTGAAACGAGATACATTTTTTGGCTTGGTAGTTACTATATGTAATATGATGTATACATATTAAAGTACATAATGGGCCCCAGAAATATGGCCTACGTATAAGCATATTCTTTAAATACTATTGTATATGGTATAAATAGGCTGTAGTGTTGAAGGATGATTACCAAATACCCAAAGGTAATTAATATCGGCATCGGGCAAATAAAAACCCATATTAAAAATTCTGTAGAATATATGAATTTGATGATTTATTCAGGAATTTTAGTTACCATGATGCTCCTCATCGGACTTTTACGGTATTGAGAAAGTGCTTTGAAGGTCATAGGTCGTACCCATGACGTCATGATATAAACTAGCTCATCACTTCATATAACAACTGGTGCTTGTTGTTGTTGCTACGTTTTACTTGTTGTACAGAAACGATTTTTCTCGTATGTGCTATTCTTGTTGTTTGAGGCAGTACTACTAATCGGCACTTAAAGGTAATCTGTATCAACTTATTAGCTACAGTGTACTGTCTGTCGTCGAGTTACGCTACGAAAGAAAACGACATAGCGTTTTTTCTCACGGAGTATTTGAGCTGTTTTGAATCCTAGTGCCAATAAGATGTTAGGTCCCACCGATATCACTGTCATAGTACATAAGGCAAAGAACCTTTTGATCAAAGGTAAATCCAGCAATGATGCCTATGCCACTATGGAATTTGGCAAAACGAAATACGCTACGAACGTCATCGAATCTTCAATCAATCCAGAATGGCATCAAGAATGTCAGTTCGAAATGCCATCAGGTGAAATTCATAATATTTGATGTAATTAAAAATGTAAATAGTGGGTATTCAGAAATGTATTAAAATCATGCTCTATGCACTAAGACACAAATATCTTCGACGTCGAGTTAAGATCTCGGTTTTTCTTGGCGTAATAACAAACATTACTTCTCAGCTTCGACATTATTTCAGATAATCAATCGTTTTTTACATAGAGTTGAGTTCCTCAGTGACCTGGAATACATTTTCATCTGTGTAATGGCGTGATTAAATTGTTCTGCTTTGGTGTAACCGTAAATTGCCGTGAGGTTTACATGAAATGCATCATGTTTTGATCAGAGTTTAATCAATCTAATTTATAAGCAGAAGTTATGCAACATTATTTCTTATCATTGATGTTCTGTGGAATCTACGAGCAAGAATTATTTTCTCCCTTTCAAAATATTCGAGCTGCTGAATTTGATCTCTCTGTAAACCTTTGTACTGTGAAATCCAAACTCGTTTATTAACCACAAATTGATGCCACATTTTTTAGGAGGAGTGCTCGACAAACTTTTTGTTACTATAACGATCTTCAACAAGCAGCATGGAAAATTCGGTCTTCAAAACGATGATTTTATTGGCCAGGTTGAAATTCCACTGAGTTCCATAAAATGCACAGATAACAAAGAAACAACAAAGTATGAATTTTAGGTTCGATTGAAGCCCGCTAAATATCTTGATTGCAAGCTCTGCCATATAAATTATCCAATATTCAAAGCTAAAAATAGTGACATTCCTAATCTGTCACCTTATGAGATTTGAACTTGAGATTTTTCCGACATGCATGATTTTTTGACTGGTTTTAGATGGTATAACCTACAGCATAGAAATCCTAAAAAAGAGAAGAAAAACAGAGGTCAAGTGGAAGTCAGCTTCAAGTACTTGAGCAAAGAAAAGTAAGTTTCGACTTCTCATTAGCTTATTTGTGATATTGGGAGATTTTAACATTATAATACGCAGTAACGAAAATGTGGTGTAATATTTTTTTTAAATAGCAGTAATGCTAATGAAGTTACATAATGGAAATTCAGGTTTGCCTTATTGCCCGATAAAAAGAGTCCTCTGAATCTGAAAAATTTGAAGCAGAAATTTCGTCGTCGCTCGGAAGATGAAGACTCCGGAGTCGGTTATGAAAGCAATCTTCGAAAAGGTTTTTATTATTGGAATATGAATAACTTGAAAGCCTATCTTGTATGTAATGTTCGAAATTATATTCTGTTAAACTTAATAGGGCAATCTTTGGATAATTTACACCGCACACCGTCCAACTCCAGTGATAGATCGTCTAATTCAAAACGAAGGCTGTCTTTGGTCCAATCTGCTAGAGGCCTGGTTAAGTGAGTGTAGTATAAATGAATACTAGGCAATCTTCTTAATTAATGGTTATGGGAAAAACGTTTGCGGAGACTCTTGAAATACCATTTAAATTATCAGTGGAGTGGAGTGGAGAATATTGTATTTTACAGCTTATGTTAATTTTATGAAAATATATTTCCTTCTGATAGATTTCCAAATAGAATCGATCTTGGCAACAACAGCAAGTCTGTCAGCGTAGAAGTACTCAATAATCCTGAAATTCACAGGGTTTCATCCCTGAAGCGTTCTAGTTCTGGTAATGGAAGTAAGAAATTCATTGTCTTTTTTTGTAATCCAACGGTTGAATATATATGAAGTGCAGAACCGGTAGAAGTTTTGTGTTGTATGTGTTTGAATGTTATTGCCACTGAACTAAGCATGAATGTTCCTGTGGTTGTGATTAGAGTTTTGATAAGGTGTGCATGCGTTGAATAGCTGTCATATACGTAAACGATTTATGATTGTGATAATATCGTTTGACCTAACAGACATTTTTTAAATGCATGTTGCTGTATCCTATTGTATCAACAGTCCAATAGAAAATTGGGTAAGATTTAGCATGGATAATTGAACCATTTATTAGCTTTGGTGGTATCACTCATGTCTTGCGTTATTTCTGTAATATTTATCTGGGAAAGACTATTTATTTGATGCCTGAGTCATTTTTTATGACTAGTAGGTAATAAAATTTCCAACATGCAGTGATTATGCAAATGTTCAATTAATGGTTTATTGAGATGTACTCATACTATCACAATATATAGCTCACCTTTTTAAGATCTATTGGTGAATCAAAAACAAAATGTAAGATTACCTATTATCCGAGTTGTGGTTTGCACGTGAAATTAACTTGAATCAAATTTTATTTGTATTTAATATTCCGTTGACTAAACTGCATGCTTGCCATAGGACAAGACATTACAAAGCAGCATGTAAGGAATAGATCAATGCCAGATACTTCCTTGCGTGCGCTGACCTCTCAAGGCAACGATAGAAACTCGCCAAACATATGTATAAATGGCTCGCACTTATATATTTCAGGTGGGTTGTATTTTCTATCAGGATTACAGTAAGTAATGTTGTCTTGAGTATCGTCTTTTTGCATTAATGTTAATATCTGAGCTATAGGTTCACTTGTCGATGCTTGAAGGCGTGCTATTTATTCGCATCAGTATTGTGTGTTGTATAGTATGTCCATGATAATGCGGATGTTATCATACATGCATCATGTATATACACTATTTATATGGCAAACGGTAGTCTGGAAGAAAAGATTCCAAAAACTGGAATTTTTACATGTTTATACATTTCATGTGTATTTGATACCTGCATAAAAGGGGAACCTGTATCTCCAACAATTATAATCATATATGATCATATGAAAAACAAGCAAGAGAGCAAATGTAAAACAAACAATAAATAGTGTATGGTGCTTCTCATGCCCACATACTATGGTATGTATTGAGTAAACCCATAAAGTTGGGATTGCTTTAATTATATCCAAATAATGTAAGAGTTGCATCGATGATGGTATTTCTGGTTTTCTGCATCTACATTGCTTGTTAATCTGGAAGATTTAGCTGGTGTTCTTGCTCAATTTGGGTCTGGCGGTGATTTAACTAGTTATGCTTTGAAAGGTGTTGTCTCGTTTATTTTCTCATTATTCTCAGTTATTGCCTGCTTCACCAATTATTTCCAGATCATAAAAATCACCTATTTCTGGTTGTATGAGTAAACTTTGAATGGTCCTATCGTTGTAGTCAATTCTCTTCTAAATTTAAACATCATGTATACCGTATGTAACCGCAGACTATTATTGCATGTTGGATCATCTGATCAGTAATAGTAAATATCTAACTACTGAATCTGTATTCGTATCTCTGGTGATGCCATAACTAATACGCTTGTAATGAACTGCAAGAAACCTCTCACATAGAACTATGTTTATATATAAAAATACTGCTCCGCGCTGGTTATGTGCTGTTCCATACTCCCTAACACCAATCCTATAAATTCTAACCTTATTCCCCAGATTCTATGTCTTACTAATATTATGGTCACTCCTAAATTTCAAGATCATTCAATCTTCTCTGTTCTTCCTCTCATATCACTGATATTTTTAAATGTATTTTCATATTATTAAGGGACAGATTCAGGTAACAACAGTATGAATACTTCATTGGAATGCCTGCAACAGAATAACTCTGGCTTTAACCGGGACACAGACATCGCAGAACTGCATGCATCACAGTATGATCAAGTTTTTAATGGGAATGGCTTATGCATTAGTTCAATTAGTGGTTATCTAAAGACTTCATTACCTATTATTGTAATGTAATGACTTTTGTTCACATAGTATTCATTGTCCATGTAATATCAATTTTCACAGTAAAAATGCTAGAGTTGTGTTTTTACAGTAATGAAAATCAGTCTAATTCAAGACGTGGCACCTACTCACCGGAGTCTTCGAGTTCTAACCTGTCTATTCTGTATAAGCCAAAAAAGCATTATAGACTTGATGTAAAAGAATTATGTAAGGTATGGAGGCATTGTAGCTAGCATATTATAGAGGTAAGTATCTCATAAATAAAGGAGAAACTGTGTGTGTGGATGTATGTATGTTTCTGCGCTCATAACTCCTAGTGTTAATTGAAGGTTTGTGAAAAATTAGTGTCACTTTATGCCACTGCACACTCTTGTGTTAAATTGTAATCGTATATCTGCTTGCTTTGTGGAACCAATTATCCTTCCAAGGACATTGCGATAATAATCTGTGTTCTGACTTAATAGCTGATGGATTGCCAGGTATATATTTCTATGCTCCGACTTCCCTTTACATTTCCTCATACTATATATAACTTCATCATTGATGGAATTTACCAGCCCTATAAATAGTTGCATTGTACAGGTTTCTACCATTCACGAGGATGCTACAGTTGCTTTCCAGAATATGAGTCGCGATAAACTTCTTGAGCTTTGTATTAAGCAACATAACACTATTGCCATAGAAAGAAAACAAGCCAGGTGAGAGCGGCAGATTATTCTGTCCTGAAACATAAACATAACTCTAATTAAATTTCATTCGAATCTCATTTAAACTCGGCAATGTATTCTGTATAGACAACTCGAGGACTATATAGACACTCTTCTCGTCAAGGTAATGATGCTGAAACCGCAAATATTGGATAGGTCCACGTGTACAAAGATGTAAAATTTATGAAACATGCCTTCAGTTTCATGGAATTATAAAAGAACCAAGTGTTCTTTTTAAATGTTATGTTAAGGTTATTATTTTTTGTGTTACAATTTCAATATATATCTTATATTTTGTAATCCCAATATGTTGCAAAATAACCTAGAACTAATCATACTATTAAAGTAATCCTCATAATAAAGCAGTGTAGTACTAAAACAGATATATCAGAGTCATATCGAGACTTAACCAAATTTGGCCAAAACTGTGTATCTCCATTTTATTACTGTAAACTGTATATTCCTGTAAAAAGACAATCGAAGTTATCTGTAATTTTATATTTGAACTACACTTTACTTTATAACTTTATTTAAAACAATCCATCATGGTGTCTGCTTCGTTCTTTCTTTTTTGAACATTGTTTTTTTTAGAGAGCTTTATACCGTTCATCCACAGGACGAATCTTATCTGTGTTTTCCTTTGTCATATGATATCCAGAGTGTGCTTTGCACAAAACCAACTGCCCTTAATCTAATGACAGGTTATTAGATGCCAGCATTGTTTTAATTTTCTTCAGTGCTATGTTGAAATTTTATTTACATTACCAAATGTTTTACTTTATGGCAATTGAAACTACTGTAAGTACGAAATAATTACTTTAATAAAACGTTTCCCTTTTACTTATAGATCATAATTTCAGTGCATCCATAACAGGGGTCGACAAATTACGGCTGGTGAGCTAAAAATGGATTTTACAATCTCCAATTTTTTTGAATTTCAAAGTTCGCGCCATAACGGAACGACGCTCGGGTATAGATGGCGTCTTACAGAGTATGTTTGTCGACCCTATTCTATAATGAATATCAAGTAAGGCTCGTTTAGCAGCTGGACTTCAGTATCACTCCATTTCACTATTCCATCCAATATTTGAATCTGCTATTTAGCTCGTCAAAGGCTATGTGCGATTAGCATTCGTTTGAAACGAAGACATGGCGGAAAGCACTAGATATCTTGGTAACTTCTCAGCAGCTGAAATTAAAACAACAAGATAACATAAACAGTTAATAACGTATTAAATTCGTTAACAAATCCGATAACTATGCAGTGAGTGCTTCAATTGGATCATTATTCTAGTAATTGCTTATTTTAATAATAGCACTGAGCTGTTTAGAAATCGGAATAATCCTTTTTCCCTCGCACCCTACTTTATTTTGTATTGTCCGCCAATTAAATCTTCTAGGGTTTAGAACATTATTAAAATGATACTTGTATGCGTTAGTGGCAGTTTCAAAATCTGTAGAATAAGGCAGTCGCAAAGTTATAGACTGACAAAAGATGAATTCTATGTATTTTTCTGGTGTAGTGCTCTTTTTGCTCGTTACGTGTTCTGCAGGTTACCTTTTGCCAGGTGCGTTTATTCCATCATCTATTCCTACGGTCCATGCTATGTCAGCAGTTCCTTTCATACGGTGATAGCTTGCGAGAATAAACACGATGTCATATATATATTTCAGACTGCTTCGATTATCAATGTGCAATAAATCGAAGATTTAGAAAAGATTGCTCAGTCGGCGAAAATTCGAGGGAAAACTGCTTGAAAAATGGTTGCTGTTTCGACAATTCTATTTTTGATACCACATGGTGCTTTTACCCTCTGGAATTACCTAAAGGTTCGGACTGAATGATAAAATAGAAATGTAATACTCACTTCGTAAACCGAAAACCATATTGTCATTTGCATTACAAAGGAGTTTGCCCTCCTGCAGAATGCCAGGTGATACCCAGCAATCGTACAGCATGTATTACAGAAAAGTTCTCTGTTGTTAATGAGAGGGAATGCATGGCAATGGGATGTTGCTACGAAGATGCTAACCCCTCTTTTCCATCCTGCTTCAATAGGCTAGATATGCCTAACGCGGGTATGATTCTGTACACCCTCGATACGAATTTATGGCAAGCAATACAAAGGAACGCGATTAAACAACTATATTTCAGGTCTACCTATCGGATATGATGGAATTCACATTTACCGAAAAAAATATTTTCAACTTTCCTGCAAAGTTCCTCAGAGTAAAAGACGCATCTGCGGCAGACCAAACTCGACTAGGTAACTATTAAGTTTCGCAAGTCGCAGGATCATTTTGCAGTTGTTATTACAATGGCTACCTCGATTATTCTCTCATACGTAATTTACCATGCAGCGCAGTAATATTTGAAATTCTTATTTGCCATACAGAAAGCAGTGCTTACGTTGGAAATGTTGCTGGGTGGAAACATTGTTTGGAGGTCCACACTGCTATCATCCAAGAATCGCTAGAAATTTGATTACTCTTCAATAACCGATGTTGAATTTTCAATCATCTGCTCTTGTATTTATGATTTGCAATAAAGAGCAGGGCCTCTACACTAAACGCTAATCATTATTTTCTTACCTCACCCATCATCGAGTCTATAAACATTAGTAACTTTGTTTATACTTTTAGCGCACGAACACTATGGTGTAAAAGACTGTATTTAGCAAGTAATTGCGATTTCTAGTAATGTGCTCGAACCACAAATTCAAATCGTCGATATATTCAATCGTACAGATAACTGACACAGTTAGAAGTATATTTCAATCCTGATTGCGTACTATTTCTTGCAAGGACTGCTCAGAATGTTTAGCCAGGGCGCTAGATTCAGCAGAGGTAGTTCACTTGTGTTAGTATCATTTCTCTGTGGCCTGCTAACTTCATTCTGCTTTGTGTATGTAACATTAACGCCCTGTTGGTATGTACTTTATGCAGAATCTTCGGTAAGTGAATTCCGTCACTCGGACAAGACAAAGGCTGCTGTTATTCAACATTGAATTATATTGTGTTACTATTCAGATTTCTCCGTATGAAAACTGCTATGGATTGTGGAATTATTGTAGCTCTACTGGTCTATGCGGAAAATGGTTATCTGGTTCCCTGCTTGGTCCACACGGAGGTATAGATTTTAGTGCTGATATAACCATGTTTCTCATGGCTCAACATGTAAATGTAAATTGTAATGAAAATACATTAACATGTCATATTGCAGTACAGAGAAATGCTTGTAGAGGTCTGATGATCGTATCCTGTTTACTGAGTGGAGTTGCGCTTATTTTAAATTGCATGGGAATGGAATGCGTGCTTCTGATGAAGTTATCGCGTGAAACGAAAGAGAAATTGGTTCGTAAATCAGCAGTTACATGGATAACAGCAGGTGAATACATTATGTAACTGCCGGTAAATTTGTTAATTGAGGTTTATTTACTTACTGAATAGCAGAAGCAATTAGATCGTGATTTTTCGGTTATTAGATTTGTTAAGAACGTCATTTGTCATGAAAACCCCTCACAAAATAGTAATAGAACTAATATCATCACTCTGCGCCTCCACAATTAAGTGATTGCTCGACAACCGAGCTTTAGACACTTTTATTTTTCCTTTGCAATGCCCTTAGCAAGAATGAAATATCAAATGAAATTCATATCTCGTTGATTAAGCATTGTTTGGTCGAGAAGACTGCCGGTTGTGCTGAGGGCATCAACACAGTCGACTATGTCTATCTTAAGTGATAATGCGAAATCTGCTTTGAAGGAATGAGCTGTTTTATTGCCGTGACGTGGTACGCTATTGACGTTATGCAGGAAGTTTGGACCAATGGGCGTGCATCGGAATTCTCGAACGGAATATTTACTGGCTGGGCAGCTTCTGTTCTTTCTTTCTCGTCGGCATTCTTACTGTTCTGCGGCGCAAGGTTTTCGAAAATGTATGACTTAATTTAAAAACACTGTACTCTACTGTAATGAATATTTTTTTACATACATTACGGTATACAGTAGTCTATATTCAGTCTATTATGAAACTATTTCAATTCTATCTCAGAGGTCGCCAACAATTCGGTGGTGGAGGGATTGAATCGATCCTAAAAATGCATTCAAAAGGTAGTTTGGGAGTTAGGTTTTTTTATTTGGAGTTATAGAGTTTAATATATATATAAATATAAATGTATATAAATTTATTTGCAGAATTAAACAGAAACGACCAAAATTCAAGTGGATACGTACCGAACGCCAACTATACCTCTAGAAATCTGCATTCTTCAAAATATACAGAAACCCAGGCTACATATATGTAGGATATGGCATTAGTTACATCGAGTTACTGATATATGTAACCGATAGAAAAAACGTGACTTGGTGACTGATGATTAAATATTCCCAACGATCTGTAGTGGAATATCAACAGCATAGATTTGTTTATGTTGTCAGCTGAACATCTAAAACTTTTGCTCACTACCCTTTTTTCATCACTGTAACGACCATATAAATTTCTGTCTGTCACGCGTCGTAACACAGTTGTATTCGGAACTTAAACAATAACAAAATTAAAAATGCGTAAAGAGATGATCTCTGATCATTCATTATGACTGTACAAGTTGCTATCGTTTTTCGTTTCCTTCTTCAATTTCATTCTTCGATTTTGAAACCAAGTCTTTACCTAGACAAGAAAGATTATTTATTAGAATAAGAGACGAAAAAACTCCGCATCCATAAAGTTAGCTTGCTTCTTCGTAAGTAGCACTTACTTGTGATTCGGTCAAATTAAGCGAAGTTGCTATATTCATCCGCTCGGGCGTGGAAAGATATTTTTGCTGCGAAAAATGTTTTTCTAGTCCCGCCAGTTGACTGTCCGAAAACACAGTCCTCGCTTTGCGCCTACGGCAGTGTCCAAGTGAAATTGGATTGATATCACTCGTACAACCTCCGTTTGAATGTCCTATAGATTGAGTGGAAAATTCGCGATTAAGATATATTGAAGAGTTACTGAGCATGACATTGATTAACTCCCAGAGGAGTACGTATTGTACACCGGTAAGACGTGTAGTTTTAAACGGGACACTGGTAAAGCAATTATTTTCTTGTAATTGACTTGTTTATCGACTATAGCCTAATTTCCCAATAGAGATTAGTATTATCTTCAACCCGTAAAAATGAGCTCGCATAATTGTGCGATAATAAGATGACGCCAGTATTCGATTCTTGCATTAGTGAATACATTAGTTTTTTAAATAGTGTTCGCTTCATTAAATACGCTGATATATCCCCAGGAATATACAAACCAGTCCTGTAGGGCGTCAGATGATGTCTATCATCGCCACCAATCCAATTATAATTACGAATCGCTGAATTTCGTAATGATCGTTATTACTATTACACCAATAATTCGATAGGTATAACTAGATCCAATTACGGCCTAAGCAGACTAGATAGACTGATTGTGTGTATAGATAGGCTCAGGACCGGTCTTAGGGGCTGCGGGCCCACTTAGAAAACATTTTTGCGGGGCTCCACTACAGTAAAAATTCTAAATATAAACAGTAATTACGAACACAAATGACTTTTTAGGAATTCAGAAATGAAGGAAAACCGTTGCTGTTCGAATATTTAAGAAAAACCTGCAATATGTAAACCTGCCAGGTGTATATCGCATTGTGTTGTTGTGTGTTTTTGACAACAATAAAGTATATTACCATAGCGTGGGGCCCCATTCGGAACAATTGTTCAATTGTTCATTGCTTAAAACTGGCCTTGTATAGGTCACTATATATATTGTCAACAAATAAGTAAGTTTACATTAAATAATGAAATTAAATAATGAACTATTTACAAGCTAAATATACTTCAATTAAATACATTTTTGAAGATAGAATATACTATTTTATAGGATATCAATTCTAAACATAAAATGCTGTTGAAAAATAATGTTTCATGATCATTTTATTTTCCTTGATTTTATCTTGAAAAATTGAAATATATTACTTGAACATTAGAAGAAAAATTGTCATGAAATTTGTATGACTGAAAGTATGAGATTGCCCAGTGAGAACAATGAGAAATTTCATGTATAAAAACTTAGTCTTACCTGTAGAATGCATCAACATTTGAACGGGAAAATGTCCAGGAGGGTAGATCAAGGGTAGATCGCACGTTCGAGAAGTATTCAACAAATATCTTGCTAGTGTCGTCGGAGAGTAACTTGTCTGATCATTTCTCATGTACGAAAAATTATGTAGTTGTTCATGGAACGAATTCTTAGTTTGAAAACCTAGCGCCGGAGGTTGTTGCATCCCAGGGAGCAATGCTGTTCCAATCTGATTCGCATTTGAAAGGATATTGGAACTCATGGTATTGTTTATTTGAAATGCTGTCTTGTTATTATTCGAATTCTTTGAAAACAGTTGTGGTGCACTTGCAGTGGGCAAGGTCAAACTTGCTAGGTATTGTAAATTGGATACGCTTTTCCGTTGTTCTTCGGCAAAATCTGCTGCTGTCGGTTGAATCGGCGACGATTGTAATATCATATTCATGGCCGCCTTGAAGTACTCTTGAGTTAGAGTCGTTGAAAAATGGGCTGCATTGTTTTCTGTTTCCGAAATAGTTTTTGATGTCGCGGCCTTTAACAAATATTTTCCAGAGGCATCTGCAGAATCCGTTCTAACCGATGGAAAGTCGTTATTGTCGTAAGAATCGGATGAAAAATTTGTGCATTTCGCCGTCACATCTACTGGATCCGATAATGGAAAGTGTTGATCATTTTCCTGCTTATCTGTTTTTTCTACCAGAATGTCATCAATCAGAAATGATGTTGTCGGAGATAAGAATCTTTGCTTCAACTGGTGGTTGGTTTCGTCCTCCATTCCCTCGGATTCTTGTTTGGTTGTTATCTCTTGTTTTACCTTATTATTCATGATGCGACTATTACACACTTTCCTTGCAATACAGTCAAGAGTTCCAAATTAGCAAAAGAGACGTCTTTTGCTTGAGAGCTTGCACAAATCTTATGTCGTAATGCATGTGCAAAGCAATATTTATAGTCAGCTTTTTTCTCATTACCAAATTTGCATTATGCTTGTTCTAGCGATAAATTTTTACCCGTCGCTTCCAGTAATTAACTCTGTCGAGCAAACGATAAAGAGAGAAATACAATAATTGCATATATCATGTTTGAAATGCAATAAGAGAAAATAGTCTAACAGCTAACGACGATTCTTCTTTATAATCCTGATGTGTAAACCAATGCGGTCGATTTGGGCTTAGACGCTGTTGTTTGTTTGCTCGCATTATTCGTCGAATACACCAAGTTTTTTTTTACCAACAGGAATTATAGGAGATTACATAATGTAAGTAGCAAAGTAGCGTGAGTGTTTAATAAATATAAAATTTCGTATTCCCAGTCTTGTCATACCGATCTGTCAATATATATTATACTCGAGTCAGAAGTTACAGTAGATTCTCCTGTTGGACCGAGGATTTTTTGTAGCGTTTTGTAGGTGACACCCAAAAGACTATATGCAATAAAACTCACCAAAGTTATTCTTCTATTCTGTTGGAACATAACAGATAAATAATGATATTTCCTGAATATATTAATTTGAAGCAATCAAATACTACTTCTTCCGAGCATTACCTGCGCAACTTATTTGAGGTGATTTACTGTCTCTTACTCTTTATAATACTAGTCTACTGCCATATTCTGAAACTCAATCAGAAATTTGGAAAATTGAAAAACAGTTCTGTACTTGAATGTAGTATATTAGTAGTGTGCTATTTATTATTTGTATATCAAAAAAGTTTAGTCCTATAGCGACACTTGTATTGATGCGTACACTATTTCCTATGACGTTGATTGAGTAGTGTCAGGAGATTGATTGTAGAGCAAGGAGATGTGGAGATGATGATGGAGACACGGGAGTCTTAGAAGTTTTCTCTTTATTCTGCTGTGTATTAAATCGTCGTGAACGACGTAATAATGCATATGAATGTGTTGCATACCGAGTTAATATATTATATTGCCAAATATGCTAGAAAACGATTTGATTTATCGCAACACAATAATTAGCAAAAAAAGTTACGCAATTGATAATAAATAACTAATGGCTATTAAAATACATCTTGTGTGTACAAAGGGTAAGAAAAGTCTACTTCTAATAAACCCAGGCATGAGTAGTAGCGCAATTTCCTTACTCACACTACCGGCGCCAAGGAGCTTTTTTTAACCAATCCTTTTTGCCACTAACTTGCGCACGCAATCGCACGTGACATTACGTGCGCAATTCCGCCATACTGTTTGCGATATTCAATACTCTATTGCTGGCAAAGGCGCGTGGTTTGGATCATATACATCGCGTAAAATAGTCCTTAGTGACAAAATCTTAGCATTAAGACAGTGTGCAGGACCTTACACTTGTGCATCAGGCCAACTAGACAGGTCGGCAAAGTTGATTGAAAAGGGTTTATAGGTCACCAGTCATCAACTTTGGTCTTTGACCATATGACTGTTTGACCTGTGACCCAATATTTCCAATCAAATCCCAAATACAACGAAAGTGCAATACAATAACGATTTCTCTGGCTAAGGAATGTCAAAATAAAGAGCAACGATTAGTATTCCTGTGTTTTTTACTAGATTAGATTATTGTGTCGTTTGTAATTACGTATAGTCAATTGTATGTACGTTCTATCAAGCAGTACGATGTCACACGAGAAATCCGACCAAGAAATGGAAGTTGTTGAGATTGACCCTTCTCAGGTGAATGATGATAATGATTGTTTGGTGTAATTTTACATGTGTATAAACGAAATTGTCGTTTGCTTTCGAAGGAGGACGAAGAGGGAGAGAAACACAGTTTGAATGACGATTCAGATAACATTGTCTCCCAGGAAGAAATTATGGATCACAAACCTCTGGTACTTGAAGTTGATACTGATCTCGAGAAACAAGAATCTGCTGTAAGTTTCATCTTCAGGAAATATGTGTAATCCTGTTATTGTGCATCTCCGTCTAATTTTTTTTCTGCAGCTAGTGGAAGACCTTCGATTATGAACTACTTATTATGCTTATTATATACTGCTCGCCATTTTTTTGTTCTTGTGATTGATGTGTATGTATTAAGCCATACTAATGCTGGAAATTTAAGATTAGAAACAACAGAGTGTAATAGACAAAATATGGATTATCTCCAAACTGTGTATATGTATGAACTAAAAGTTGCATGATCGTAATGCTGAATAGAACACTTGTACTACTAGATTACCATTCGTTTGAGAGACCGGGTGAAGCTGTGAAGGATATGTAATTTAATCCCTCTCTGCAAAAAATTTTTTGTTTATTTTTTCATCAAATTAAAAATGTATTTTTATTGACAGGATGCCTCTGGACAAAGTGTTTATGTCATACAGTCAGATCAGTCCACTGGACAGGCATATATTTCAAACACAGGTAAAAGCAGCCCTATGCTACAACTACCAATACAACTATACTCTTCCGAATATGACCATTGTTTTCTGATTGCTCTTCATTTAGGTCATAATGTCTCTCAAAGCAATTCTCAGCAAGTCCTCACGCTGGAACACCTCACACCTGCGAAGTTGTTGGAGTTGCAAAATAAGGGTGTGATTCAGGTATATTCAATTCACTTGTCGGATTAAGATCTATATTTTTTAGCAATTTTCAATGGGATTTTACCCGTCATTTTCTAGATTTCAACAGGGCCGCTCAATGGTAACGGCTCGGGGAGTCAAAGCATTGGGGCCGGTCACAACTCGATACACATAGCTGTAGATCCTTCTAGCATGCTCAGGAGTGCTGAGTGGATTCCACCAGTAGACGATTCATTAAAATTCAAATCGCCGCAAATTCAGTCGTACGAACAATGTGTAGTGTGTGGAGATAGAGCTTCAGGTCAGGAATTCATAACTTTCGAATTCTGTAAGGAAAATTGATACTAAAAAAGAATCATTCAAATTACCATATGAACTTGGTCATTCCTTTGGTTTCTATTTCAATAAAAGTGATTTTTCAGTAGGAAATGATATTACTTAGTTTTTCATCACTACATTGAATTAATAGGAAGACATTATGGAGCGAAGAGTTGTGAAGGATGCAAAGGATTTTTCAAGCGAAGTATTCGCAAAAGCTTAATGTATTCCTGCCGTGGAACTCGAGACTGTCCGGTCAACAAAGCTCATCGAAACCGGTGCCAATACTGCAGACTGCAAAAGTGCATTGGCGTTGGAATGCGAGCTGATAGTAAGTAATATTAATATAAATATCTTGGAATTACAATCGATTTGTGAAATGTTACTTTTCCACATCACTATCTGTTACATACATAGAATTACAAAATCAAAGTTATCTTTACTGATTTAGGTGTTCAATGTGAAAGGTCACCAGTTCAAAGACAAGAACCGCAAACCTTAACACCAACGGCTTATAGGCAGAAGGTTTATGTAAGGAAAACTCTCCCCCTGGTTAGTGATGGCTAATGAATGTATTTATTAGATGATTTGAATTTTCATGTTGAGATTGACCTGGGCATAGCACGGCCCTTTGGCTGACGTTGACCAGCCCCCGTAGGGTTAAATAGAAATTACAAAATAAACGTACTGTAGCATCCGTCAGGATGAATAAATGACATTTCTTGTAAGGCAATTTCCCTTTTTCATAGTTCAATAGTCATAACATTTACTCTTACCAGTCACAGCTTTTCAAAATAATGCAATTTCTTTTTACAAAGAAATAAAATTAATGTTACAAGAAATAATTCCAGGCTATTGGCCCGACCCTCCACAATATTTTTTGTTCCTCATGTGGACCCCTGGAAAAAATAATGTAATGTATGTTTTTCCCAGACAAGCAGTGACCAGAGTCAAGGTAGTCTAAGTACACTTGCCAACGTGGTTTCTACAATAGCTACGATGAACAAGACCGAACAGTCTAATGACAAAAGCTCTCTTCATGATGCTATCAAAAATAGCGATGCTGACAAACTGGACAAAGATATGAATCTGAGCATGTAAATACATTAAGAAAATACTAATTACCGACCTTTTTATGTTAGTACGGCCAATACATACATATCATTGTTACCATCACTTCATGCCCTTTGTTATATTAACTTATTCAGGGCAGTTGAAGGGCTAAACAAGACCTTGAATACGATGCTACCTGCTTCTCAAAAGTCTATGCTGATGGATTCTCTCGTGTTAGAAGACAAGCCCAGCCATCCTGTTGTGGATTTCGAGGTAGGTTCATCAATCACTCAGGAAATAGTACAGGATTCCTTTCCTGATCAATTTTTCCAATTCACCAAATATTGACTTCGCATCAATATATAGTTCATGAGTTGACTCTTTTTTCACCAGGGACCTCTCATGGCAGAGAATAACTTTGAATTTAAATTGACAATGCCTACACCTGTACCTGAACAATTGAATGTACATTATATCTGTGAATCTGCTTCAAGATTGCTCTTTCTTTCTGCACAATGGGCCAGATCACTATTTGCTTTTCAGTTACTAGGGTAAGAGCTTAATTCTCAGTCCTGAAATTACCATGTATGAAATTGATTAGTTTAAAAATATTGTATCTATACAGCTCTGAATGCCACACTGCATTGCTAAGGGAATGCTGGAACGAACTGTTCACAATGGGTCTTGCACAGTGCAGTTCTGTCATGTCACTCGATTCCATTCTTGCTGCTATTGTACAGCACTTACATGCAGGTTTGAAGCAAGGTATGTTATTTTTGGTGGATTATCACATGTTAATTTGAGATTGATTGAGATATATGCCAGTCTATTAAATGTCATGTTACTTTTAGATAAACTGACGAAAGAAAGGGTGACACACGTCATCAAACACATCATACATTTGCAAGAATTTGTTACGCAACTAAACACTATGAATTTGAACAACAAGGAATATGCTTTTCTCAAAGTGCTAGCTCTTTTTAGTCCAGGTAAAATATTCAATATGACACCTTATTGCATTCATGCAGCTTTAGAAACTTATGATATTCACTTTCTTGGAAAGTGTTAAAAATGAATTGTCATTAAAGTTTATGAGGGCTGATTTCATGACAACCACTGATTTCATATTTGAATGTTTCAAGTGCATTGAAATTAAATTAAACTAATTTGTTGGATTCAGAAGGCATTCTGTGCTTGATTGCTGCTAGCTGCTAGCTGCTACAGAGTTAAACAACGTTTGAAAATTGCTATAGACTGATTGGGATTGATATAATCGTCAGATAATAAGAGGATATTTGTCGATTTCAATTGACTTACTGATTTAGTTGGACTGTGTTTAAATGCAGATTTAGTAAGAGTGAAACGTAAACCTCAGGTGGAAAAATTTCGTCTCAAAGCCCTTGCTGAATTCAGAAAATATGAGCAAGAATTTCACCCCGATGAACCTGCCAGGTAATGTCATATTATTTAAAAAAGGGAGGTCAATTTTCAGCATTAAGCGCTAAAACGAATGTTAAATATAGATATAATGATAAATCAATTGATATGTTACAAAACCAGATTAGCAACATTGCTATTGAAGTTGCCAGCTTTACGAGGAATGAATGGAAGCGTCACAGAAGAATTGTTTTTCGCTGGACTAATAGGAAATGTCCAGATTGATTCCATCATACCCTACATTTTGCGAATGGAAACTGCCGAGTATGCCTCGGGACTCGGTGAAACTGCAGATGACAGTGACCAGATCACAGTGGCCGAACGTCTTCAGGGCACGTTCGACCAGGAGAATATTTCTCCCGCATACGAACAGTATCGGGAGGAGATGAGTGAAGGAAAAGACACAGAAGATGATGAAGAAAATTCTCCATCCTATCACTCCAAAGAGAACAGTGAAGATGAATCTACTCATATAACGTCGAATGCTAACAGTGTCAAGAACGTAGTTAAAGAAAATGTAAGCACCGTGACTACTGTTGTACATTTTGAAAGATAGTGCCCTAATGTTTACATGGTCAGACTTAGCCACGTTCTATTTCTCCAGAATTGAGACCGTACCTTCAACGTTTGAAGTACTGAAATTCTTTACAGTTCAAGTTGCCTCAGCATTTAGTGAACTGTATATAATTTCATCTTATCAATTCAACAATAATGTTAATGACTACAGAGGATATTTACCATACATATTCACAATGATTTCTTCATATTCCATTGGAAACAACACACTAGCCTTGATTAAGTGGCTCAGTCGTGCAGGGATGTAGAAAAAACTAAGATTGGGTCCTGCAATAGCTAACGATGGAATACGGTTATATGTTAAAGTGATGTATTTAAGTGAAATGTACTTTTTTTGTTAAAAGGATGAGGACAATCATTGGTAAATTTAGAAGTAATTCTCACTGTCATAAGCTTAAAACTTACGATCTGCCTTGCTGCAGTATTGTCTAATGTTAAATAATTTTAATCATCTCGGGGAAGGAGCAAGTAAGACACTCAGCAACACAACTGTACATTATCAAGTTTTATTTCAACTTTTCGTTAGTTTTAAATAAATCGAAAATATTCTATACTACTGGAATTAAAAAAAATTGAAATCAATACTGTGGTAGGGTTGGGTGGGTGCAGATGTGGAGTAGTGATGTTGTCGAAAATCATAATGGAAGTAGGTGATAAACCTTTTATCATTCGACTAAGCATGATAATTTTCAGTAAAGGACCATAACCTAGTTCACGGCTTAGCTGTTATTGGATGCGTTGGAGCATTGCCATTCACTGATTACACAAATGTCATCCAAGGTCACAAGGTATTTTTGTGACGTTTCTATTCACATGTCGGTGATTTAAGCGGTTTAATACAGGTATTTCATGAGAAGCTCTGGGGACAAAATGTCCGAGGAACAACGTGAATAGGGCGTCGGCCTATTGTAGACTGAGTTGAAACGTACTGAATTATCACAAAAGTTTAGTAATATGGGTTGACGGCTCTTCTATGCCTTTCCTATTGCCTCGGATTATGAAATGACTATTATATGTAAGATATTTCATAGACGAAGAAGTGCGGAAAGCGATCACTAAATTACTCCCATGACGTCATTTTGTCTGACATCCTGTGTTGTGCTGTGATAGACCGCAATACAGAGGCTAGCGATAGACCAAAAGGCAAGCCCGAACAGATAGTCCAGTATTAGCTGAGGAGTACCGGTATACCTTATACGGGATATGGGCTGGCAAGTTTGTCGCCTCAAGCAATATACTTTTGGACACCGTAGTAACAATGGCTGTTCCAAGTATGTTTATTTCAATGTTGTAGATAACTTATGGCGGCTGATGTAATACAGCACACGACTAGAATATACCACTTAGTAGTAGATAGAAACCAGCTATCCACTATACCAGACGGAAGGTAATGGATTATGCTGCATGTGGGTATGATAATAGTAAGGCAATTTTCTTAGGAATCTTATGCAAATCGACGAATTTTCTTTGGTTTAAGAACACGGCAATGACCAAATGGCTTCCGATTCAGGACCAGGTAGACTTCGCCTCAATATTTTCTGCCAATATTTTGCAGCCTAATGATTAGTTGGAATTACAAAAGTTTTGTTTAATCTAAAAGCCTTGTCCAGTTATATGAAATGTGACTTGAAAATTACGATCAGGTCTAATACTGGGTAACTGCAGACTTGTATTATAACAAATTTTTTCATTTTACAGTTGTCAATATTTCATTAGTATTGTCGTGCGACATAGCAGTCTATTATGTCACGTCGTCCACCACTACCAAAGCTCGCCCCTAAACCAGGTTTGTCAACTTACTTTTTTGTACCGTAGTACCAAGTACCATATATTTTTTATTCAGAACTTGACAGTTCCATTTTACAGAAATTATCGGTACAAGGTAAAAAGTGCCGTCCCCCCCCCCCTCCCCAGAAACCCAGTTATGTTAGGGTTAACTAACTCTCACACTAAGCAATCTGAACCTAACGTAACTGGATTTTTTAACTCGTACCAAAATGATCTGTGTTACGTTGTGTGTCTATAAAAAGAAATTAGGAGTAAAAATCACTGAGATCACTGGAAATGAGAATGTAATTTGTGAATTCGTTAAAAACATTTTCTATTTCGCAACCTTTCAACTCTCAGTTTGATTGGCAGTTGTATTGCTTTAAACCCTATCTTACAACTATGTATTCAGATTTATATTAACAATATTTTTTTACATTTAGGAATGGTTAAAACTTTCAGGGCTTTGTATGCTTACACTTCAACACAGGTATGATCACTAATTTACCAATCTGAAATTATTTTTTCCTAGATTATCTCAAACAAAAATAATGCAGTCTTAATAATACGTATAAGTATACTCTATACAGCCTAGTTTAACTAATATTCAGTGCTTGAAGCGGAGCTGTGTACGTCTGGGTTTCATTCCTTGCTTAGAAATTTTACGAGCATAGCCTGCATAGGGATTGCTTTCTGTATTCACAAGCATCGGGGATCATCATTACTTGAAAATCTAAGATGTATTAGAGAATTAACGCTTCAAATTTAAAAGAGCAATATTTATCATAAAATAGCAGGATGATGTCATCTGAAATGAAAAAAAAAAACAATCACAAAACTTATTTTTTAACTTCGTGCACTGCTAATATATCATTGTTCAAATTGTAACTGGCTATGAAAAGCTAAATCATAGCTTCGGTGTGTCGATATGGAGGAATGTGTGATTGTGCCTAGTTATATTTCTTACATTCTTAGATTAGCCAAAGAAAGGGGAGGCGTTTATATACTCATAGAATTTCCATAAATGTCATGTGGCTAGCATGAGAGTTGTAATAGATATATGACTGGCCAGTTAAAATTAACCTATTCTCTTTTTCATTATAGCCGGACGAATTATCGTTTGATGAAGGAGACATTATCTTTGTCACAGATCAAGTAATGCTTTTTTTTTCCCAAACACTTTTTCCCGTTTCGTCATGTTTGATAGTTAAAGGCATTCTTCCTATGTATTACTTCAGTGATTTGAAACTCTCCATATATTACAACTGTAAAAAAGTGACTTCCTGATTCCTCACCAGGTTGAATCATTCAAACATGTGAATCATTTTGCGTTCATTCAAATCACAAAAGTAACCATTTGCTGTCTGTGCCATTATTATTGATACTGTATTTTCCATCGCCTAACCAGGTTTCCATACTATATACAGTCTATCAAAATCAAAATTGCGATTGGAACTAGCGCACCCTATGTTGCTTGCATCTGTGTTCAGTTATACAGCAGCCGTCATAGTTTTCAAAGTAAATAGGTGAATACTGGTGACAGTGTTTATAATTTCTCACTGTAATCTTGTAGTGGGAAGTTTGACAAAGCTGTATTTTATTAATGATCGCGTGGTGCATGCCAGAGGACTAACAACAATGTTGATTTAGTCTAGCCCTAGTCGCCACTGAAATATATCAAAACTAACATGTCAATTAGTATGTGTTGGTTCCATTTTCAGACCGATCAGAACTGGTGGAAGGCTACGTGCAAGGCAAAGACCGGACTGATACCCAGTAATTACGGTAGGGAAATCTTAAAAAATCTCGTACGTTAGATTATTTCAGATTATTGAGTAGCAGCTCAAAATCCCTGTTGCTATGATCGTTCAGTGCATTACATCATTTTAAACAAGAGGATATTCGAGAATATGGTCATAGTATATTTGATCACATGTCTTTGGTAGTCATTCTCTTTCATATTCTTGGAATTTTCTCCCAACAAGTCAGCATTCCTTAGATTTTCCAATAAAATGCATGCCGTGACACGACTGTTAGGAAGTCTGAATAATTGTCCTTCAGTGACGTTAAGATTGATTCCGACTAATGACTATTTTACTTTGTGTTACTTTTATAGTTTCGGAAGACAGCAAATCAGCGATTGACTTCCCTTTGCAAGAAGCGGCGAAGCGCGGTAATAAGTGCTGACTAATCTAATAGTACTTTTTAATGTGAATATTATATAAGAAATAAAATAGTAATTAGTTGGAACTGCAAGTGAAGTTTCCGAGTTTTTATAAATTCATTGTAATTTTGAGGGGAATTCCATGAAATCCCTAGTTTCACAATCCTACTGTTACATATACACTTTATCACAAGTGTTTATATTATAACCTCCTACCATTATTCATTTCATATGACGAACCGAGTATAATGCTGAAGATTAATTTTACATTAACTAAATAGAATGTGGATTAAATTTTCTTTGCTACCAAGTAAACTCAAAACAATTCTGAATTCTCACTCAGTATCAATTTGTCATAGTATTGCTTATTAAACGAAAATTTTTTATATATTACTAGTGTCATGTTAAAATAAGATTTGACATACTGCATCAACAAATATTTTTTTGAGGATACTACGTCTGTAAAATTTCTCGCAAATATTGTGGCAGTAACTTTAATGTTATTATTTATCATAGTTTAAATGCTTTACCAGGTATTTGAATTGTCTTCTTTAGGTAATCTTTCTTTCTTGAGAGAATCAATCAATCAAAGAATAGGTATCAACACGAGGGACAAGTCTGGAGGGACTGCACTGTACTGGGCTGCTCATAGTGGACATGGAGGTAAATTGGGATTTCTATTTCAATTCCACAATTCCACAAAATGAGGGAAAATCATTTCAGTAAAAGCTGTCATGGGTCAGATACAGAGTTTCTGAATACATGATTGTCTGAATATGTATTACATGTAACCTATACATACAAAAATACAAGCAACTCCCATGGTTCAGCACGCTGACGTTAGTGTAAGGATCTGCCACAAGGCAGCATTATTAACTGTGCTGAGCCACAAGAATCTGTTAACACTGCAGCTGATTGTATTTGTGATGCAATTTTATTTATTGAAATCATAGATTAATGTTTGTATTATTGATACAACACATATTATTGATAACACAGAAATATGTATGTAAAATGAGCTAGCAGTACTAGGGACAGTTATAAGGCAAAGAGGCCTAAAGATGAATAGCCAGACATAAGGTTTCCAGGGTGCAGAGGCTCTACCTGTTGTGATGTAATGAAAGTAGGCCCTCATTGTGTGACATTTATTCTTGCTCGACCAGGTACATTGTACATGTTTCCTCACTTTCTTGCAAGTAATTTTGACACAAAGAATACCTTTCAACTTTTCATTGCAGAATGTGCTGAAGAGCTGTTGAAAAATTCTCTCGTAGATTTGAATGCACAGAACAAATTAGGTGACTCAGCCCTGCACGCAGCTGCATGGAAAGGACATGCTGAAATAATAGAACTTTTACTGGAGAAAGGTGCAATGCTTTGTTTGCATATCCCCATTCCAGACATCCCTTCAACCCATACACGTTTTCTTACTCACAGGTGCCAATGTGTCATTAAAAAACAAAGATAATAAACTAGCGTATGATCTCGCATCAGATCCGACTTGCGCGAGTCTTTTAAAACTGACAGGTATGTGGTAGAGGTATATGATTTTCTTTAATGATTGCCCACTCAAACCTTTCAGGCAATGTATGCCAATAAAATACGTAACTTTGCTCATACGAATCGGTAAAAATTGGCTTTTTAACCAGCTCATTCCTACTGTGCAACTCATTATCATTTTTGATGTTACTTATAACAATTTATCTAAGGTTTCTCTGTATAAATTTTTCATGATATGACTTGTTCATGCTAATCATATAATCAGAGGTTACAACAGCTATTCACAACATGCTATTGTTCAGTTTGACTTGACTACCTTAGTCATTTGTGTTCATAACGTCACTTTTTGTGATGGGTGATGTTTAATAACCTCTGCTAACATTACTGATTCTGTATGCCATGTTCCTTGCAGGTCAGAACTCGGTAGCAACAACAAATAACCAAGAATACTTGGGAGAAGGCGACGATTCTGATTGATTGCCATTAAAATTCTTCAGATGTGACCAAGTTGACCGACTTTGTATTGACTATTGTTATAACCTTAACTATCCATTGTATTCATCTCCTTAGCGGCTATGCAGGATTATATTCCCAGGCGTGAAGAATTACATTTGGAAAATGTGAACATGCTGTGCCGTCAAAACTCAACCGATTTTAAAACGTGCTATTATCTTGCAGTAGCACTGCGAGGTATAAATCGAAATTTTGATCTCAAAGTCTTGATTGCCGTCACAGTGGAAAAATTTATTCAGGATTAAAATCGCATGTAAGTTGATTTGCAAACTTTCTTCTGCACTGCACTGTGCCATCCACTGCAATTCCTGCCTCGCAAATTCCCTCCAAAATCTGTAAAATAATTATATATCACATAGTAATAAGAAAACTTACCATATTCAGAAACTTCTTGCAACCACTGATTTTTTAAATTGAATTTTAACATTTTCGAGATTCTCAAGTTTCCAGTTACTAATAAAGTCAGGCTTATCTTTAAGAATTTATTTATGTGATGTAGGCAAGAAAATGTTTCACTTAAATTTGCACTATTGTCGATCTGTATTTAGAGATGCACAATTTAGGAACTAATTTGAATTATCCTATTTGAAACTATTCTGGAATTAGTAGATTATTAGGAACGTATCCTGCGCATCCCTGGTCTGGTGTATTAGTTAGAGATCATGGAAACTTAAAAAAAACAATGTGTGGGTGTACCTTCCCATTCAATTATACTTATACCTCCACAAACCAATGAAACATGTATTGTATCTAGTTGAAGAAAAGACATTCCAGAATAGGATTTGGGAAAAAATGTGTAAAAATTACATTAAACTTCTATATATTGTACATTCCTATCTGCGCTACAATTCGAAAATGAAGTTTTTTGATTTTGTTTATATCTATATCTGAACCATTGTGTGAATTATTATACAACGTAATATTATTGCTTGCTTTTAGAATATCTTATACAGATAGATCTTGTGTCCAATTGGAGGAAATTGTAGTTAAATCAATACTTTCGGTAACTCGAGGTTCGATTGATTTTTGCAGTATGAGTAGACTGTATGAAGGTTGGTAAAATTTTCTGAGTGCCCGAGGGATTTGAACAGCTATTCCAACTGTATTAGTGTGTATGCTAATGCATTGAATTTTACTGTATCTACAATATTTGTACAGTCTGGTAATTACTTAATATTGTGTTCCCATGAATGTAAAAATATGTAATATTGACCAACCTATTAAGATGTAAGATTTTACCTGCGATTGATGGAACAAACTATGATGATCAAACTTATGCAGTGGTGTTTGCACTAAAAGTTAATTACTTTTCCTTTAAATGAACCCTCTAGTCAAGTTCATAAAAATCTCCCGCAGCATTCTCCACCAATTATCTGTTTCGAAACTAATATTTTGTAGGATTTCCGAAGCTCATTTTCTTTAGCACCATAGATAAATATTAGATAATAAGATAAATATTAGGAATATAGATAAACTATTTTAATAGTCGCTGTAACATTTGTAATTGTATTTTCTTTTCGCACAAATTTCCGAGTAAGGTGGAGCCATGTTTGAAATATTAACAAGGTCTCTATGTGTGACCAATGCACTGTTGTATATTTATGCTACATAAACTATGAACTTTACGTAGTGACGAGCTTTGGGAACACATGTAAGTATGTATGGTAGACGTAACATGTTCTTGTTTTACTTATTTTTAGATTCTCAAACTATACAAGATTCTTCTAACCTTATATACGTTACACGAGGAACCCTAAATCCGATTTTTTTTCATTAATGCCAATTTATCCAAATAATAGTAATCCATGAAATTATTCAGTAATGAATATTGGTGTGAACTAACAAGGTTGCAGGTGAGGTGTTGCCTAGTTGTGGTGACCAAATTGGGTTTTTATTTGTCATGGTGACGAATGGGAACCTACGAGATAACTACTTTACAATGTAGGGATAGAGTATTGGTGACGTACTGAAACGAATTATGGCAGTAGTTATATAAGGATGTGATTTGTAAGGGGATTGGAAATTGTAACATGGGCGGAAATGGAGATTTGATAAAATTGATAACTGACATAAAAATACTACTGAAAAAAAATTGTCATGGAGAAATAGTGTCCTAGCTAGATCTTCGTTGGCTGGAATAAATTCCATGATAAACTAATGCAGACGAAATGTGGCAATGATTAAATATAGCGAGATAATACTGTTCAGGAACTCTTCCCTTAATGACAGCATCTGTACCAATTACCTGGCTGTAAAGTGAAAATATCTTCAGATATTGTTAAAATGCCACTGGGCCGATTTTAGAGTGAATGAAGTACATGATTAACGAAATTCGTAAGTGAGGAACGGTAGTAAGTGCTAGCTGTTTTTTTTTAATTGTTTGTCGGGATAAGAGAGGTGTCGGGCTTGGGTACGATGTTTCTCTATCTGAAGATACGGAGACTTGTCTTTATTTGAACTATATTTTTGCTTCACTAGCAGCGCATTTCTTTCTGGGGTATATTTTTCACAAAAGTGCTTTTTCACCCACAATAACTACCTTGTTACTTCATAATGATATACTTTGTTACGTGGCAAGGTTGTGTATTATAGGCTGTACATTGAAATCCGGGAAAACAATTAAACGCGTCGATCACAATGAGCCGAAGGAGCGATACTCACGATAAAGTAAGAATTTGTTTCATTTTTCAGCGTTGATTAAAAGTTGAACAAATACATCTGCTACGATCGAGTTTATCGTTTCACCTCCTTAACTGCCTTTGTTATTTTTAAAGATTGTTTTTAGGACCGAACGCTAGCATCCAAAACCTCAAGTGCTGCTTCCTTTGGAAACTTACGAAAGGGGTGAGATCGTGTCTCTGTTAATACAGTAGTACTAGCGCTCATCCGTAAATATTTTTCGTGAACGAATGTAGGAGCGATGACCGAATCGTACGTACTCCAAGTTATGTTTCTTTTCACGCTTTTGACGAAGAAAACAGTGTTGAGCCCTTTCAAGGGAAATCAAATAGCCTATTGCCGAAGAACCCCGATAAGGCGTTGAATCCAACCGTACGAAACAGAACCGGGAAACCTGTAACGAAGGCTGGACAATTGTCGGACAACACATCATGTTAGCCTTTTTAATGGCCATGTTTTTCTTTAAAGAACAATAACCTACCGTTATTTCCTCTGCTGTCTTGCAAACGTGCTTGTCCTACATCGTGAGCAGAGTAAAATGCGCAAATCGTACCTGAACTAGAAGTAACGATCATGCATGCAAGCGCCTTAAATTCTTTGCTTAAATACATTTACAGCTGTTCTTGGCGGAAATACTGCAAGTAACCTTGCTCCAAGCTACATAAATACCAATGCACGACGAGAATCAACTGTATGTAGATGAATTTAATTATTTAAGTATTCAAACTATGCAACTTAGATCAAGCTGTACTGTGTATTCAGATGCAAGATGCTCCACAATATGGAGTAAATCAGTCGCGCGCACAAGTACCTACCTCCCAAGATAAGATTCGAAGTAGCACCACAATACCTGAGCCTAATCGGCCTAAAAGTTCATTCAGAACGGTCGAATGTGAGTCGGTGGGATAAAACATACATATAAACTTTCTTTACTTGAATATTTCATTCTTCCCTGTACCCATCAGCCTCCAAAGCGAACACTCCTGCCACCTTTGCCAGACAAAGAGAGATAGAAAAGAAAACCAAAAGGGAAAAAGAGGGAGTGAAAGCAAAATATCAGAATGCAGCTCATCACAGTGTTCTGGGAGGAGGTTCACACGAAAACCTTTCGCTAGGCGGTCAGAATAAAACAAGTTTGGCAGCTCTTTCAAGCGAAGAGCAAGCCAGGAAAGAAGAAGTCGCCCAGCAAGCATCTAAAACAGCGACTATGAAATTATCAACTGGTAACTATGGAGTGAAAGCGCCAAAGACTAAGCGTCGGACTCGCAGAGTTGTGAATGCTCAGTCGAATTTGGAATCGTTGCTGGTAGATTCCGAGGCGATGCCAGACAATGTGAGTTGTCGGTCCAAAAAGTATATGTGTCCATATAACAAGCTCGGAAGTTGGTTTTCGTTTCAGGAAAGAGATATGATCGACCCATTTGATGAGTTGCCGCAAGAATTGTTCGATCTCATTGAATTTAGCGACGACGAAGAGGATTTTAATTTTTCCGATCTGTCCAGTCTCTCGTCGGAGACAAACGAAAATACGAAGCAACCCAACAAAAGCTTGTTCTTTCCATTCTTAGATGGAATGACCATACTAAATTTCACGAAAAATTTCAATTTTTCCTACTTTATGATGCCAAGCCACGTCAAAGAAAAAAATCGAAAGGCATGATGCTGTTCTGTGCTTCAGAAAAAAACACCTAAATGTATCCGGGAAACATCCTGATCGCAAAAACCAGTGTATCGTAAAATCTGTTTAACAATATATTACGTAATCATACGAAAACTATTATTCACTAAAAACGTGATCTCATCTCCGTGATTAAATAATGAAAAACATAGATTAGATAGATTATGGAAGAAGGAAACCTGTTTTTATGAATGAGCTCGACCTAGAACATTTTGACCTTCCGTGTCTATATTGCTCTTTTTCGCTGTTTAGCATTATTACAAAGAGTACGTTGTTGTTCCAGGTTAGGAAGGGGGTCATCAAACTTCCTGTCATTAGCGCAAATAAAAATAAAAAGACGATGGAAAGAAGAAGAAGTTCTGGGGGTAAAAGCGCGCTCATGAAACGCATAGAGAAGCTCAATCGTTTTGAAGGAACAACTGATCCTAGAGTAAGGAGGAAGACTGACGACTGATGAATGGAGCAGCTTCTTTTGAAATTGATCATTGCGCATATTTGCTTCAAAAACGGGCAAATAAATATTTTATAAAAAAAAATATATATTTTCCATTGCCTCGGAAGTAAATTTTGGCTACAGTCAACAATTCTTAGATATAAATATATACTTAACGTAATTTAACTGCAAAGCCATTCATCCGACCTCCAGAAGCTGCCTATTGAAAACATAAAAAAATTGAAGAGATAAAAGATGTCAGTGTGGTGACAAGTCGCGTGTTGTTTAAAATAAAACTAGTCTAAGAATAAAACACAATATAAATTCTCCCGGTAATAACATTATTACACACCCAATGTTGACCATGATAGAATGCCCTTTTGTTTGGTAATTTGTCATTCTGTACTCCATTGCTACTTGGTCTTTGGTTAGAACTTTTTGTTTCTTGTTGTCCAATCCACAGAACAACAAACCGTCACAAGTGATATCACGTGGCAAATGAA
>QRAM01000120.1:1903-14750 GCA_013436055.1 Halocynthia roretzi
ATTTACTTTAGTGTTTGTGGTGCTTGGTTAGTTTATATATGAATATAATCCGGTCACTTCTCTCGTTTTATCGGTTAACGAATGAAGGACGAAGATGACATGACAACGGGTCCATTGCTCAAAATTGCAAGCACCACAAACACTAAAGTAAATAATAAATATATACGCTGGGGGAGACCTGAACTATACTATATATATTTATTATTTACTTTAGTGTTTGTGGTGCTTGCAATTTTGAGCAATGGACCCGTTGTCATGTCATCTTCGTCCTTCATTCGTTAACCGATAAAACGAGAGAAGTGACCGGATTATATTCATATATAAACTAACCAAGCACCACAAACACTAAAGTAAATTCATTGTATTTCAACAGGGAATTAAAATCTGCTGTACATAAGGGGATTTTGAAAATTCAAACTGCCCTGCGTTTCTACAAAACAAACAAAAGAAATAGAAGAAATGCATCATATTATTGAACAATATAAAATAGTTCAAATAGTGAAGAGTAGTTAAAATATATGCCACTCTATTAGAAAAATAGACGTTGTTAATAATTCAGTATGTTCATCATGTCCCTGTTAACTCACGAGCAATAATCCTATCCAGCGAATGCCGCTTGTGAAACAAGCAGCGACGGTTTTTATTGTCAAAAATTTAGCGCCTACGTTGTTGAAAACTGATCGATCATATCTATTTGCTCAGCTTCTTGTTTCTGCAATGCTTCATGTTGCACTCTTAATCTAAATTTAAACACAATACACAATGCATAAACATACAATATCTGCAATGTTTAAATGTAGAGTTTGGAATCCTATTCTGGAATTGTTATTCCTGGAACAGCATTTAATAACTATTTAGATTCACATAGTTTCTTCACGTAGCATAGCAGCCGATAAGTGGAACTCAAAACACTTCATACAAAACCTACCAAAATATTGGATCCTTATAATAGAATGTTTACAACAAAGTTTTTAATTTGATTGTATGACATGTGCTGAGGTCAAAGTTCACTTGTTCCGCACATGGGCTCTCCCTTTGCATGTTTTGTACACTGTGAGGTATTGGGGAATTAAGTTATTTAATCTTGGATAATTGTGAGTATAAAGCCAATGCACCAAGGGTTTGGTTTTTCCATTGTTAAAATTTAATTAGGATTGATCGTCCGGAAGGCAGTAATTGCAAGAAATACACCTGCATTTAATTTAACCCATGTAAATCTTTACCATATCATCTTAATGCAGGGCTGTCCAAAGTCCCGTCCGCGGGCCAACTGCGGCCCGGGAACCGTTTTTTATTGGCCCGCTGCAAATTCTACAAATATAATGGAATGTGGCCCGCTAGCACTGTTAAACAGAATAATTAAATAAAAATCTCTAAAAATAAATGTTTTCGGCAATAAAGCAAGCTGCAGCCATTGTCCACAGTACCTGTGATGTCCCGTCCCGTCATTACAGTACACAAGGTACAGCACGGTACAGCACAGTGATAAAGAATAACATAATAACATTACCATTTGAAAAATAAAGATAATTGGGACAATGAATTTTAAATTCATTTATTTATTGTTCTATAGCAGTGTATATTTGCATGCCACTTTTGTGGTTGAAAAACATCAGAAGGAACCATTGGCCCGCGGGCATCTTCACTTTATCGAATGTGGCCCTCTTTACAAAAAGTTTAGACACCCCTGGCTTAATGGCATAAACAATTAGGAAAATCTAGCAGCATATGACAGTATCATTAGGATTGGATTTTTAGGTTTACTATTTGTGCAAGCTATAACACCACTTACCTATCCAACTGTGTTTTCTTTTCAACAATTAATGCTTGAAGCTGCTGCTGTTGAGCTTCTCGTTGTTTAGCGATGGACTTTAATAAGTTCCGTGAACCAATAGCCTAGGAATATAAGGAAGAGAAATGAGGTTTACAATATAATCTACATAAACAGCGTAGTAATGTTCATGGCGGCATCAGTTTTTTCAAAAATATGCCCCGGGAAACAGGGCCTGCCGGCACTCGAAATGGTGATCAACTTATATGTCCACCTAAAGAATCGTCAACCCAGGATATCCGGCCTAAGAACTATCATCCTGCTAAAAAGTTACTAGTTTAGTAGTGCGCTCTCCCTGAAAAAACGGGAATGTTAGGGTAGATCAGGCAAGCTCAGATTAGGCTTGCTGAGGGTAATTGTGTTAGGGAAAGGGTTAGCGAACACTAATCCTACCCCATAAGTCTCATTCAAAGTCTGACTGATTTGCCAGTGTTAAATTGCCTCATGCAAAAGAATTAACAAACAATAGACATGGTCGTCCTTGCTCACCGAAAGCTTGGGGCAAATCCACACTAGTTTATTACATGTTGAGTTACCCGTTCAACCATCAGTATAAGCAAATGGGAAGTTCCAAATGAATATAATTTTACTGCACTAAAGGAATAAGAGCAACAAGTGCAGGGTGCCATTCAAAGCAAAAATGTATCACAAATGTGTCACAAACAATTTTGATAAGCTTTGTAATATATCGAGTACCAAAGTACCAAATTGAACATCGTAATATATCAAGGAATTTAAAAGAAACTGACTTGAAGTATTTTCGACCATAGAAAAATTCTTTTGTGATATATTGAAGAATTCATGTTCAATAACGAATAGGTCTAATGCTAATTTCATTTCATTTATGAAATTTACAGAATCTTAAGTGCCAAGGTCCCAAAAGATTATTTCAAACCCATATCTATAATAAAATAATGCAAAAAAATACATAGCAAAAACATCCACTGGCAAACCATACCTTCATTTTTTCTTTCTCTACATCCTTGGCAAGATCATTTGTTATCTCTATGAAGCTTCCAACCAAACTTTGAAAGTCCGCTATTTCTGTGAATGGCAATTAAAGAGCAACTAATATTGTACAAATAGTATATTGATTAAATAGTAGTTGGAAATTCTTTACCCGAAATTCCAAAAACCTAAAGTTTGTTTATTTTCGAGTTTGTAAGCATTCTTACATGAGATCTGAATTTCACCTCCATGTATGAATGAACGTTTTTTTATGTGCAAGAAAACCAGCCAAGGGCAAAAAAAACATTTGAATAGAAGGGCCGCTCAATTATAATAAAAAAAAATATTCCGAACTTCAAAAAACTCTCAAGTCCCTTTGGGCCCCAGGAATTTCGGATAAGGGATTCTCAACTATACAAATTTAGGCAATATCCTAGTCTAGCTACTCTTATTAAAGGTATTCCCATATATGAAATTAAATGAAACTTACACAGAATCCTTAAATCTATCAACCAAGTTGTTGGACATCACGGAATCACTGAACCGTGACTGTACCGCGAAATCGGTTCAAGTACGTTATATATTAGGATTCGTACAGCTCTATCACTTACTTTTTTGTGATTGAGTGAAAATATATAACCCTTAATACAAATATTCTCCGAAAAAAAGGGAAAAATCACAATAAAAACGCACGTGTGCGGAGTACAAATATTCTGGGCTATTTCGGTAGTGTATGATTTTTTTTGTGTGGGATTATTTGTTTAGGGTTAGATTCATATATTTGGGGTAATTTGTGTATACGTTACTGGAATGAGATGAACACACAGAATGGAAAATGCGTTTCTACCGACCAGCATTTCTGCTATGTTATGACATCACTCGTATCAGTGATGATCTATTACTAACCCGTAAACTCAAGCGATCTCGTATATTGGGGTGTGCAACCCACCCTACTGCAGTGGACCTTGGTGTTATTGGGGTCAGGGTTACGGGATGTGATATGATTACGTTTTGAATCGAGGGTTGGTGTAAGGGTAGTGTTCCAATTTTTGGACCTCAATACAAAGTAATATTTATAATCTCACGCGCTAGGCCTACGTTAGTGACGCGGAAACTGCCAATTTTCTACCATTAAGGCCAGACAATCAAAAGACTATGTAACGTTTAACATCATTCCTAAATATTATTACTTTAGTTTTAAATTCATGTTCATTCTTTTGTTTTTGCCAAGTAATTATTTTTCTGTATTCTCGTGACGTCATCACATGAAGGTATCATTTTGCGCCTCGGTAACGTATACACCGAATTACCATACTTTGTCGTGAAAGGTAAGTGATGGAGTTTTACGAGTCGCAATATCGCGTAATTGACTTAAACTGACTTTTGTGTTACAGTCAGTCAATTGATTTCGCGATCCCGATCGTTTTGATTGACTGATTTAATTTCTGAGTGAATTGAATAAAACTTGCACATAATTACTTGTCACAAATTCCTGGCACTCTTCCTTTAATTCGCTTGTTTGTTGTGCAGATTCGGGATCCAGCACTCTTAGCTTATTAAGATCATCAAAATGCAATCCTGCCCTTGCAATAGCATCCTCAGCAGTCATTTTTCCTATGATTACAATCCCTTAGCACGGGTCACCCTGACTCTGATTAGTTTTGATTTACAAAATACAGATATCGGAATTTCGTTCTAACAACTTCGTTACTCCTAGCGACAACACTTTATCACAAAGGTGTCGCTAAAGAGTGATATAATTTGTTTTTGATATTTTCCAGAAATATAGACTATAAACCTGTCAGAATTAGCGTAATTCTCGATACACAAAGTTAAATAGGCATTACGAAAGTTAACCTTCCGTATGGCTGCTCAAACATTTCAGTGTACGATATTATTCAGGTTGTAATGTATTTTGTGTGTTTTAAATAAAGTAGCATTCAATAGCATTGAATTATCTACACCAATGGTATATTTATAAAATTGAAGGCGCTACAGGTTAGGTTAATTCGACAAAAAAGCGCCAACATCGTTCATAAAATGTAGTGCAATTCTGATATCCTCGTTGTAGTTATACGTTAGATGCTTGAGTATACAGGGTTGATATGAGTGATTTCTCTTGTTCCAGAATTACCGATTTTTAACTGATTTTTATGTCCCGGTCCAGTTGTGAATAAAATTTGGTCCCTGGTATTAACAGTGTATAGCTCAATATTACTTGGATCCAGCGGATGATTCTCCTCCCCGTTTACAGTGAGGAACAATGGGACTGGATGAGGTATGGACTCTGTTTGATAGCCAAACAATATTAGAAGTTTCAGCACTCCTATTCGGTACAGGACTGTCTGCTTTATTTTATTCCACTCATCGCCAACATGAAGATTCTGCCGATAAAATAGTCAAGGCGCCTTTGTTTCCTATAGATAAGCATTTAGTTAGTCGTGTAAAAGAGGCTGACGACAATTGTTTACAATATGTTGCAATTAATGGAGCAGTCACCTCCAATGAAACTCTTAAAAGTCGCTTCTTTCCCGAGAAGGAGGGAGTTTTTCGAAGTTTTGTCACAGAAGAACACAAAGAGGTCTGGACAAAATACAGCAATGCTTGGTATGATAGTTCCAGGGAAGTTTCAAATGTTGTCGACTCGGTTTCATTCAGGTTGAAAGACAAAAACAACATTTCTGTGCACATTGTAAACCCAATGGAATCGACATGGTTCATGCAAAACTTGGATGTAACGCACAAAGAGTATCGGGAAGCTTCTTCATCTTTAATGGGTACTGTCATGGGAATGATAAGTGGAGACAGAGTAAAGGGATTTACAGACACTGAAAAGATGCTTCGGATAGGCACTCAACTTTTAGGTATCGGAGAACTGTTCCTCGATGACAACGTCCTTAAATTACGCAAGCCACATGCATGTAATGGCGAATACATACTGACAAAGTTATCTTACGATGAAATCGTTAATAACTATCGTTCGAAATCAAAACTCTGGAAAATGCTGTGCTTTCTTTTTGCTGGTGCTACGGTGTTCAGTTTATATTATTTTCTCAAGCATCTTAGGAATAGATACAAGGATATTCTTGAAGAGAAGCGTATGAAAGAAGAATGTGATCATGTAAGAAGGGAGAGAAGCAGGTTGCAAAATTCAAATACACGGGACAGAAATCAAACTGACAATGTTTGTGCAATTTGCTTAACTAATCCTCGAGAATGTGCCATATTGGACTGCGGTCATGTATGTTGTTGCCTGGACTGTTTTGAAAATTTACCCGCCCCGAAAACTTGCCCGGTGTGTCGCAGTCCTATATTAAAAATTGTTCCTTTGTTTCATGCATGAGTGAAATTTAATGTGAAAAAGATTTCAAAAATTGCTTTAATAATAATAGTCATATTCTGATTGTGTCTGAAAAAATGAAATGTATATATAGAAAGGCAGGTCCTGAAAATGTACAAGAATATGCTAGAAGAGAAGCGTATGAAAGATAAATGTGATCATGTAAGAAGGGAGAGAGGCAGGATGCAAAATTCAAATATAGGTGACAGAAATCAAACTGACAATGTTTGTGCTATTTGCTTAACTAATCCTTGAGAATGTGCCATGTTGGACTGCGGTCATGTATGTTGTTGCCTGGACTGTTTTGAAAATTTACCCGCCCTGAAAACTTGCCCGGTGTGTTGCAGTCCTATATTAAAAATTGTTCCTTTGTTTCATGCATGAGTGAAATTTAATGTGGAAAAGATTTCAAAAATTGCTTAATATTAATAGTCATATTCTCATAAAATGTAAAAGAATATGCTAGAAGAGAAGCGTATGAAAGATAAATGGACTGAAATTGTTTCTTTGTTTCATGCGTAAATGGAATTTAATGTGAAAATGATTTTAAAAATGAGTTCAAAATAGTATTCATATTAATCATATTCTCATTGTGTCCAATAAAATGAAATGTATATATAGAAAGGCAGGTCTGAATTAAAAAAAACATAGGTTGCTCTTAAAAGGAGTCCATAATGTATGCTGCAGTATGTTGATGCTGCTTAATGCACTAATATGAAACGATGGTGTCTCAGAAGGAAAAGTATTGGAATCAAGTTAGGCAAATATCAGACTTCCCTGTCCTGAGTGTCTTCTTCAGGGCGAAGGGGCAAAGAATCCACTATAAGTGATGAATGAGAGTAGGCATAAAATATTCTCTAGGAATAAAATAGCTTACCAGCATTTTATAGCTCTCTTTATAGGTAACCAGGTAGCTGTAAACATTGTATAGTTTATGTTAACATTATCCCCACATTCATTTCTAATTGGCAACTATAATTATTTCAACATGTCATCTCGATCAAACAGAGTACCATGGAGGATGGCCAGGATGTTCCAGCGAAGAGGCAGGAAAGAACTTTGAAAATACTAGTAATCATCAGCCAATAGACATTGATATTTAATACTAGGTATCAAACAGGTGACTTACCACGACAATGAACTGCAGCTTCACTCACTCAGCGAGCCAAGATATGAGTTCTTGTAAACGAAGGCAAACTAGGGTCTGTGTACGCCCGGGGTCCAAAAAATGATAAACTGAAATAAACGAAACATGGATGTGGTATCCTTGTACGCTTTTTATCAAATACTAAGTACACTAATATTAAGTAGTTATAGTAAGCAGCAAGTAGTATAAATTGACCATATCCTTCCAAAATCCTGGCTAAATCAGCGCTTGGTTTGGAAGCCCTGGTGTACGCTGTGATTACTACACTGTACTACCGTCTCTATTCACATCAAATTTTTGCCTAAAGTACAGTTTGCAATTGTTAAGAGGTACTAAGTTCATCATTGATTGGGTAAGCAGAAAGCAGTTACCGGGTTAAAAATATTCAGTCTTTACTCGATTAACCTTCACGAAATGACCTTTTTCTCATTTTTGAGGACTGGAAGTATGGTCGGTTAGTAGCACGCTAGATGGCAGAAATGAGCAATTACAGGTTTGTGGCGCGCGGTAATTCAAATTGGCGATTACATTCTTAATATGTATATAGTCTCACCTCTTTCAAAATACTGTCAAAGAATAGATGCAGCTAAACGAAAGATGGACTGAGTGGCTTAAAATACAATATAGGTCATTAAGATCACACAACTAATAATCTTTTAATGTAATGTAATTTACAAGTGGATAATTTCAGCCAATTATATGATGCTATCAATAAGATGTGAATGAAAACAAATTACAGAAACGTTCAATGAGCGTTGTTGTACTTAATTGCTTCACAGCAGTTTCATTTACGTACAAAACACCATCCATATCACCAAATGCGCAAAATTTAAAGCAATGATATTGCGTCGGAACGCCTGGCGACCCTTCATTTAACTCCAACCCGAGAAATGAGTGCGGTACTTGAACAGCAATTTAATGTTGTAATGACAGCGTGGCTAGGCTTTTAAGTTTTCGTTTCCATAATAATAATTTCGATGCAATTATGTATCCTCTTCTTGATCAATCCGGTTATCGTATTCAAATTCATTAGAGACGGACGCGGAAAAGGAAACGAAACCATTTTCAATCGCGGGAAATTTTGTTAAATCATCACTCATGCTTCAGTAAAACCGTTTAAGTTAATAGTACAGGTGAACATTAAATAATGACTTCTGTACTACTTTTAAAAAATAATTAAAGTATCAATGAAATAAATAAAAATCGAATAAAAATAAAAATGCACAATAATGATTATTACACCTGACACCTCAATGACGCCGTTCTCAACCAGTGTCCTACAAAACTTGAAAACTCTCTGTTTATCGTGTAATATTTAAAATCTCTGCTTTCAATGCTAGAATTTTAAAGTGAAGTATTTTGGGAGCCACAAATTACTGCAATTCTATAACACCGATACCAGCCTACAAAACTGATCCTGATAGATAAAATGGCCCAAGCAAATTTAATACACACAGTTATACAATAACAACAAGACCTAAAAAAGAAACACTAAACTAAATCCCGATCCTATACGATGACGTATAATAAACATCTGTATTTTACATTTGTAGTGCACTCTATATGTTGTTTATTCATGCGGTTTCAGATTTACCTTTACCTTTAGTTTAGAATCATGTGGCCACTTTATTTTTGTATTGGATAGTTTATTTCTGTTTCAGGATATCTCATAAATTTAACCAACTTTAATTGCAATAGTATACCGTCCTTGGTATTATTACTGTGTGTTCGGCATGTAATGAAAAGGCGCTTGGTGTACCGTCACTCAGATATTAAAACTAAAGTCAATAAGCCTTTACGATACGCGTGAATTTATTCTCAGTAGGTTATAACAAAAAATTAAAAATAACACCTGCAGCTAAGTTCAGATAAAACGTTTGAGCACTCATAAACCAACTCTGTGTGTGTGCAGTGTCGATGTTTGTCCAATTTATTGTCCAACTGGTGGTCAACGAACTCCGTATAATTTACGACATTTCCGACCATCCCATTGACACCTTTCACGACAGCGCTATTCGGTAAACAAGCAAAAGGATTCTATATGTTGGTCGAAGTGGTTATTGGTCAACATCCTTGTCATTTCTGATGTATTTATGCGCCTTTTATATCAAATATCACTTTATCTCTCGACGTTAACGCTAATTCTTTTTTCATTATCATCCAACGTGACTTTTGACCAAATGACGAGAGTCTTAAACACATGATGGTGACGACGACTACCCAAGGTATGTTGTGATGTGGAATTGTGCTAATAGTCGCACTACAGAACGATTCTTTTCACACGTTCCTCTGATGCTATGTGACATGTTTGCCAAAGACAAATACTAAGTTCATCCGGACAAATTATCATTGAATAAACTTCGAAAGGTAACCCCCATCCCACAAAGGAAATTACTCTCACAGAGTAAAATGGCAGAGCTGCAGCTGCGGAGGTATATCAAGCTTTTCTTTGTACTAGTGTATTCACCGGGCAAATAAAAATATTTTAATTTAGCATTTCAAACTGTATACAAAACGTCACATTGTCACTTCCGACTTACAGGAAGATAACAGTGAGTGTGATCAGGTTTGCAAACTTGCGCGTATTTTCGAATTCTCCGTGGCGGGCAAAAGTATATAGTAGGTAATTTATAGTAATATTTTATATTATATTTGGTGACTTCGGTTCTTCCTATTTTGTTGATTTTTTTTAGTCGATATATTATTCATGACAAGCTAACCGGATGCAGTTGAATGAATATTACTGATTACATACGCCAGGCACGTACACAATGGTTGTTCCTGTGTCACAACAAACAAAAGTCGTTGATGGGAAAGTGAATAATAAAACCGTTATTTTATGTCATATCATATCATTAGTACAGAAAATAGGTTGAGTATTTGAATAGCACCCTGTTTTGCTAGAATACAATGCTACATACATGGTATGGAATGGTATGCATTGGTGTATGTATACGCTCTATGTAAAAAATTAACGTTAGTTAAAAATTTAATACAGTTGAATCTTATTAAATGTCGTCGTTAGCTGTCTTTTACTGAAACGACTATAATTGAAACCAAAAACCAAAAAAGAAGTTTTACTTTACTATAATTTACCTACGATTATCCAAGATTCAATACTCTATTTCTACAAGAACTAACAGCATGGAAAACGGGTGAACAAGGGAATGCCCGTTTGTGAGAGAAAATGAACTTTGACCCCAAGACTACCACTAAGAATGAATATCATCCACTACAATATTTATTTAGTTATTTAGTTATCAACGACGTTAACTGGGGCATTGCTAAACCAGGTTTAAGCCAGCATAGCATAATTGGATGTGGCTGTCTTAGGCATTATTAGAGGCTTTATTTGTTGCTTGCGTTTCAATAAATGAATGAATTGATACAAATTAATGGAATACTTGTTCCTACTACTCTTTAGTACGGACAGTACAGATAGGGTCGGATTAACCATTTAACAAAAGTAGCATATGCTATGATTCTGCACTTGCACTTTTGCTGTTTGACTATACTGACTAATTGCACAACAAGTTTAGAATAAACTATTCATGCAATCTCGGCTTCCCACAATCCCTCAAGAAAAATCATACTTTTCATTTTTAAAGACGAATTTGTTCTATCTTTAACACGTGCAATGTAGAATTCTCGCATTAATTAACAATAGTATTTTTATTTACCATCGCCCACCGAAATCGTATGCATTTTATCCGTAAAAGTAGCGGATGATTCTCTGATAACCGCAATTCCAGATTACCGACATTAAAGCTAGTCATGTGAAATCTCGCAGAGCAGGCGTGGTTCCTTATTGTCAGCGATGGAGTAATTTACACCACAACTTTTCTTTCATCTATAAGTAGTTATCTGGTCGTTAGCACTTTAGCGAAAACAGGGTAAACAAGTCTTATTGTTCCCTTGGCGCCTGCCTTCCCAGTTCAATAACCCTGATTCGAAGTGAAAGGTGTTACAACACGTCCTGGAAAGATTCCCGAGGAGTACGTTCGAACAAACGAGGTTAATGCTTGTATTGTTGAACGTATATAATTAAAGCGTTTAATCGATCGGCTAACGAGTTACTATGATCCATATTTAGAATTGCAATATAAATATGTCAAAACACCAACGCGTTATTGAGAACGATGGCTAATTTCAATCAATTTCGTATCTAAAATCTTTTCAGCTAATCAAATTGCTGTTGGATTAATGTGTTCTTTTTTTAAATAAAGTTAAAAATCGGAAAAGGGTAGTTAAGCATACAAAAAGCGTTATGTTCCTCGTCTAATTTTAAAAGATAGATTGAAGAGTTGTGTAAAGATTTTCAAGCTTCGCAGGATTTTCAACATCGCATTAGTAAGTATTTTCGCCTGGATTTATGGTGGTAATTCCGCAAGGGTCCACTACGACTATAGATGCCAAAGCGTACAACAGAAAATTTGTTATTGTAAGTACTTAAGTAACTTTATAGTCTGTTTTTGAACAGTTTCGTGATGTCAAAATGTACTTTCAAAATGTTATTTCAAATTTTTCTAACAACAAATGAATAAGTTAAGTTTAGAAAAAGGGCCATTACTAAATCTAAAAATTTCTTATGAAATTCTTATTCTTGTATCACATGACACTCCGATTAAGCAGCACTTAGAACGTAGTGACGTAGTTGTTTTTCTGCTGTATTGAGTTACATTCTCAATAGGTTTAACTTGTCAGAGGTCGAAGAGTCAGCGACGCCACTAGGAATCATTCCACTAATACCTATCGAGAGCAAAATCACCAAAGCTACTGAGCCAACAAAAAAACGTGATTGAACAAGTGGTCAGATCGCTTTGATGAAAACTGCACACTGCAGCGATATATCTAATTGGCTGTAAGGCAACAACGCGAAACCGCAGCATGCCTACGATTGTTATTCTAATAAAAATAACGTTACAACAGAAATTATGCAAGTGCTGATTTGCGGTCTTCTTATTTTTTCATTAAGGAGTCGTTATTGTCGCCTGCTAGTTTGAAACAATTAATCATTCCTGTTGTATAGGTGGTCTTTTGACGGTGCTGCTGGATTACATAACACAGAGGCGCCACTGTGCTATGACACTTAGCAGTGTTTCAATAGGTGAGGTAACTAAAACTCCAGTACTTTAAAAAATCATACTATTCCTACCACTTTGTGGTATGTTTTCAGTATTTGAAAAACTATCAATACTCAATATGAACAAATTTGATCAAATACTCGAATATTAATAAAGTATTACATCTATTGGCGGGAGTATTCAGAGTATGACGTAATATGATGCGGCAATAATTCCATGCGGTAAGAGAGTAATCAAGAAGTAGTAAAGCATAAGTCATTACGAAGTCTATGGAACTCCTGGCTCAAGTCTGCTCAAGTGGTAAATGATACAGTACTAAGGGCTGAAAATATATAGAGAATAGAATCTATGAAGAAACTTTAAGTAAGTATACAATGGAGAGCATATTTATAAAATAAACTTACTGAAAGATTTTGGGTAAAGTTTGGAAACTAACATTGTTCCGTAAAATTGTTGATTACTAAACTGTTTGAAACTGTGACTAATAAGAATATTTT